>JAHRHZ010000264.1:26842389-26856857 GCA_024137785.1 Ginglymostoma cirratum
ACTTGTCTGCCTCCTCTCCACCTATCCTCTCCTCTATCCATCCTCTATCCGCCTCCCCCTCTCTCCCTATTTATTTCAGAACCCTCTTCCCCTCCCCCATTTCTGATGAATGGTTTAGGCCCGAAACGTCAAGTTTTCCTGCTCTTTAGCCATTTCTTGTTTGTTATGACAAGACTGTGTGTAATGTTCCCCAGGTTTTCTGGTTCCAGACAGGTAACCAAAAATTGCTCTCTTTATTTATTCATCTGGCCCCTTGGTTGGTGGAAGCAAAGTGAGCAGTTCGTTTTGGGATCTTTGCCTTTTGCGGATTATTTGAAGTCTTTTTGTTCTGTTTATTCCTAATTGGTTTGCTGGTTAATTGGCTTTTTCAGTACACAGAGTGAGAGAAACCTTCTTTCTGCAATGCAAGAATGATTTAGTGGATGGTTCTTCAGCTGTGACGTTTACAGCACACTTATGATTACAGTCAGACTAGTACCGATGACCCTCACTAGGATACCTTCCTCAACAACATGAATTGATCAAGGTTGTTGTTGGTTTTAGCACTTTTTTGTTTATTATTGGAAGTGCAAAGCACAATAAATACCTGCAAAAAGTAGCTTCTGCTAAGACTAAGAGATACTCAGTCCCTTACTATCTGTTCCAGTTCCAACTCTCACTCTGATTAAAGTTTCTTTGACCTTCCATAAGTGTGGCATTCAATGGATTCCAAACAAGATGTTGTAATACAGCGCTGAATTTACCTCTGCAGTCTTTCTTTGTCTGTAACAGTTCTACTTTAAAAGCACATTTTGGAATTAAAGGTTAAAGATTGGGGATCTGACCTGTCATCATTGCACTATTAGTAATACCTCTCAGTCACAACATTCTGCTTTCAAGTCCCACTGATGAAATTGAGTACAAAAGTTAAAACTAATATTCAATTAAAGGTATTGGACTGCAGTGTCAGAGGTGCTGGGCAAATGTTTACTGTTTATAGTTAAAGGTGAAGGTGCCCATAAAACTCCTTGGGTGGCCTTCTTGCTGCCCTTTCAAATACTCCCTTTGTTTCTGCAGAATTATATGCTACAGGCAAGTTCTAAGGTGGCACTTAAGGTTCTTAAGTGGCTAATTGTGCTTTTTTCCCCATCTCATCTGAAGTTTGAGTGGTAGGAGAGATTCAGAGTCTGGAGAAAAGTTTCGCATGTCACCTTGCTCAGGCCTTGGGCTGTAAAGTGCTTTGAAATATTCAAAGGTTGTGAAAAACCTAAATAAATGCAGAGCTTTTTTTTCCCTTTCTTGGCTGTTGATTTTCCCTGTTCAGACGTCTGTTAAATTGATGCTGTCTATTGTACATCTTTGACATCCACTGATATGAGTTAATGCTTTGTAACTACAAAGCTGAAGAAAGAAATCTCTTTTTAAGAGCTTCCATCTCACTGAGGAGATTTCAAGCCATGGACAGTCAACAACCTGTGTTGAAAACACTGCTCACAGTTTTGACAGATTTCACCATAGTTATTGAAGCAATTCACTACATTGTAAAAAAAAATCAACAACATTCTAAATAAAATAATGATTAACACTCTGGAGAAAACAATCCATCTTTCTCAATGTTAATGGATCCTTTAAAAATGTGAAGACCTGGATCTGGATTTACATCTTGTCCATAAACTCATCACTTCTTTCTTGGGCCTATGCTGTGTGTGTACAAGGTTTTGATGAAATCCATTGAACAGTTTTTGTGATATATTGTTTGTTTCCACACACCTTAAGTGACAGTGATAAAGATATATGTTTAATTTTGTAGAATATTTGTGTGACATAATAAAAGTTTTATTTTGCTTAGTTCTATTTTTCTGTTTTGAATGCAAACGGTATTGGTAAGTTTTAAATTCTCATTCAATCTGATAATGCAAGCATGAGAATTAGGTTCCAGAGAAACCTTGAAGTCTTATAACTGTTCAGTGGTAGAGCGGCAAGCTCAGTTTTATTGCATATTTAACAACAGATTTTTGGAAAAGAAAGTTCTCAGCAATGGTTGTGTCAGTTAATAAGTTCCCACCAGCATCTCTGTGCCAGCTGGTTTATGTATTCATATACTCGTTGGCCAGCACTCAAGTACAACAGAAAATTTAAGCTTCAGGATTAACCTGCAGATTCTTACTAAAACCCCTGCATCTGGTTTTCAGGAATAGAAGGCTGGCATTTAATTGCTCCTTAATCAAATAAAAGAATTAGCTAGCTGCACTGTAATTAATTAGAGTTATAGCGTAGTAATGACTGAAGTTTTATAATATTATACACCTGATTGATGGTCTTATTAATATAAATAGAGTCAAAAAATGAAGCATTTGGATAGCATTTCTTTTGCAAACGTGTTATCCCTGAGAAATGCAAACCAATGAAACTGAGCCCTTGCAGAATTAATTGACTTGCAGTCTAATAACATGCATGAAAGTTGTTTCCTTAAATAAGAAAAACCTGTTCTGTGAGAAAGGAATTCTTTCGGCAGTAAGTCTTTTAGCTTCCAATTTAATTTTGCCTCCGAGCATGAAAACAGCAGTAGTTAACTTTCCCAAAAATTTCACAGTCCTCACCAGTGTCTGCCTGTAATATAGCAATGAAGACCATGTGCCCCCTCATTCAAATTGTAGAGTGGAAGCCAGATGTTTGACAAATTACTAACAGAGGGATATCTCCAAAAAACTAGCAATGTTAACTGAAGGAATAGCTTAGTATTGTCGAGTTGGCTGGGTTGTTTACATCACATACTGATGTCATGAAAATAACTTCTTTTGGTGCAATAGATCACTGATAAACTTCAGGTTGCAGGTGCTGCATAAATTGCAATATTAAGTTTTGGTACGTGCGAAGGATTAAAATGTACTTTCAGATTGTTAGCTGTACCTATATGTGAGATTTCAGATTTCCACAGCACACTAAAACAAAGGAAATAAAATGTTTCTATGTCATTAATCAATGAATCAATTCATCCATTGAATATTAATATTCAACTTTGCAAAAAGAATGGTAACTAATTTTGATTGAAGACAAAATCCTGTTGTTAATTAGGTAAGCCTTACAGCTTGCTGAAGTACTACCTGCAGGAGTGCCTGTTATATATTTTAATGAACAGTTTCCTTCAAACATGTCCCTGGGTACCTCAGGAAAATGCCAAGATTTCATTTGAAACAATAGGCTTATTACAAAAATAACAATATTGACATTTGACAATGAGCAGTTTTTCAACAAGGATACATCCTTGAACTAAAGGCGTGTGACATGGTGGATAGCCAGTTATTTATTCAGATTTGATCATTTTCAATACTTTTATGGTGCATGGAACTAGATTTTTGTAAAGAATCTGACACTTGTCTAATTCTGACAGCCTGCAGATGTGCAGGCATGACCCACGAAGACCCAGGTATTTAAATATGACATTACTCACATATCTCTAATTAAATCTGAAAATATTAACCCGAGAATTCAGAACATTTTTGTTACAAAAATGGTGTGATTCAGGAGTAGAATCACGACAAACTTTGGGCATTGTCAGACATGCCAGAGTTAAGGCTGTTTGAAAATTCACACAAAATTCCAGTGAAATACAGTCTGACCGAAGCTGCTCCCACACTAAGAGTAGCTGCACAGATGTAAAAATGGCCACAAAATGAAATAAAGTTTTTGGTATTTTGTAGAAATGAGAAATAAGCATTCAAGATAAGAAAAAGCTGAAACCAAAAGAGAAAATATCGGAAATATTTAACAGATCAGTCAACATCTCTGGAGTGAGAAACAACGTTATTTGCTGCAGATTTTAAGACTCCAAAGTCAAAGGGTGGGTAAGTCAGCCTGGGGCTAGCCCTTGCCAGCAGTGAGACCACTCAGTGATTCTACTGCAGTCAACCTCCTAATTGGCTGTTCACAGACCTCCTGTCCAGTTGAGGATGGCAGGTGGTTTCTGATACTGCTAACCCAATCACAGATCCAGCAAATCTGTCATTTCAGCAGGTCCATCAGTAAAAGTGCAGGATACTGAATTGTGTCAGAGCCTGAGCATTGGCTTGAAACGAGAGTGCCCTTAGACTTAGGCAGGCAGGAGTCGTAGAGTCATACAGTCATAGAGAAGTACAGTGCAGAAACAGACCCTTCGGTCCAACTCATCCATGATGACCAGATATCCTAAATAAATCTAGTCGCATTTGTCATCATTTGGCCCATATCCCTCTAAACCCTTCCTATTCATATACCCATTCAGATGACTTTTAACTATTGCAATTTTACCAGCCTCTGCCACTTCTTCTGGTAGCTCATTCCATACATCCACCACCCTTTGCATGAGGATGTTGCCCCTTAGGTCCCTTTTAAATCTTTCCCCTCTCACCTTAAACCTACTCCCTTTATTTTTGGACTCCCGCACCCCAGGGAAAAGATCTTGACTATTTACCCTATCCATGCCCCTCATGATTTTATAAACTTCTATAAGATCATCCTTCAGCTCTGACACTTCAGCCTTTCTAAAATACAGCACCTCACATTTCATAAGTTCATAGGTTCATAAGATACAGAGGCAGAATTAGGCCATTCAGCATATTGAAGTCTGCTCCACCATTCAATCATGGCTGATATGCTCCTCAACCCTATTTTCCCGCCTTCTCTCCATAACCCTTCAAACCATTACCAATTAAAAATCTGTCTAACTCCTCCTTAAATGTACTCACTGTCCCAGCATCCACCACTCTTTGGGGTAGTGATTTCCACAGATTCAAAACCCTTTGGGAGAAGCAGTTTCCCCTCAATTCTGTTTTAGATTTGCTCCTCCTTATCCTAAGGCTACGCCCTCTTGACCTAGAATGCTCGACAAGAGGAAGCATCTGCTCCATGTCTATTTTATCTATACTTTTTATCAACTTGAATACCTCAATTGGATCTCCCCTCATTCTTCTAACTTACAGAAAGTATAGGCCTAAGATGTTCAAAGTCTTTTCATACGACAAACCCCTCATTCCTGGGGTCAGTCTAGTGAATCTCCTTTTCCCTCTTTTTCCTTGCACTATCACTATGCAAAAACACAGAGCTGAAGGTAGTAACAAAGGAATCTTTTTCAGGCTGGCATCATATCATGTGTGATTCACTACAGGGACTACAGCTGGGGCCTCAATTCTTCACAATTTATATAAATGGTTTTGAGGAGGGGACAGAAAGTATGGTTGCTGAATTTGCTGATGATGCAAAGATCATTGGGAAAATGAGTTGGGAAGAGAACATATGGAGTCTCCATAGGGATATAGATAGGTCAAGTAACTGGGCAAACATCTGGCAAATGGAGCACAATGTGGGGAAAGTGTGCAATTGCCCACTTTGGTCAAAAGAATAAAAAAAAAGCATAATATCTTAAAGGTGAGGGGTTGCAGAGCTCTGAAATGCAGAGAGATCTGGATATCCTAGTGTGTGAATTGTAGAAGGTTAGTATGCAGGCACATAAAAGAACCTGAGGGCACTTGACCAGGTGCTTGTTGAAAGGATATTGCCTCTTCCAGGAGATTTTAGACAAGGGCTCATAGGTTAAAAAAAAAGGGTGCCCATCACAAACAGTGATGAGGAAATACTTTTATTCTCTCAGAGGTTTGTGAGTCTTTGCAATTCCCTTCTTCAAAAGACAGTGGATGCAGAATCTTTAAAAATCTATAAAGCTGAGGTAGATAGATTCTTTATTACCCAAGAGGATGAAAACTTATCGGATGTATGCAGTAATTTAAAGATGAGGTTAAACTCACATCAACCATGATCTTATAGAATGGCAGAGCAGTCTCAAAGGGCCAAGTGGCCTATTCTTGTCCATTGTTTGTATATTCATATGTTCATATCCAAGTGTATATTTGGGCAATTTAATTTGCTTGTTGTAACTATTGTATAATTCTTGCACATCTCTGTAATTTTAAAATAATTTTCCTCTCCGTCTTTCTCACTAGTTATCCCTATAGACTACACGAAACAATGACACTAAACAATTTAATTGAACGCTTTTTGTTCCATAGCTTTGGCCAATTACATTCTGTCCTTAATCCCTCTAGAGCATTCTCTTTCTCCAGCACCGCAATGTTCTCCATAATCAATATTGCCACCCTCTCTCTCTAAGCTTTCCTGTATACCTTATAATTAGGAATACTTAATACCCAATCCTAGCTGTATTTTCTATTGTAGCCATGACATTTTATATATTATAAAATCCTGACAGTGTGGAAGTGGGCCATTTGGCCCATCCAGTCCACACCAGCCCTCTGAAAAGCATCCCACTCAGTCCCACCCCCTACTTTATCCCTGTAACACTGCATTTCCCATGGCTAACCCACCTAGCCTGCACATCTCTGAACACCATGGGCAATTAAGCATGACTAATCCACCTAACTTGCACAACTTTGGAATGTGAGAGGAAACCAGAGCACCCAGAAGAAACCCATGCAAACACGGGGAGAACATGCAAACTCCACAAAGACAGCAGCCCAAGGCTGGAATTGAACCTGGGCCCCTGGTGCTGTGAGGCAGCAGTGCTGACCACTGAGCCGCTGTGCTGCCCATTAAACATGTATAGATATTCACATTCCAGGCATTGACATTCATACGCTATAACTCTAATTGATGTGTTATTACTCACTCCCTTTCTCTGAACTGATCTAATAATTTTGCATTTCCTTCTATACTGCTATCTCTGTCCCCCAGGATTCTGTCCATTTTAATATTCCTCTCCATGTATAATCTCCCAGTTCCCACACTCCTACAAAATTAGTTTAAACATCCTCAATAACACAAGCAAGTCACCCCACGAGGAAATTAGTTTGGCTTTGCTCAGGAGCAGCCTCTCTGTTTTGTACAGGTCCCATGTTCCTCAGAATTTGTCCTAACATCCAAGGAATCTAATGCCCCCTCCTCCTGTGACATCAGGTGATGAATAACTGCATTGGTTGCCTGACTGTCCATTTACACAATTGGCTTGAAAGGTCACAAAAGCATGCATTAGGAAAGAGGAAAGTATCACAAAGGAATGTTTTAACTGTCCTTGTGCTGGTTTCTGAATGACAACTCTTACTGATCAGCAGTGACTAAGAATGGATGGCATCAGTTAGGTCTGCTCTGCGATGAATTTGCAAGTTTCAAAGATAGTATCCTCCATAAAGTGCTTGCCATGTTTTGGCCCCTGAAACCAAGCAAACCATATCTCCTTTCCCAAATTTCTATCATTCAGGTTCAGTTATGTAAAATGTTTTGCTTAATACTTCAAATAATGCCTTCTTTCTTGCTTAGTTGGCAAATTCCTCCAGTACTACCATGGACACTATAACAGAAGCAAGTTGTTTATCTCACTGTCATTATCAGATGACTGAATGAACTGGATTGGCTTGCAAGTCAGAGATGGAAGGCTGATACTGCATGACATTGTTCTACCTATCCTCGAACCGTAATGTACAGTCATAGGCTTCATGGTTCATCATGATTTACACTGCCCCATTGTTTGCTTGCAAAGACCCTTCAGATTCACATCAAAGACAAGTGGAAAGGTTTGAGGTCTGAGTTAGACAATAACGAACACTGTTAGTGTTTAAACTGCCACCACCCTGTTTTTACTTGGCAGAGAGGGTTAAATCTCTTTCGGTCTCCCTTTGATGGAGTTAAAACACCTTATGGCACAAAAGGCCATTCAGCCTATGCTGGTGCTTTGAAAGATCTATCCAATTGGTCTCATCCTCCTGCTTTGCACCCAAAATCTTCCAAATATCATCTCTTAAGAATTTATTCAATTTGAAAGTTAGTATTGAATCTGCTTTCACTATCCTTTCAGGCAGGCTATTCTAGATCAGAACAACTTGATAAGTGAATCCATTTCTCCTTCTCCTAAATTCATTTTCCCAATTTGCAGTGGTAGAATTTGAACATGAAACCTCTAGATTCCTTATACTATTACCACTAGCTACTGTGCCCCACCATGTTTTCTTACACCACAGTAAACAGCAAAGAACTAATCTGTCACTTTTTCCCAAAATGGCATTAAATGTCATTTTTAGTCAGAATAAATTAACTGCCTTGAAAATGTGGGAACAAGCATGTTCCTGTAAATGGTTTGTGAAATAAAATTTATCATTAAAGATGATGAAAACCAGGCAATCATGACTCGCCTGTCATAATGATCCTTTTATACTTGTCAAATAGCTGAATAGCTACTTAACAGTTATATCTGACAAAACATTCTGTAATCCAGCTGCCCAAAATACAATGTTTGTGTAACATGATTCCAAAAAAAAAGACAAAATGGTGATTTAAGCATGAGACTGGACCTTCAGGGAAGTGAAGTTCCAAGTCACAAAAAAAAATGTTTCTCAGTAAAGAGATGCTGTTCTACAGGTTACAGAATATGGTCTATTATTTTCTCACACTAGTAACCATATATATATCTTTTTCTAAACATCTTTGCTTTTTTTTGTTTGGTCCTGTCCTCACAGCAAAATCCTATAATTTGCTATTAGATATGAATACTACGAATGAAATAGTGTGAAGCTGCTCCAAGACTTAAGGGTCAGGGTTAACTTACCATGTTTGTTAGAAATAATGCTCATTGTAAATCTGAACTATGTAATAATCATATTATATGTTCATGATCTCTATGTCTTCACATTTCTAATATTATTCTGAGGAATAAACAACATTGTTAATGGAAAACTTCTATGTTATTCTTTTATTGCTTGTTAAGCAGCAATTATTAGATTTGCATGAACTGAAGCAGGACTGATTTCAGTAACCTGGTTTCCAACAAATCAAGGAGGTAGTAAAGGCGCAGCATGGAATAGAGCAGAAGATTAGCACTGTTTCCCTGTACATGGGATGAAGTAGACAATGAACCCACTATGTTGAATATGATGGTTAAAATAGAATAGGAAAAGCAGCGTATAGAAACCAAGGCAATTGAAAATCATTCTTAGAGGGCACCAGCATGTTGAAAACAGGTAACAAGATCACCATGGTCTCTAATGTACAGACAATTAAATTAAGATTATCAAGGCTACTATTGATAAAATGTGTCAACTATTAAAGCTCCCTTAAGTGGAAAAAAAACACTGCACAGAGGCATGAGGAAACAAGCCAACAATAGGAAGGTTAAGAAGGTGATTCAAAGAAATCTGTTCTAAACATGGTTTGGCTGCAAAAGAAAGTGACTAGTTGGAAGACTTCAGAGAGGAACCAACAGAGAGTGGAATCTAGGTGGCTGAAAGCAAGATTGCCCATAGTGGGGAAAACAGAAATTGGAATGTGCAAGAGGCTGGAGCTGGGTGGGGAAAAGATTGTAGCAATAGCAATAATGTAAGAGGATAGAATATTAAGCAAAAGGTATTCAATGACTTGTATGTAAGAATAAATTGAAGATCGTGAATTGTTATGGAAATACAAGAGAATATGTGAACTAAACTGCAAAATGCAGAGCTAAGAAGTAAACCGACGATTTCTGATTTTGTTTGAACTAAGAAGAGATGGTTTTGTTATGAACTAGTGTGAAATGAATACTACATAATGTGAGCAAAGTTTTCTGTTTGCTTTAAAGATCGATAATATTAGCACTATTAAATTTTCAAATAATTATTTTACAGATTCATTTGCAATTATGTTGTAGGGATAGGGCTCTGAGTGCAGTTTTACAGATGGAGTGATTCAAGTAGTTTTAGAAAGCCAGCAGTTTGAGTAGTTTTAGAAGTAGGCTCCAAAATCAGGATGCATTCTGAGGAGATGCTGGTTGATTATATGCTCCCAGGACAACAGTCTTTTGTTGGTGTTGCGTCTTTTTTTGAACTTGCTGTAAGATGCCTTTCTGCATTGTGTGCATCATGGCAGAGTTCACATGACTACTGCAAGCCAAGAGGACATTTGCACTTGTTTGCCTTTCAATCCAAATATTCCACATTTCATAACAAAGAACAAATTGGCAGGCACTATTATTTATAAATGTGAGTTACCCAAGTTATGCACTATACAAACAGTGATTCTTGTGCATTAACAATTGTTTGTTATTGTGGTTAGTCCTGCTTTTTTCCACTTACTTGCACACATGGCATGCGTGATCTTTAAAGTCTTTGGCTCTCATGATAGTACGTATGAGAGTAGTTGGCTATTTTGCCATCGCTGTTGGAATGATGCATTGTCTGGTCTGACATTTAAGGTGATTTGTCCAAGTAGTTTTTCTCTTGCTTCTGCTGAGATGAGTGGTTTTATCTTCACGTTGACTGTCCAGAATTTCAGCTCTTCAACCTTGTAACTCATACTAACACGTCCTCTTGGGGTAAGCATCATTCCCCAGTTTGGCATTCAAGGGTTTCATTTTTGGATTGCCACTTGTTATAACTCCTTTTAGGACTGCAAAGGTCATAATATTTTAGCAGCTCCAGCGTATATTCAGCACTTCATATTTGTTTGAGGTTCTTATTCTGTTCTTGTGTCTTCATGGCAATAGTGAGGAATAAATTTTCTCTTTTAATTTTTAAGCAGCCAACTTTTCTCAAGATGTAGATTGACTCATCCAAATCTTTATCTGATTTTGTTCTGGCACCTAGATTTTGAATTGTCAGAGTTGTCACTCATAATCTCTCAAATAATCACCGGTGTCAGCTTTATTGGCTTGCTTCATTCCATCCTAACTAACGACTTGTGTGCACGATGGTTTAGCTTATTGCTGTGAAATACAGTTTAGTGCATACTGTACGTGCTTTCTTTTGTTTTATATGATGGCCTATGCATGGCCACAGCTTGATCTTTGAATAGAATCCCTATAGTGTGGAAGCAGATCAGTTGGCCTGTTGAGCCCACACCAATCCACCCTATCCCTGTACCCCCGCATTTCCCATGGCTAATCCTCCTAGGCTTCACATCCCTGGACGCAATGGGCAATTAAGCATGGCCAATACACCTAACGTGCACATCTTCGGATTGTGGGAGGAAACGGGAGCACCCACAGGAAACCCACACAGACATGGAGAGAATGTGCAAACTTCACACAGTCACCTTAGAGCGGAATAAAATCCGGGTCCCTGGCACTGTAAGGCAGCAGTGCTAACCACTGAGCCACCATGTCACCCACCTTGATCTTTCTGATGGCTTTTCTGTAGATACCTGTTGCTTTTCATTATATTGTCCCACGTTAAATGTGTGGATTACATTTCAAAACAGTGAACAGATTTAAGTTCTGTATAAAGATTGTGCAGCAGTGGCCCAGACATGTGCACTATGTGGACAAATTCACCTATTGTCCCATGAATGTACTATTGCTTCAGAGATAGTAGGAACTGCAGATGCTGGAGAATCTGAGATAACAAGGTATAGAGCTGGATGAACACAGCAGGCCGAGCAGCATTTGTGAAGAAGGGTCTAGGCCCGAAATATCAGCTTTCCTGTTCCTTTGATGCTGCTTGGCCTGCTGTGTTCATCCAGCTCTACACCTTGTTATCTCAATGTACTATTTCTGTAGTTTTACAAGCTTGGAGCTTCTGCATATGTTTTAACTTCTTTAAGAGTCAAATTCTCTTACTTTAGCAGTCATGTTATCAGAGAAAGAAGTCTTACATCGAAGATAATTCAATCTTTGATTAGATCATGTTTCTGGTGCCTTATTTACAAGATTCTGTGAGCTGTGTTAATTTAGATAAAGGCTCTTTTTCATTTGGTGCTCTAATATTGAAACCATACTTTTCATATGCTAAATTCAATATAGGTTTTTAAGAATTTCAAAATGTCTGCAGTCTTCTTTTCTCTTTCTTGGTGAAATTTAAGGGGAAATACACTTTGTAACAATCTCTCCCAAATAGTAATAAATGAGCTCTGGATTGCTAATTAAATCTGTCACCGTCCTTTTGTTTTGCGTGGGGATAAACTGTCAGTTCTATTTTTTATTGTCTTTCAATTTAACCAGCATGAGAGAGGAAAATTTGCAGTCATTGTATCGTACCCAGTGCTTGCACATGTGGCCTGGTTCTTTATTCCTTTCTCTGGCTTCCTGTGACTTTTAAAAGCTTCCAATTGATCTGGACGTCACTGCATTCCTTGTTTAGTGGTTATGCTTCTCTAGAGCTCTTCAACTCTCAAACTCAGTTCCACTCCAGCACCATGTTACTAACTAGCTTGTTTGCACTATATATTTTTTGAGCTGTTGTAAATTGAAACAAGTGTCTGCAGTAAGCATGACCTCATGACATAGGTCACATGAGTATTACTATCTAGGAGGGATATTTATAAGTGACTGGACTTCAATCCAAACATTGTTGAACAGTGAATGATAACACAGAGCTGGAGGAGCTCAGTGAGCCAGGCAGCTGACGCTTTGGGTCGGGACCCTTCTTTGGAAATAGGTTTTCTGAAGAAGGGTCCTGACCCAAAGCATTAACTTTCCTGCTCCTCGGATGCTGCCAGGCCTGCTGTGCTCCTCCACCTCAACACTGTGTAATCTCTGACTCTAGCATCGGCAGTTCTTATTATCTCTGAATAGTGAATGAGGCTTGTGAGCCCAATCAGTAATTGATAATAAATGCATCAATTACTGGTTTGGTCCAGTACAAAGAGGAGCAGAAAGCCAAAATAAAAAAAAAGAGAGCAGTAAATACCCATTGAAAATTGAATGTGTTTTGCGCGAATTTGCTGAGCAATTAGGAAAACACAAATTTAAGATGACATGGACAAAAATGTTTGAACAAATTATGTCAAATGACCGGCATTTTGGAACACAAAATAAAAAGGGTTACAGACAGAAATAAGACAAAGACATCTTGAGTTGTATTGTTAAGTCAGAGCTAAGCTTCCACCAGACTAAAGAAACTGAACAACAAGTAGGAATGTACCTTATTCTACCCAGTAACCTAACAGATGATAAATGATCTGTTCAGACTTTACTGCTCAGACACTGCAGTTTGTTACTTTCTGCCGCATCAGTTAAAGGTTTTCAATAGCAATTGGCATAAAGTTTGAGTCCCTTGAAATTCTGACAATAGAATGGTCCTCCAGCCAAGAAGTTCTGCCTACACTATGTCTTAGTGACAATAGTATTGACTATTTATTGCGTAGAATTCTTGCAGATATGAGATCTTAAAAAATATCAGTCAGTTACTGGTTTATTAACCCTTGGCTCTACTCCCCAAAATCCCACACTTCACTGCATTACTGAGGCTGGAAAAATCCTGCGCTAGTATTATTTTCAATACTGGGATGCACTAACAGCTGGAAACATATGACATTCAAACTCAAGGGATGCAACTGCAAAAATATCTAGAGAACTCTCCTCATGCACCTTTTGAACAAATGCCAAGTATTTGTATCTTTGGAATTTTGGGTTCATCATGTAATCCACGCTGACCACAAGCTAATTGCTTAACTCTTCAAAGATGTGGTATACCAAACTGACTTACAACACCAAAATATCCATGCTCTCTGCCCTACCCCTCCTCCTGTAACAAATGGTAAAATGATTGACTTGGAAGAGGCAGGAAAACATTTCAAGTAGGCATTTAACTTTAATGGGAATGATCTGCGATGTGCCTAGAGAACAATGACATTTATTTGTTGCATGTTGGACTACATTTGAATAATCTTGGATGTATCAAAGCAGTGAAAAGCCACAGAGAAAGAGGATGATAGCCAGCAGATGTCAAGAAAACCTGTCAAAAACAGCATAGATTTAACATTATTGATGATGATTTTTGATGAATTTTCCATTCCAAAAGAATTATTAATAATAATGTGATAAACATTTCAACGTCCATTCTGGTGTTTCAGATTCGCAACCAAACCTGTTCTTCCAAGACTTTCCTGACACGTTAATGGAACCTGCTGCTACCAAAGGAATTAATTTTTATCCAATTCACATAAAGCCAGGAGGGACAGGGGTGGATTCCTGCCACCTGTGATTGGCCATTCTGTTCTCCTCCAGGACATTTTTGGACCACTTTTGGCTAGACAGAAGTCTGGAAATTTGTTACAATGCAAGCACCAGGGAATTGCTCTGTGATCGACAGATCATTGGGGTTATTTAGATAAGGCTGGAGATGGGTGATCGACCTTCTCCTTGAACCACTTGAATCACTGCACCATATGCTGAAGGTGAAGCAGATAATTCATGATTTTGATTTAGCAAGATGAAGGAAGTATTCCCCAATAATAACGACTCATCACTTGGTTCCTCACTCCTAAAGATCAGTTTAGATTTCTTTTTGCCCTCAGGGAATTAAATAGTGGCAATGAGAATATGTAAATTAACTCACTCATTCATATGTTACTATCTATATATCTTTTAGCTGATGATATACTGGATGTGGAGGACAGAAAGAGGTGTCCCAACAATAAGTATTTCATATCTAGCTACTGTTCTTTACTACTGAAATCAGAACAATTACCTTTATAGACATTCCCAAATGCATTCAGCAGGGATAACAAGCATGGGGCTGGATGAACACAGCAGGTCAAGC
>JAHRHZ010000264.1:26857257-26922128 GCA_024137785.1 Ginglymostoma cirratum
TCATCCAGCCCCATGCTTGTTATCTTGGATTCTCCAGCATCTGCAGTACCTTTTATCTCTGCATTCAGCAGGCACCAGTTTCCTGATACTTCTACCTGAAGCAGTCAGAACACTAAGGGTAAGAATTTGGAGGAGACAGGTTGACTCCAGAGATATTAAAAATGGTGCACAGGACTGCAGAGGTTCTGCCCCATTTCAAACCGAGGGGAGTTTGCCATGAATCCCTATGATCCCTTATGGGCCCTATCCCATCTCGGCATTAATAATTTATTGGTGATCTCAGGATAAAAATAGTTAAAGTGAAAATTTAATTATTTTACATTTTTGTTTGAAACATCACACACAGATGGTCAATGGGCTGAAAAATGGCAAATGGAGTTTAATCTGGATAAATGCGAGATACTGCATTTTGGTACAACAAACCAGAGTAGGGCTTAAACAATTAATGGTAGGGCCTTGGGTAGTGTTGTAGAACAGGGGGACTTAGGGTTGCAGGTACATAATTCTTTGATGTTTGCATCACATAGAGACAGGATAATTAAAAAGGCATTTGGCACACTTGCCTTCATTGCTCAATCCTTTGATCATTGAATCCCTACAGCTTGGAAACAGGCCCTTCTGCCCGACAAGTCCACACTGACCCTTGAAGCATCCAACCCAGATCCGCTCCCCTATAACCCATCTAATCTACACATCCCTGAACACTGTGGGCAATTTAGCATGGCCAATCCACCTAGCCTGCACATCTTTGGGCTGCGGGAGGAAACTGGAGAGCCTGAAGAAAACCCACACAAACACAGGGAGAATGTGTAAACTCCATATTGGCAGTCACCTGAGGGTGGAATTAAACCCGGGTTTCTGGTGCTGTGAGGCAGCAGTGCTAACCACTGAGCCACCATGCTGCCCCTTTGAGTACAGGAGTTGGGACATTATGTTGAGGTTGTACAGGACATTGGTGAGACCTGTTCTGGAGTACTATGACCAGTTCTGCTCACTCAATTATAGGAAGGATATTATCAAGCTGGAGGGGGTTCAGAAGAGATTTGCCAAGATGTTGCCAGGTATGGAATACTGGATAGGCCAGGACTTTTTTCACTGGAGCATAGGAGGTTGAGAGGTGACTTGAAAGAAGTTTTTAAAACAATGAGAGACATAGAGTTAATAGTAGTTGTCTTTTCCCTAACATAGGGAATTTCAAGACTAGGGAGCATGTTTTTAAGGTCAGAGGAGAGATAATTAAAAAAAGACATAAGAGGCAGATTTTTTACACAGAGGATGGTTTGCATGTGGAATAAATTTCCTGATGAAGTGGTGGATGTGGGCACAATTATACCTTTAAAAGACATTTGGATGGATATATGAAAAGGAATGGTTTGGAGGGATATGGGCCAGGAGCAGGCAGGTGGTACCAATTTATTTTAGGATTATGTTCAGCATGGATTGGTTGGACCAAAGGATCTGTTTCCATACTGTATGACTCTATGCTTCAAGGTTTCAATAAAACATGGAATATTGAATGATAATGATCTGTGGGGCTAAGGGAGGTCTATTTGTTTGAATTTGTTTGAGCTTTTATTTACAGAAGGAGTTTTGTTTGTGAACAGATACAGGCAGTTACTACTTTTAGTCTTGTGTTTGTATATCACTGAGTTGAGAGACCAGATGAGATAGATCCTGGTCAGGGTGAGAAGCAGGGATAATGATTTCATGCTCACCATGTGAAATGTGGGTGGAAGCTTCCACTCAGTTTGGAGACAGAGTTTTATATGGGGAAATAAAGGCTGGAAGATTTGCCTAGACTGTATTTAGAGGAAGAAATCCACATTTATCCCATATAGTGAAAAGAAGCAGTGATTTTGAGTAAGGCAGAAAGAGAAATTTGGTCAGAGGCTGTAAAAGAGGACCAGGTGAATCAAGCTTCAGAAACAGAGTGGTTCTCATTTTTAGAGATAAAAGGTACTGCAGATGCTGGAGAATCCGAAGGGTTTAGGCCCGAAACGTCAAGTTTTCCTGCTCCTATGATGCTGCTGGACCTGCTGTGTTCATCCAGCCCCATGCTTGTTATCTCTGGTTCTCATTTTTATTTTGTTTAAGTCATAGCTCAGGCTCATGCTAAAAGGTCCCAGACCTTAAAAGGCAGTTGTACAAAAGTTTGGACTTGGTCCCAAAAGAAAATCGATAATATTTAGCACCCAACAAGTGACCAAAGACTTCCTGGGGGGAGATCATAGTGGAACAGAAAATGTTCAGTTGAGGATTTCAGTCTAAAATATTTTTGCTATATTTTGTTGTGCTGTTCAATGCAATGGAAGTAAGTAATTGCCTGTGGCAATGCTTCTTTAATAGTGTTTGCTTTATCTAGTTCATATGTGGTAAAGTTTATTTGTCTCAAACAATGGAATCATGTGGCTTCATTCTTTTGTGAGATAACAGTGGGTTGAACCTTACCAGAAATGGGATGTGTCTTTTTTGTCAAGGTTCATGGAGCGTTTCGCTCTGCAGGGCATTGTAAGCTTTCTTACGTGATCATCCCAAATTCACCTCATTGACTAGGTAGCACACCCCCATGGTGCCTGTACGTTCAATGCTAGCCTGATTCTCCCACATGCCATAGGCAGAAATATTCACTCCTACCAAGATAGTGTGGGATCCCTGGCTCAATACCATCTTTAAAATGCTGTTGTGCAGCTGATAAAGTCCTGTCAGTCTGGAGCTACCCTGCATGGTTTGAGACAATTGCTCCGGACATGGCAGACAAGGGGAAACTGGTACCCTGCTCTGTAGACAGGGCTTTTGAGGTTTTAATCAATGAAGTAGTGCAGAGGAAGGCTGTTCTCTGTTCTCAGGACCAGCTGAGGAAGCCACAATACCAGACCCTAGCAGAATTGGCTGAGGTTGCCACCTGGGTTAATGCAGTATCTGCCATCTGGAGGAATAGCCAACAGTGCCACAAGATTGTCAGAGACCTTCCCCACTTTGCCAGGGTAAGTGTCACCATCTTCTCTCTGATACTTCATGTTCACTGTATCTCGGCTACTGCACCCACCTTTCACAAAGGTTCATGATGTACTAATTGCACAAAGCATCTTTCCTCACTCACTCTTACTCACCACGATCCCTTGCATGCCTGATCCTGCATGGCCTACTTACTCATTTGGGATACCTCACTTCCTTTCCCCTAACTGTACTAGCACTAACACTTGCAGCATCCACTCTCATCTCAATTAATCCCTCCTTTACTCTCATTTCAAGAGAAAACAATCCATGATAGGGCCAAAAGAGCCAGGACAGGTGTTGGGGTGTCAGAAATTTGCTAGCTTACCCCGCTATGAGTTGTGGATAATGGACCTCACTTTCCTGCACTGGGATGGATCCTGTGGAAAGGCAAGAAATATCTATGTCACGATATCCGAGAAGAAAGTACTGTCCTTTGTTGTGTTCCTTGCACTGTGAACGTATTATTAGCCTGTCACAATTTCTACTCCTTGTTTGTGAAGCATTCTCTGTTTGTCTCGATATGGGGACAAACAGCATTACCACAGTCCCTGGGGTCAACAGGGTGGCAGCACAGCACATTCCTTCCGCTGAAGAAGGGCAGCACAGTGTCTCAGCAGTTAGCACTGCTGCTTCACAGCGCCAGGGACCCGGGTTCGACTCCAGCCTCAGATGACTGTCTTTGTGTGGAGTTTGCACATTTTCCCATGTCTATGCGGGCTTCCTCTGGGTGATCCAGTTTCCTCCCACAGTCCAAAGGTATGCAGATTAGGTCGATTGCCCATGCTAAATTGCCCATAGTGTCTAAGGATGTGTAGGCTAGGTGGGTTAGCCATGGGAAATGCCGGGTCATAGGGATAGGTTAAGGAGATGTGCCCGGGTGGGATGCTCTTCAAAGGATTGGTGTGTACTTGATGGGCCAAATGGCCTGCTTCCCCACTGTAGGGATTCTATGAAGAAGAAAGCATGGATGCCTTAGAGGATACATCAGTCTGCAGCCTCCCCCACCCACAAACAGTGCATATCAATGGCTGTTATATTTGTTCCTTGGCTGCCCATATCATATCTAAATAAAGGGCAAAGGATAACCACATTTCTAGGCCTACCACACAGATGGGAGTAATAAATTTAAGAGTAAAGTGTAGGATACTGAAACATTTCAATCTTAATTATTCAGATTTATTTTTCCTGAACTTTTAAGACTACCACCTATGACATCCATAAAACAATCATAAGCTCTTCCAAAGTATTCTGTCCTGTGGTGTCTTCCCTAAAAAATATTCTTCTTTATTGTTTCTGTTTGAGATTCATTATAATATTACTTTGTCTAGCTCCATGATTTCCACTCAAGTAGATTTATTTCTCTCTGCATCTCTGATCAAATATTTCCATTTAATTAACCACAGATTTCTCTTATTAATGGTGCCACCAATCTCTTCTGAACATATAAGTCATTGTAATGTTTTCTTGAAGGTGTCATTGCTTTAAAGACACATTTAACTGAGAGTTCAGCAGCTTCCTCTTATGGGCACAAAACATTCCAAAACACTCCTTTGAAGAAGATTAAGAAAGACATTCTTATACCTTGTCTAACATTTATCCCTGAAACAGAACAGATTGACTAGTTATGTATTTCCCGGCCATTGTTTAAATGTTGCTCTGTGCAAACTAGTTGAACAGTGCTCTGTAACTTCCTGAAACCAGGAAAGAATGTTCTTGCAAAAACTGAAACTTGTGTCAACTTACTGACCATGAAACCATAACCTACTTCTTCACACATTCAGCAAACTTTTGAAAGCTGATTTGTGTTTTTATTTTATGTTTGTCAATGTGATAATAATCGCAGTTATTTTTCTGCTAAGGGATTATATTACTCGGTTTTTAATGTCTCACTATCATCATCATCATCATTCCTGCTTAACTCCTCGTGCTTTGTTTCATATCTCCACTTCTCACTGCGTTAGTTATTTTGAACGATTCCCACTTTATGATGACTAGGGAGAAATTGGATCTCATTCTGTGGGGTAGAATGCAGAACTCCCCTCTGCTGTCTCTCATATCTGCCCTCATAGGCCATTTTCAAACTATATCCTTTCAGCATGCACAGACTGGAGCGTCAACCATTATGTAAACAATTTCTCTTCTCAAGAAAGTGAACAATTGTGTGAGGAGCTTCTTTCCATTAAGCTGTGAATTATTGTTGGAGACCTTAAAAATGTTGAGTTAAAATAAACTTTGCTTTATTCTCCCATCACTTCACCTTTTGTTTCTTACTTAATGTAGTATTGAATTCACCCACCCTAATTTACTCTTTGTCTTAGGCCATCCTCTCCTGTTAGCTTAAGGAGAATAAATAATTTTCTCGTGGTTTGCCAAGATCCCAGATACCTTCTTGTTCTCACTACTTTGTCATTAGCTGATACTTACAATGATTTTGTGGGCACAACATTATGAAACAAACTTGCACAAGAAGGTCTAACAAATAGGGCTTGCTGCAAATTGCCTCATTCCAAAATTCACCTAGGCATTGATATTTCTGTTATCACATGCTAACTGGACATTAATTCGGGGTGATCATTTTATTTCCTGTTGTCAGACGGAAAGCTCTGACCCCCTAATACACTAGAGGGAACCTTACCATCCAGTGAAATCTGTGTGTATTGTCCAGCTAATGGTGCCTTTGAAAAGACATTCTGGACACTTGCCTCAGTAAATGTAGCAATTGAAAATACTTGATTAACTTGAGCCCTATGAATACTTTGAGACTTAAAAGGATCTGGTAGCACAAAAACATCATACAATGTTAATAAAATTTATTATTACAGAATGACCGTTTCCTGATTCAGGTATTGTTTATAGGCTAATACACAGCAAATACAGTTTCTGTGAGTGCTTGTCTGATCGGGCAGTATTTTGTGAAGTGTGGGGTCTCAGATGGTGATCGAAGATCCACTGAGAGATTCATGTTGCTTCTTTTCGGAAAAGTCAGCCAAACCCCAAGCCAGCCAGGCAGTGGTGAGGTTGCCAGTGGATGTGGAAATTATGACCCTGGTGACAGGAACCCTGCCAAGTCAGAGATCAACAGCTCCTGAATCAGCAGTGCCACTGAGGGGACGCTGTGACTCCTGCTTGAAGCACCTGAGCTGAAGGCCCAGGATTATGGAGCACCCAGACCAAGGAAAGCAATGTGGGGGAGTGCGGGGGTGGAGGTGACGTGGGGAGTTGCAGGGGACGTGGTGGTGTTAATGGTGTGTTTTGCTGGGTAGGAAATGATTGATCCCTCAATCTAAATCAATCTATGCCCCTAACTGAAATGACAGGTGACCCACAGTATGCCCATTAAGCAAAATGGAAGGCAACAACTTCATCTGCAACTGGTCTATTCCCAGTTGTGGCAAGTTGAGACCACTTAAGGCCTTACAGGTGGGTGGCAGGGTAAGAAACTCAACCATGGGCATGTCTGCCCTGAATTAGGTCTGGTCAATGTGGGAAACTGCAGAGTATGGATCTGCCACCATCTCCCGTAATTAAATACCCTTCCACCTCCAAGCTCACCAGCAGAGACAGCAGAAGATTCTGCCATGGGGTGACATTGAAGACGGGATTTTGATAACGTGCACGTATTGAGTCAAGAACAAGCATGGCCAATGCAACTTAGGTATCACACAGCACCTGCTTTATTTCATGAACTTTACATCCATTTTATAATTAAGCAATAAATATGAAGGTCCCTGGCAAAGGTGATGGATTCATTCTCATATTATTATAATGAAATGAACCAGAGAGAGTGCAATAGGCAGGACCATTCTTAGCTAATTTCCTTGCCACCCACAAACTATTAGATTTATTGAATTTAATTCACTGCATGCCAGGGAGAGATTTGAATCCATAGAAGTAGACATCCAACTTGCTTTCTTTCCCTGGAATATGGGTGTCATATGTAAAGCCAGGATTTGTTGCCCATCCCGAATTTCTCTTGAGATGGTGGTCGTAAGTAGTCTTTTAGAACTGCTGCAGTCCCTCATGTGATGATGTAACTGATCATATGATTCTGACATCTATATGAAAGAAGACATCAGTATAGAATGAGCTTGTGAAGAAAGAAGCCTTAGACATGATATTAACTAGCTGTGTTTGATTCACTACAATGTGCAGATGTGAAAAGGGTTTTATTATAGTGCATAAGGAGTTGAAGAGTCTAACTAAGTGGGAAAGAGCAAGCAGCCTGTAAAAGAATGTGTTCTTAGAGATCCATAGCCCAAGATACTCCAGACCCAGTATCTCAATATGCAGGTACCAATGCTGACTTAAAGCACAAGATAAAGAAATTTGAAACAACTGTCTGGCTTGTTAGGCCATTTCAGAGGGCAGCTAAGAGTCAGTCATATTGCTTTTAGTCTGTTGTCGCCTGTACGCCAGATCAGCTGAGGACGTGAGATTAGCTTCCTTGAATAACCCATGTGTCCAGAGCATTTTCCTAGGTCTCTGGATTTAGAGGCCAGTTATCATTATCCTAACAACTCCTTTTAACTCCAGCACTATGGATTGGCTGGCCTTTTTAGAAATTACCTGCATTTCATTTCTATCAATTTCAATCAGGTTTCATGAACAGTGTCTGATCCAAACTCCAGTTTCATACCTAGTTGGAGAGTTTAAAATCTACTGTGACACCTGGTTTACAAGAATAGCTTGCATCAAAACAACACCTTTAACACAGCAAAAATCTCCAAGCATTTTACAGTGTGCTAACAAACAAAATGTGACATTGTGCCAGATTAGGAACTATTCGGGTCGGTGATTAAAAGATAGGCCTCACTGGCCAATTTTAAGCAGTGTCTTAAGGAAGAGAGTAAGATAACAAGGTGGGTGAAATCTAATGAGGGCATCCCAGAACCAGGGCTAGACAATGGATGGTCACCTGCCAGTGACATGGTGAAGTAAACCGATGATATCCTGAAGGCCAGAATTAGAATCGCATACAGATCTTGGAAGGTTGAAGGACTTTAGAAGTTTATAAAGTTAGAGAGTATGATACCATTGTAGGATCTGACCACTACTGATCTAGCACTATAACCATGGGGTACTACAGAGCAGCTTTTACACACAGCCTTTGAAGTTCATGTGGCTCTTGATCAAACAGTTAAGCTCTGTGGTCTAAATCGTTCATGCTGAATGTTACCATGAACTGCTTGTTAGCAGAGCGGCCCATTAATTGGTCCTAAATCTTGCTTTATAAGATGGTCACACAACAAATTGGCTATACAACAAGTCAATTTACCTCTGTTTGCGTGTATGAAAATGTGGTAAAACGTCAGTTACACTCCGTGCTATGTTGCCAGTCAACGGGCCCAGGTCACATTAACGTTTTGTGATTCCCTGTTATTGGGAAGGTGTGAGACAGTGGGCTCAATACTTTAACAAGTGCTTGTGTGTTCACTCACCCTCTATGGATCTGAATAGGCAGCGTACATAAGTTATTGAAATGAAGCTCAGAATCTAACTCTGGGCACAGGTTTCACATTTTCCATCAATTACAGATCCAATGACAGGCCAAATTTCAGTCTATGGCTATAGTTCATCCCTGTTTATAATTGTGAACAATCATGTTGCTTTTACTTCTCTCTCCAAAGGTGGGTTATGTATTTTTGTGCCCAGAATTCAATCTTGTTTACCCCAGTTAGTGTGCAATGGAGCTTATGCATAACCATGATGCTCATAACATTGGAGTGACGGTACTGAAAAGGCATCTTTTACGATAACTCCAAACTAAAAGAAAAATAAGTTCAAATGTGGGCCTCTTAATCAATTCCAAAGGTAGCAGTAATGAATCAGTACAAGTGACTCCTTCTAAATGTGGTGGGAAATATGTCTGATTGATTGAGCAGATTTTTACACAAGGATGCTCTAAACTATAAGGAAAGCACTTTACCCAGATTGACACATCCCCTTGAACTGCACAAAAAGGGAAAATAATTGCTTATTTTTGATCTGCCTGTATCTTGAAAGTGAAATTTTCTCCTTTTTAAAAGCCAATCTTTCAATGATGCCTCACCTTTTATCCAAAAGTTAGAATGAAGACTAGCACCAAGTTGCTTGAAATTAAATTTCCAGTCTAGTAACAGGGGCTAAAAATTGAACCAAGGCAATGGGTGACCAGGGGATCAGAATGCAGATTGGCCTGCACCAGATGGAGGTGATGCAGGTAGCACATAAACATTATGCGGCCCACTCACCTCCATGTTGGTGTTTTCGGATCAGTACTGAATACGTTACTGAGCAGCTGCATGCTCAGCAGGAGGGCCAGGTTCACAGCAGCCGGCAATATCTAAAGCCAGCCTGCATCTCCTAAAGGGGAGGTGCACTCCTACTGCAGCAGGGACTGGGAAAAATCTGGGAAAGACCTTTCATGCCGGAAGAAGATAAAACAATGGAGCAGTAAGCCAGAGATCAGCCCCCTAGATTCTCTGGTTCAGTGCTGGAGGTGTTGATGCAGGAAATGGAAAAGATAAGAGAGGTCATCCTTCTACAGGGGGTCATGTGGCTCTCCAGATACGCACAGGCTTCAATACCTGGAGTCCTTTTACACCCAGAGGATGGTCAGGATCTGGAGCACATTGCCTTAAATGGTGGTAGAGTTAGAAACCTGCATCACATTGCACTTCAATATGCATTTGAAGTGCCATAATCCACCAGGCTCGAAGCCAAGAACTGAAAAGAGGGATTAGGCTATTCAGCACATTTTAAAATGGCATTGAAACGGGTTTAGGCCCGAAACGTCAAGTTTTCCTGCTCCTATGATGCTGCTTGACCTGCTGTGTTCATCCAGCCCCATGCTTGTTATCTCAGATTCTCCAGCATCTGCAGTACCTTTTATCTCTTTCCTAATTGGCCCATGTTAACAACCCCAATCAAGAACCTTGTTGTTAACAAGGTCCATCTGGTTCCAATCACAACAGCATGGTTCTCAGTTTCACTCTGAATTTTCTCCAGACTCTTCCCCATTATCTGGTGGAACCTTGATAAGAGATTGAGGGAAACACTGGATTGACAGCTAAACATAGTTATACTGAGAGATCAGGAATCTCCTTAAGACATTTCTTGATGACTATCCTCTTTTTGCTGGTCTTCCTATAAACTTGTCCCTGGGATTTTGTCCAGTGTAACATTGTTTTGGCTCACTAAACAAATCCTCCCTTATGGTTCTGGAGTACCTTAGCTGCTATGCTTGAACCAAAGAGCATGGGGCCAGTCATGGCAGTCATCTAGTCATCCTGGTCATTTTGGCAGCTCACCTGTGTGGTTCTCGTCTCACTGTATAAAATCCTCGAAGAGGTTAAAAAACCAAATATTGCTTCAGCTATGAAGACAAGTCTTGTTGAACAAATAGCAGTTCAGTCATAATCCACCTGTACTCTGACATTCCAAGTAGAGCAGAAGCAAAATTTGTAATACCGTATTCCTGCCATATAACATTCATTGTGTCTTACTTCCTACGTACCACTGATGGAAATATATTTTCTACATTAATTATAATGCGTAGGGGCAGGGTCCCCTTCATCACCTCTCTTTTAAAATTAACATAACTTGCTTATGTGGCAACCGATGATTACAGTTGTTATTAGTTCCAGAATAATGTAATGAATGGTGTGATTTTCAATTTTTTTTATTTATCCATTCAGAGGGTAGTTAGGTATCAACCACATTGCTGTCAGTCTGGAGTCACATGTAAGCCAGACAAGTTAAGGATGGCAGTTTCCAAAATGTCCTTTCCAAAAGGACATTAAAAGACCAGATGGATTTTTTTCTGACAATCAGCAATGGTTTTGTGGTGATCAGTAGACTCTTAATTTCAGATTTTTTATTGAATTCAAATTCCATCTGCTGTGGTGGGATTCAAACCTGGGTCCCAGGATATCACCTGGGTCACTGAATTAATAGCCCAGTAATAATATCACTAGGCCATTGTCAATTCACTCAGTTAAAGTCACAGCATGATGGAATCAGAGAAATTGGCCATAACAAAATGAGGCTATTCGGCCCACTGTTTCAATGCCATTTTAAAATGTGCTGAATAGCCTAATCCCTCTTTCCAGTTCTTGGCTTCGAGCCTGGTGGATTATGGCACTTCAAATGCATATTGAAGTGCAATGTGATGCAGGTTTCTAACTCTACCACCATTTAAGGCAATGTGCTCCAGATCCTGACCATCCTCTGGGTGTAAAAGGACTCCAGGTATTGAAGCCTGTGCGTATCTGGAGAGCCACATGACCCCCTGTAGAAGGATGACCTCTCTCATCTTTTCCATTTCCTGCATCAACACCTCCAGCACTGAACCAGAGAATCTAGGGGGCTGATCTCTGGCTTACTGCTCCATTGCTTTATCTTCTTCCAGCATGAAAGGTCTTTCCCAGATTTTTCCCAGTCCCTGCTGCAGTAGGAGTGCACCTCCCCTTTAGGAGATGCAGGCTGGCTTTAGATATTGCCGGCTGCTGTGAACCTGGCCCTCCTGCTGAGCATGCAGCTGCTCAGTAACGTATTCAGTACTGATCCGAAAACACCAACATGGAGGTGAGTGGGCCGCATAATGTTTATGTGCTACCTGCATCACCTCCATCTGGTGCAGGCCAATCTGCATTCTGATCCCCTGGTCACCCATTGCCTTGGTTCAATTTTTAGCCCCTGCCCGAAATGTCAAGTTTTCCTGCTCCTACGATGCTGCTTGACCTGCTGTGTTCATCCAGCCCCATGCTTGTTATATCGCCAATTAGGAAAGCCTTGGCTGACCAATATAGCCAGGGGATTAGGTTCTCCTCAGTTGAAGACTGACTCTAAGCCAGTGTGCTGGTAAGTAAAGGATGATTGGGTGACAGTACACTGACCTCTCTGTAGTTATTTCACATGCCTTCTCAAAGGGTGGAGAAATGACCTTCCTTGGCTGAAGTGCCTAGGAACCATATATCAACAGTTTAATCTTGAAAGGACAATGTATTGATTTCAGGGTATCATGTTCAGGCAGTGGATTCAATGTAGGTTAAGTGTAGTTTTATAGAATATGTGATTGTTGATGCTGTAACTGATGATGTTACTCTGACATTAGTGTCAGTAGCGCAGGAAACAGGCAGGAGAGAAGTATGTAATGGAGGGGGAATAAGACTCTACACTAGAACACTGTTTTCAGTAATGTGAATGGATATATAATAAAAACCAAAAGAACTATGGATGCTGTAAATCAGGAACAAAAACAAAGTTGCTGAAAAAGCTCAGCAGGTCTGGCAGCATCTGTGGAGGAGAAAACAGAGTTAATGTTTTGGGTCTGGTAACCCTTCCTCAGAACTGTGTGTGTGTTGAATGGATATATATGTGTAAATTAAGAGTGTTAAAGTGCTGAAGAGAATTATGCAGTGTATATTCTAGGAAATCAATGAACTAAGGATATTTGAGATCAGGGAAACTGGAAGCCTAGTCAAAAGGAGTGGCCTAATAGAATGGAAATGATGTCTTATTGCCTAGAGAAACAGAGCTGATCCAGTGTGGTCATAAGTATGCATGCAGCATTGTTAGTACAAAGCATTGTAAAACAAGGGCCAAATTATAACATTAAACCTGTAGTGCCTCCTAGTAAAAAGCCTACTTTATTGTGGACATATGAACAGGGCTGTTACATATCTGGAGTAGGCATTTAAGTGAGATTTTTGTTGCTTAGTACATGCCTTAAAATTCTTCCATTTCTCAACTGGGGTTCAGAAGTCATTTCTGCAGAACCTGATTCTGTACTTTCCTCTCACTGGATGTTATCTAGCATCCTCTTACACTCGATCCTTGGTAATACATGGACAGGTTAGTATGTGACAGATCACCAGGAGGTTTGATATTTTGTTGAGTCCAAAATCTACAATGTCCTGATATCTTCAAGAATCTTTATTTCATTATTTCCTGGAGACATTGCCCCAGATTTCTGTGCTTCACTGTGTTGTTGTTAATGTTAACAAGTGGCTCAGTCACAAGCTGGGCTGAAGGAGACAGGCTTGGTCTTTGAGGAACCTTCCAGCTTTTTCAGTAACATGATGCCATAGAATGTTGTAAATGAAAGAGATCATGACTGTATCGAGCTAGAAATTACTTGCATGAATAATTTTTAACTTCTGTTCACAACCCAGTGGTAAAATAATGGAATGGAATTAATATATGTTCTTAAAGATAATAGGACTGGTGTTAAAGGCCCTATAACCACACCCAAGCCATCAATAATTTAGGAAAATCTGCCACATGAAAAAGTGCAGTGTTCTCTAATGTTGTTGGCATATTTCCAGAGGGAAAGTGATGAAGGAGTTTGCCTTGGCAAACAAGGCATTTATTACCCATATTACACATTTCATTTCTAACTGAAAAATCTGACGTTTACTTCTCAACGTTACATGAAAGGGGTCTGCAGTGAGAAACTCTACACTGTTGGTAGATGTGCCTTATAGTCTTGCCTGATAGTTTATTCTGAGGATGGGTCACCGGATGCGAAACGTTAACTCTGACTTTTTCTTCACAGATGCTGCCAGCATTTCCAGCAACTTCAGTTTTTGTTCCTGAGTTTGTTTTGCCGACTCAGCGTAACTCTATAACTGAAAAGAGAACCTCACCTGAAATGTTAGGTCTTTTTCCCTTGGATGCTGCTAGATCTGAGTATTTTCAACATTTTCAGTTTTGATTACACATTTCCAGCACCTGTAGTATTTTGTTTTTATAATTCTATGACTGTCTCACTGGCAAAGCACAAATGGCAAAAACAGATCAACTTCGAAGCGAGAGTTTCATTGATTCATATCATATGAATGGGGTAAGGGTGGGTGTAGGCAGAGCACTTTATGTAAATTGATCTCATTACTATTCATCCCTCAGATACTCTTCCTCTTTCTCTGACTTCAAATGAGGAATGCTGAACTATGCTTGGTATTTTTGCATTTTTGCTTCCAACAAGGAAAACAAAGTTTTGTAAATTAATTCAATGAAAGCAAAATCTTTAGCTAAAGGAGAACTGATGGCAGACACAATACACAAGAAGTTTAAAAAGCAGCCAAACAAACCTTGGTAATTAATAATGTTATAAAAATAATGCAAACTGGAAACGTACATATATTAAATCAGTATTTATTTAAAATGGGTGTTTGATTACTTGTGTTCTTTCAGTTTAAACATTGACCTACAAATTGCAGGTAATTGTACAATTATAGGGTAGATTTTATAAATTTACTGTGTTTTCTGCCCTGAGACTGGATGAGATGCATTTGGGTGGGAATTTGCATTAATGGGTAGCTGATGTTTTGCCTGTCCACTGAAGTAAATTCTGCTGATCTGTTCAGCAGAAAATTCATTCTGCTGAATATGTGGGCCTGGCACATAAATGCATAAAATCTATGCTTACATGCAGAGAATCTGAAGACAAACAAGGCTATTGTTTGAAATGAGTAACAGGATTCAGTGCATCAAAGGTGTCTGAGTAGAAGATACTGCTCTTTGTGTATCAGGTGAGGAAAAAGGTCAGTCTTCCTGAGCTCATTCTCTAACCTTCAGTTGTCCCTTTGGGCAGGTTATTTCCAACAACTTGACTGAGGAGTCAGTCCTATCACAGGAAATGTGTTCTTGGATGCTTATTAGAGCTGGTCTATAGTTAACGGTAGAAAGATGTTGCAGCATGACTTGCTCTTAAATTCCCAGCCACTGATGGGAGGAAATTCTGAGGTTACATTTAACCCTTCATCCTTGGTGCAGAGCAGCTAAAAGTGAGTAAACTGAGTCCAATCTAACAATTTGTGGAATTAATCTGTAGACGGATATGAAATTGCCTCAAGTATGTGGAAGCTTGATAAAGTTTAATTGACACACACCAATTAAGTTCCAATGCAGGTTTACGTGGGAGCTGAATAGTTTTCCTTGTTAGAAAAGGCTCCTTATGTAAACTGGGGCTCCTCTAGTCCCCATAGGGAAATTCATGGCTTTCCCTGTCAATACTGTCACCAGACCATCCCATGAAAACACCTTCCTGCTGTTTAGCCAGAATGCAGTGTGTAGCCAAGAATTTTTTATACTATACCCGCATTTCTCAATCTCCATCTGCCAGCAGCCGCAACATCCCTGTCTGCGTCACATTCTGTTGGGAAGTGGATCATGCAGCTACAATTAAATGGGGATTTGTTGGCAAATTCATTACAGCTTTCCGTTCCTTCTGCTGCGTTGGTATCAACAGCCTGGAATGGTTTTCTGCACCAAATTGAAATCGCCACTGAGGAAACACGTTATCCTTTGGGTGTGGAATTATTAAACTCTATTTCTTCATTGAAACTGTACCGCACTGCAGCATCATCCCACTCAACAGACTGCATTTAAATTGAAGAAAGGTTGTGAAGCACTTTCCATTTAATATATTATTTTTCATCACAAGAGTATATTCATCCTTATTGATCACTGCTCTTCCTCCACATGACTCACTAATTAAGCAACCAGAAAATTATTTAAATTTGGGACAAATAGCTGATTTTTCTAAACGCACAAGTACCATACAATTTATTGATGTTGTATGAGTAGTCTCTATCAAAATTGTAAGTTGGCTCAGATTGAAGCTGCTCACCTTCATCAAAATTCAACAACTCAGAATAAATCCTGGACTCAATTGGTTCAGATCTAAACTGGATACACGATGTATTGGTAGAAAACCAAAAGACAATGATACTGAAAGGAAAATATCGATGGAACAAGGCAATACACCACAGCAAAACAAGCAAAACCAGAAGCTGCTTAAGCTGAACTGAGATACTGGGCTCATTTTTAACAGCACAATCTGCTTCACACTGTACCATGCGCAGTGTTAAATATTCACATTCTGTGCCAGTGAAAACTATTAGTGCTGTTTTTATCTGCTACAATTTGTGGCATAATTCGTTGAATAGAAGTGGGACACAAAGCAGTCTTTCATTTTATAAAATAAAAACTATCCAAAAAGATTGAAAGTTGTGAACCAACTGTGCCTGAGAATATTTCATACTTAATGAATTCAGAATATTAAAGCCACTGTATCACACCATATTGATTTATTTTTCAGGTGTCCTTACGTAGCTGCAGGGTTTCACTGAGTGGTTACTCTCTTCTTCCCTCACGTCTTTAGTCAGTTTAATTTGTTTGAGCAAACCAGCCTCTTTCTGTGCCCCTCAATGCTGGAATCACTAGTGCATAGTCATGTTCTACCAGGCTGCGGCACTGTATTTCACAGCATCCATGTTCTCTGCCATTGGACAGACAAAGAAAGGCTCTCTCTCTGTCTGCCAAATGTATCAGTTCCAGTTTATTCAGATGTAGTGCCTGATTGATCAAGAACAAAGGAGTGGAAAGTACAAACTGTGCGGCTTCATTGCAAACAAATGCTAACTTGTGTTTTGCTTTCTCTGTGTACATCTGCCAAAAATCAACTCCTTTATGCTGAAAATGTGTGCCACAATTATAACATATTAAATTGGGCCCACTGTGTGTGCAATACTGATGCCCCTATGAAGTTACCTATTTATTTCTTGTCTGGCACTCATGAGCATATTATGTCATGGTAACAACATGCAAACAAACTGAGCAGCCAATTTCTGCACACAATAAAAGATCCAATCACTCCATACATCCCCCACTATGCTCAACACCTGGTGCATGAAGTCAACAAGATCATATATTTATTCCATTAGTGACAGACTGGTACCATGGTTGACTGCTCCAGTCTGTTCTGGTACATTTTATTTGTGATATAAACAGTAGGTTTTATATGATATTTAGTCATACATCATTGTACCTTCATTACATAACCATGAAAGGACATTGCAAATGACCAATATACAAATATAGCGTGCATGAAAGAAGAAAACGGCAGGATTTGTAGAGCCATAACCCACTACCAGCATATCCAATACCAGAACCAGAAACCTCTTTTAAATCTGTGCCAGCCACTACACTGCTGATATGTGATAAGAACATCGTGTGTGGTAAATCAGTCAGCAGAAAAGACAGTTCCTTTGATCAACTCATGTATAATATACTGTGCTAGGGTTGTAGGAATGTCTTTAATAGGGAAAAGCTGATTGATGTAGGAAGGGCAACCTGACAATAATGTGTGGATAATGGATTTGTCCCAAGTTCCTTTAGTTATTGACAATCATGAAAGTTTACAGTTTTTTTTTATCATTCAGTCTGAATGCGTGATGGGGTTAGCAGTCTTTGGGGAAACACAGCAGGCAAGTCCAACAACAGAACAGGAGAGCAGAGGCTGTGGAATTTTACTGAGCTGAGTTGGCATGCGCAAGAAACGGACCCACCAGAGACTTGGCACCTTTCATTGTTTTGTGTCTAAAATCATTTAAGCAAAACAAAGATCATTAAATTGGAGGGCACAATTGCTAGAAATTGGCACAAAGGCACAGCCTGTGATAGATTTGGGTTTCGTCTTGATTTATGATATGACAGACATTGCATACCTTTGTCGCTTTTCTGGAGTTGTCACTTTGACCATGTAAACTAATTCATAACTATATGTGAAGCGGCCTTTTATTGTAATGGAAACACAAAGTTTGTTTTTTTATAAAAATTATAATTAACAAATAACAACAGAGGAGCATATAAAAGCACTTTGGTCTTGATGTATGCAAAACTGTATCAACAATCTGTATCATAAAACTCTTCAGTGGCAAAAATTAAGGTAAGTAATCTTCTAAACGCAAATTATTTCTAAAATGTTGGTGCAATATTTACTAATTTACTTAATAACAACTAATTTGACTTTTGTCTCTTTTTATATACAGAATTATTACAACACAGAAGGAGGTCATTTGGCCCCATGCACCTGTACTATCTCGCTAAATAAACAAAGCGCCTAATACCATTCCAACGCCTTCATTCCATAACCCTGCAGGTTTTTCCGTTTTAGATTACAATCCAATTCCTTCTTGAAACCCTCATTGGGTCATTGAGATTTTTCTGGCACTGCAGCCAGATCTCAAAGCCAAATCTTGGTTTCCTGGTCACATGTACCCATTTGCTCCATAGAGTCTGGCATGAGGTGCATCCTACCAACCATTGAAAATACAGCTTTTCTCCTCTTTTGGACCTCCATCTCTGGCCTCACACTATTTCCAAAACATTGGAGCATTCTTTTTCACCTGATAGTCCATTTTCAGACCTTTTCCTTCCATAAATGCTTCCAAACGTTTGTACATGCACCTCCCTTTTAAAAGGGACAAGTAGTCATTAAGAAGTAAAAACAAAGTGCTGGAGAAATTCATTAGTGGAGAGAGAAACAGAGTTAACATTGCGAGTTTACCATGACTTTTCTTTCCAACTATCTGTCAGGTTAGTTAGCCATGCATAGTCCTGGGCCCCCTGCTCAGTATGCAGCCAATCAGCTGTGTGGTTAGTGCTGGGTTCCACACCCCCATAGCCATTTTCATGTGCAGTCAACATGTTTGCAGCTGTCAGCTTCACCAGGAACAGGCCAATTGTACATAACTCTAAGTTTAATTGAATCATTTCCTATCTACTTGGAGAATGGTCCCCTCTTTCATGCATTTTATTTCATCTTGACCACAACATATAAATCAGCCCAATAGTTTAGATTATTGCATTTTTGGGGGAGGGGAAGAATACATATTTAGTACAAATCTCAAAATATAAATCAACCTCCACCACCAAACCCCTCCCCCACAAAAAATTGTTCAGCTAAGGAATGTACTTTTAAGCTATATTCACAGTACAAGGTATTGGCTTCAGTATATTAGCTGTGGGGGTGGCATGGTGGCATAGTGGCTAGCACTGCTGCCTCACAGCACCAGGGACCTGGATTTGATTCCTCTCTCTGGCTGTGTGGAGTTTGCACGTTCTCCCCGTGTCTGCATGGGTTTCCTCCGGGTGCTCCAGTTTCCTGCCATAGTCCAAAGATGTGCAGGTTAGGTGGATTGGCCATGCTAAATTGCCCATAGTGTTCAGAGACGCGTAGGTTAGGTGGGATTATAGGGGGATGGGTCTGGGTGGGATGCTCTGAGGGTTAGTGTGAACTTGTTGGGCTGAAGGGCCTGTTTGCACGTTGTAGGGATTTGATAATCCATGATTTTCAGCTCAAAGATAAAAGTTTAGGATTGTAAGTCACTTTATGTTGGTGCATGGGACCAATCAGGTGGTATATAAAATGCACTTTTCTGAAACTTTTTGCTGCTTGATACATCAAGAAGTTTGTACTTCATGTATTTTACGTGAAATAATGTCATCAGTCATCTGTAAAGGATCAAGAGGGGGAGAACAGATGAAAAGAAAGACTCTTGCTTCATAGACATGGCGTGTGTGGCTTTACTCATTCTCTGCTGCCTGGTTCAAAAGACTTGTCAGCTGCTGGCAGAATTCAACATTAATAAAATGCTTCTGCATAAAGCATTTCAAAGGGAATATTTCTGAGTAACTTAAATGCAGATCTTGTAATCTGTGTATACGATGACAGAAATCTGGAAGTATTTGTATTAATCTAAAAAATTGATTTTTTTGCACAATATATATAATTATAGGTCTATTGATCAAACTAGTCAATTTAATTAATTGATGTGAAAAGAATAATTGTTTTCATATTTTCTTTGAGTCTTTTTTGGCTATCCCACTATCCTCTCAGAATAATAAATGAACATAACCCTAAAATGATGTAATTTCTATTATTCAGCTTGGACTCTTAAACTTTCTTCATACCATTTTGACTGAAATGTTTGAATTATAGTTATTTTTACCAAAGGCAATCACTGATATATGCATTTTTCCCAAGGAATTACAGACATTTGTCTAAATTCCAATCATGTGACATAGTTGTGCTGGAGAAATTACAACCATATAATCTGGCTCTCATCGCTAATGCAGAACAATAACACATCACCAATGTCTGTCATGATCCACTTCAAGTCAAGAAGACAAAGAGGGGTCTGGAAATTTATTACACAACAGAACATTATTAATAAATTTAATACTGAATAAGTATATATGAAAAAAATGATACTTATGGCAAACTGCAACTCATTAACAAACAAGAAATAACACAGTGTGGAGCTGAAGGTGCACAGCAGGCCGGGTAGCATCAGACGAACAGGAAAGTTGGCAGTTCAGGTCTGGACCCTTCTTCAGAAATGGGGCAGGGGGAGGGGAGCTCATAAATAAGTAGGGAGAGGAGGGGTGGGGCTGGGGAAGGTAGATGGGATGGTGATAGGTGACTGCAGTAGGCAGTGGTGGGGATTGGTCAGTGAGGTGGGTAGGGTGGATAGGTGGGAGAGAAGATGGACAGGTTGTGTCAGGTCAAGGAGGCGGGGATGAGAGGGAGGGTTCTTCATGGGATGAGGCCGGGGGTGGGGAGATTTTGAAACTGGTAAAGTCCACATTTAGTCCATCGGGCAGTAGGCTCCCAAGGGAGAATATGATGTACAGCTCCTCCAGTTTCCACGTGGCATCATTGTGACACTGGAGGAGGCTCAGGATGGACATGTCACCCAGGAGTGGGAGGGGGAGTTGAAATGGTTTGCAACTGGAAGGTGTTGTCGTTTGTTGCGAACAGAGCACAGGTGCTCTACAAAGCGGTCTCCGAGCCTCCGCTTGGTCTCACTGATGTAGAGGAGGCCACATCAGGAGCAGCAGATGCAATAGACCACATTGACGGATGTGCAGGTGAACCTATGCGGCTTCCCATGGCTACCATCTTAGTCTATAGAAAGTTGGAGGAGTCGAAGGAGAATTTGTTGACGGTAAGGATGTGTTCAGTGAAGCAGATGAGGGTGTCAGTGGAGGGCACCAGAGATTTAGACAGAGAGGTCCAGGAAGGAGACAGAGGTGTCAAAGATGGTCTAGGTGAACCTGAGGTTGGGGTGGCAACCCTCATCCACTTAATCGAACTTGTCCTTACCTTTGACAACTTCTCCGTCAACCCCTCCCACTTCCTATAGGCTAAGGGGTGGCCATATGCATGGGCTCAAACTATGCCTGCCTCTTTGTAGGATACATGGAACAGTCCCTCTTCCGCTGTTACACTGGCACTATCCCCCACCTCTTCCTCCGCTACATTGATGACTGTATCGGCACTGCCTCATGCTCCCACGAGGAGCTTGAACAGTTCACCAACTTCACTAACTGCTTTCACCCAACCTCAAGTTCATCTGGACCACCTCTGATACCTCTCTTTCCTTCCTGGACTTCTCTGTCTCCATCTCTGGTGAGTGCGTTGAAACAGACATTTATTTCACGACCACCAACTCCCACAGCTACCTAGACTACACCTCCTCTCACCCACCTTCCTGCAAGAATGCGATCCCTACTCACAATTCCTCCACCTCTGCCATGTCTGCTCCCAAGATGGGACGGTCCACTCCCAAACATCCCAGATGTCCTCGTATTTCAAGGACTGCAACCTCCCCACTTTGGTGGTCAAAAACGAAAAACCTCCCTGCAATAAAAACAAAGAATACCCCTTGTCCTCACGTTTCACCCCACCAACCTCCGCATTCAAAGTATTCACCCTCCGCCACTCCCACCACCTGCAATCTGACCCCACAACCAAGGATATATTTCCCTCCCCACCCCTATCTGCCTTTCGTAGAGACTGCTCTCTCTGGTCCCTCCTTCACTCCACACCTCCCACCAGCCCCACCACCCCCGGTGCCTTTCCCTGCAACTGCAGGAAATGCTACACCTGCCCCTATACCACCCCTCTCACCTCCATTCAAGGCACCAAACAAACTTCCACATCAGACAGATGGTTACCTGCATATCCGCTAATGTGGTCTATTGCATCCGCTGCTCCCGATGTGGCCTCCTCTACATCAGTGAGACCTAGCCGAGGCTCGGAGACTGCTTTGTCGAGCATCTGCGCTCTGTTCATGACAAACGACGACATCTTCCAGTCGCGAACCATTTCAACTCCCCCTCCCACTCCCTGCGTGACGTGTCCATCCTGGGCCTCCTCCAGTGTCACAATAATGCCACCTAGAAACTGGAGGAACAGCACCTCATATTCCACCTTGGGAGCCTACAACCCAATGGTCTCAATGTGGATTTCACCAGTTTCAAAATCTCCCCACCCCTGGCCTCATCCCATGAACAACCCACCCTCTCATCCCCGCCTCCTTGACCTGTCCATCTTCTCTCCCACCTATCTGCTCCTCCGACCTCACTGACCAATCCCCACCACTGCCTGACTACATTCACCTATCACCATTTCACCTACCTTCGCCAGCCCCACCCCTGGTCTCTCTATTTATTTCTGAGCTCCCTTCCCCCTCCCCCATTTCTGAAGAAGGGTCCCAACTCAAAAGGTCAACTTTCCTGTTCCTCTGATGCTGCCTGGCCTGCTGTTATCTCTGACTCCAGATTGGACGTTCTCACTGTCTCATTAACAAACAATATATTCACGTATCACTTTCAAATGTTCTGTCATAATTCTTGGTGTAACAAGACCACAGCTTACCATTACCATAGTAACCACACTGCAATTAATAATAATAGCATGGTAAAGCACAGTTAGGTTTTTGGTTCTCATACCTCTTCCTACGCAAGACATTTCTGGCTTTGTGTTTCAGCCTTCTGCATATAAGCCTTCCTCCTCTGGATTGGCCATATAAATACTGTAGACACACAAGCAGTTCAGAGGCCAGGAATGCTGGTGTGAGTAACTTAGCTCCTACCTTACCAAAAGCTGCACAACATTGAATACCATCCTGGATGAAAGCTGTCTGCTTAAATGGCACCTCTTCCACAACCTTAAAACATTCAGTCCCGCCACTCTAATGCACAGTGGCAGAAATGTGTACCTTCCACAAAATGCACCTTGAAAACTCATTAATTTTATGGGGAGATGCTGATGTAGTGGCAATGGGACTCACCGAGTAGTCCAGAGGCCCAGGTTAATGTCCTGGGGATTCCATAGTGGCATTTGAATTTAATTTAATTTAAAAATCTGAAATTTAAAAGTCTGATGGTGACCATGTAACCACTGTTGATTGTTATACTCTGGTTCACTATTGTGCTTTAAAGAAGGAGACCTGCCATCCTTACCTGATCTGGTTTATATGTGACTCCAGACCACAGCAATGTGGTCGGCTTTTAACTGCAGTCTTGGCAATGAGGGATGGTCATTAATGCTGGCTTAGCCAGTCATGATGCCATCACATGAACAAATAAAACAAAATTCCTTCATAGCACCTTCCAATCCCTATGATGTCTTTCACCTAGTGAGTAAGATCAGCAGACACAAGGAAATACCACCACCACCTATAAATTCCCCTCCAAACCACAGCTTCCTAATTTGAAACTGTACCATCATTCCTTTGATATCAGTAGACCAACATCCTACACCCTGAAGTTCCTCCGTGTCTTTGAGAAATAGATAAATGATAGCACACGAGATCTTGCTTTAGACTTTAAGGAAAGAATTTTAGTCCATGCTACAAAACTCATTTGCTTTTGCCATTTGGGTTTTCTGAAACAAGCGCCAAGGTGATGGGATATGCAACTGGTTGTGAGTTAAGACATGAGTTTCGGATGACCTTAAATGAATGGATGGTAGAATGTAAGCAACTAGCCTGAAACACGTTTGAATAGTGATGTTTGGACCTAAAGGAAGTATGGACGAGGATTCCAGCAGAAGGTGAGCTGAGACAGGGCGGTGTTGAGTGAAGATATTGAAGTGGAAGATGGGTGTCTCCGAAATGTCATGAATAACTGGTTGGAGTCATACCTGGCACAAAGGAAAATGTTCGCAGTTTTTGGATGTTAGTCATCTCAGCTGCAGGTTATCTCTGTGGGGGTTCCTAAGGGCTGTGTCCTTGTCCCAAGCAGCTCCAGCTGTTTAAACAATGACCTTCCCCCCATCAGAAGTGGTGATGTTCACCAATGATTGCACAATGTTCAGCACCATTCATGATGACTCAGCTACTGAAGCAGAGCATGTTCAAATGCAGCAAGACCTGGACAAAATCCAGGCTTGGGTTGAAAAGTTTTCAGTAGCATTAGTGCCTCACAAAGGCTAGGTAATGACCATTTCCAACAAGAGAGAAGACAACCATTCTCTCTTCAAGTTCATTGGTATCAACATTGCTGAATCCCCCATTGTCACCATCCTGGGGGATACCATTCACCAGGAATTGAATTGGACTAGCCACATAAATGTTGTGGTTAAAAGAGCAAGCCAAAAGCTAGAAACCTTGCAGGGTGTAATTCACTTCCTGACTGCCCAAACCGTGTCCACCAACTAAGACGCACAAGTCAGGAGTATGATGGAATACGCTCCATTTGCCTGGAAAAGTACAGCTCCGACAACACTCAAGAAGCTTGATACCAACCAAGACAAAGAACCCCTCTTGATAGGCACCACATCCTGAAGCACCCCCACTCTACGCTGTTGATGTTTAGTTGTAGCAATGTGTGCCATCTACAAGATGTGTTGTAGAAACTCACAAAATCTCCTTAGACAGCACCTTCCTAAGTCATGGCCACTACCACCTAGAAAGACAACAAGATCAGATGCGCAAGAATACCATCTACTGCAAGTTCCTCTCCATGCCAGTCACCATCCCGACTTGAAAATATATTGTTTCTTCAGTGGAATTGAGTAAAAATCCTAGAACTCCCCCCCAATGGCATTGTTGGCTTACCTAAAGTACATGAATTGCAGCAATTCAAGAAAGCAGCTCAACACCACTTTCTCAAGGGTAGCCGGGGACAGACAATAAATGTTGGCCGAGCCAGATACAGCCACATCTTATTCATGAGTTAAAAAAATTACAAGGTCATAAGCTCCCCTCAGGCTCAGATGACACAGTGTGGAGCTGGAGGAACACAGTAGGACACGCAGCATTAGAGGAGCAGGAAAGTTGACATTTCAGGTTGGGACCCTTCTTCAGTTCTGATGCTGCCTGACCAGCTGTGTTCCTCCAGCTCCACACTGTGTTGTCTCTAACTCCAATATCTGCAGTTCTTGCTATCTCCTCTCAGGTTCATATGTTTGAACATAATGGCTTAATCTTAGATTGTTGCCAGGAAGATGTACGGTAAATAGGGAACGGACTTTGGAATTGAGACTGAAAATAATAGTTTCAGTCTTAGCAATATTTAATTCAAGGAAATTTCTGCTAATCCATCGTGGGTAATTGATAAACAATCTGATAATTTAACAACAGTAGCAAAATTGAGAGAGCTGATGGTGAAGTTTGGCTAGGTGTCATCAGTGTACATGTGAAATCTAATGCAGTGTCTTTCAATAATGTCACCACATTGATGAGAAATAGGAGGGCACCAAGGATTAAACATGTGGGGACACCAGGAAAAAACAGTGTTGGAAGCAGCAAGAGTGATTCTCTGTCTATAATCAGATAGATAAGAATGGAATCATATGGGAGCAGTTCCACCAGCTGGGCAACAGTGGGGAGGCATCAAAGGCGGATGGTATGGTCAGTTGCATTAAAGGCTGCCCACAGATTGAGAAAGATGTGGAGAGAAAATTTATCTTTGTCAAAGTCACAAAGAATGTCACAAATGGGGTGCCACAGAATTAGAAGAATCACATTCACAATCAGCAATTCTGAATTATTTGTAAAGACCACGTTGTTTTATTTTTGATGGTTTTGTTTTAAATTGTAGACTGAAATGAGAAAGGACTGTTTAGAAACCAACGTTTTAAAGGATTGTTACATATTTTGAAAAAACAACTCACGTGACATTCATGGCAAGCATTGTGTAAGTAGCTATTTCAACAAGAGGTAATTGAAGTTTGGGTTGTAGACAAGCTGGAGCTGAGGGGTTGAGTACAGGTGCAGCTGTGCGACCAAGAAGTTATTTGGTCTGTGGACTAGCGACCAACTATTGATGAGAAAAGTCTTTAGCCTGTCAGCATTTGAGCGCTTGGTTCTCAGATAGCTGAAAAGCTTGGATCTGGGAACAAAATATGGAGAGAAGTGATTTAATCAAAGTTTTGGCAAAGATCTGGAGCTCGGGTTGTGGATGAGGTTGTTGACTTGCTCGCCGAGCTGGCTTGTTTTTGTTCAAAAGCATGAACAAATATAAGCCAGCCTGGTGAGCAAGTCAACAACCTCAGATATGATTTAATCTCCATAAGCAGACAAGTTGTTTCTCTGCAGTCAAAACTCACTGCAAATCTGTAGAAAACCAATTCATCTTTCCTTCAGTGATTTTTATAAACTGTGGTGTTTAGCTGATAACCTTTTTAACTTTTTCTAAGTGAACCAGTGACCATGTGCCTCTTACTAACCGATGGAAGCATCCGAAGAAAGACAACTGAGAAGCAATATTCTGACCAGCATAAGAATTGCAAGGATCACCTCAGCAACACATGAATAGGAACCACTGAACTGCCTTCCTGGTTTTCCTCCATCCGTAACTTACTTTTCCCTATTTATTTGTGTGTGTGTGCGTGCGTGTGCGTGTGTGTGTGTGTGTGTGTGTTTATAAGGGGGAGTTTAGAAGCGAAATAAAGTTTAATTTTGTCACATTACATGCTAACAGTTTATAACTGACTACCTATGGCTCGAGTCTAATCATTTGTGATAAATAGGTATTGCTGTTAAGTACAGAAACCTGGTGTGCACTTTCTATCAACCTGGGTCTGGAAATCATTTAAATTGTGGAATTTTGTGAACATATTTTTTGGAATCTTTAACTTTTGGGATGACACCAGTAAGAGTGGGAATTGATTCCCAGCACAGGACCACAGTGAGTCACTGCATATTCTATGGCTCTTAAAAGTGGCAGTCAGCAATGCATTTGCAATCAAGGAGCCTGTAGCAACTCCATACTGAAGCAGGTGTATTTGTTTTAGTCACCGATACAGTATATAACTTTTCTCTATTCATGGCTGTGCAGTCATCTGTTAGCACTATCCCCTCATCGCAGGGCTCTCTTAGTTGAGAGACATGTGTAGTGGATGGAAAAATTAATTAAAGAAAGATGGTAGATTTGTCAAGAAGACGTACTGAACATGCACATTATTGATGATGATAACAAAAACTTCGTGAATCTCTTGTGAGATGGCAAATATAAACAAGTTAAAATGATTAACAGAGATAATTGTGCACCACTCATATACCCAGTTAAATGTATGAGTAAATGTTCATTCATATCAATATAAAAGTTAATAATAAAAATTAAATAGTAATTAGGTATCAGTTTAGTTTATTTGATTGGATTCTCACCTGCCAGTAGGGAGACTGTGGATTCATATCCCAGCCTATGATACAAGGCTTATTCTGCAGTGTGATGTGACGCCTCTAGTTTTGATTTTGGAGAGAAATTTTATCACAGTCATGCACGTTTTAAGTGCTGTAGGAATACCTATGTCTTTTCTTTTTCTGGCAGCAGGTTTCACTGGAATATAATAAGTAATTTTCGTTCGATTCTACGAGTTCTGAGTGTTGCATGAATTTGTCTGCAGTGACCTTTAACAAGCAAAATGAATATTGAGCTGTGCAGAGTTTTATAGAGATCTGAACAATACAGGATTTGGTGAGATTTGCAATGGAATTGAATGAGAAGTCCAGTGAGGCTGATTTCATCATTGAAATCATCGTGGTCCATCTTTTATGCTTTTGACAAGTGATGTGGTGGATTCTTGCCAAATCAAGGGAGTCATTGCTTGTTGAATGACTTGCTAACAGCCTGACTTGTCTTATTAATATTCAAACTTTTATCTTGTCAAACATGCTAAACAAGCTCGACATTGCGAAGACTCAACGTTCAGCTCACTGCTTGCTCTGAAAGACTTCCAAATGGCCTACTATCAAACTGCAGCACAGGGCCTGATCCATGTGCTCCAGCCACAGGAATCCCTCATCCAATCGCATTGGCACCTGGCATTCACCAACTCCTCAGGAAAATCATGGCATCTCTCTAAAATATTGTCAGGGTGCTCAGGAAGCCCAGACGTCTATCGCAGGGCATATCAGCAACCATTATTGAAAGACTGTTGCAAGAACACTTTGCTCAAAGGGACAGGCATCTTGCTGAAGGATCAGACCTGGCTGCATCTCAGGGCTCCTCACTTGCCCTCTTCATGAATGCTTACTTAACACCTATCGTATGCCCACATCATCCATGCCCTGTTTTGCTTTGCCATGTCAATTAGCCAATCACGGCAACCTTGTGTTGTTGCTCAGCAGACCTCACTCTATGGGCAGACATCTTGCTGTATGGCAGCCAGCTATGTCAATCTTACACCATCACCATGTGCCAGAAGCTGATGTGGTAAACACACTGCACATGCAGCAAGCAGGCAGCCATGTCTCAAAGACTTAGGGGAGTGGTCCTCACTAAAATCCATGTGGAGGTACCCATCAGTCAGGGGGTCTTGGCACAGTAAGGCAAGGGCAACCACCAATACCAATCCAGGATATTTGCCACAGTCAGGTGTCAGGGGGTCTGTGCCTCTGCGGTCAGAGGAGTGGGTCGTGGATTTCCTGTGTCTCCATAGCAACCAGTCTGGGGTCTAGGGGTTTGGACCCTTCTTGTCTTGAGCTGTCCAGTTAGGTCACTCAAGGGCATGAGTCTGTCGAATGCATCCAGAGCAACAAAAGGGACAAGTTCCTTAGCTGTGTCTGACTCATTTCCTGTACTTTTGCCCTCACGTCTTCTGTTCCCTCCCACAGTGTTAACAGGGTCCTGCGGTCTTCACTTGTCATCCTATCAGCCTCTGCATCCAAAGGATCATCAGATGCCATTTCTGTCACCTCCAGCAGGATGCCATCACCAGACATGTATTCTCCTCCTCTCCCTTGTCAGCCTTCCCTCAGAACGCCCTGGTCTATTCTTCTTCCACTTCTAACACTTCCCTGCAGCCTTCAATGTGGAGTTCAATAATTTCAGAACCTGAAACCTTTCTGTATGTCCTTTACCAATCTCCACACCCCTGTCCTTGGCTTGGTGTGGCATGGGCTGCTTTCAGCCCAGCTAACCCATTTTCACCTGCTTATTGTCCCTATTATCAGCTCTTTTCTCTCCTGGCTTACGATTATCCATCCATTTGTCTGCCTAACTGTTGTCCTTTCTCTCTGGGCTCCATCTCTACCTATTCACTTACTCCTGCCCCCAACCCCAACTCAACCTTCAACATAGGTATCAACTTCTCCTAGCCAGTCATAGCTCTGATATAGGGTCACTGGACTTGAAACATTGACTCTGCTTTCTCTCCACAGATGCTGCCAGACCTGCTCAATTTTTCCAGCAATTTCTGTTTTGTTTCAGATTTCCAGCATCTGCTGTTCAGTGTTTTATTTTTGAGAAGAACTATGGCTTTGTTGGGTAGGTCTGTGCTGTGAACTTGGGATAAGGAATGGGGTTATGAATGCCCAGCCGTATTTCACTTTGAGAACTCTTTCATCTGGCAGAAAGAAAGACCTTCTCACATTCCAGCCAATGATAAATTTCAGCTAACGTACCAGAGTTGAATGAAAAGTGTGCTAACTCACTGCACCTTTCAGTCTGTCGCTTACACAGTGATCAATCTGAAGAAACTTTGTAAACAGAATGGTGCAGTGTTCCTGACGATTATGGTATTTTCAGTGAATCCAGCAGCTTCCTATCTCTTCAGTATCTTGTGTGCTAAACATTCCTAATCAAAATCAAAATGTATTTGTCATTTGAACAGCAAAGAACATGGTACAAATCATTGCACAGGTTTGTTGTGGTAATTTGCTATCGGTGTGAACTACCTCATTGATGAATGTGTTTGATTCGAGCATATTTACTCAGCAATTATGTGAAGAATGCTAGTGGGAGAAAGGTACTGAATGAAGGGATCATTAAATAGTAAAAATAATAGCATTGCTGTTTCTCTCGAAAGAGCTCAAAGAAAGGAAGATACAACTGCTGTGCTTCCAGTAAGGAAAACTTGCATTCATTTAAAAAAGTGTCTGAAAGCCTCTGGTGATTCTTATCATCGGCTTATTATAATTAAAAGGCATGGATGGAGGTTGAGGTGAATGTGTGACAAGTAAGACTGTGTCAATGGATAAAACCCTTCCATTAATTTTTTAAAAAAAATTTCTCCTTCATGTGTATGATCAGTTGCAGATGTAACTTTGTTAAATATATCAGCACCTTTTTAAAAGAGACATTGCCATTGGTTTGCACTCAGCTCATAATTGGAATTTAACTGAATAAATGGACATTTATGGAGCAGGTTAAATCTTTTTGGCACTGTGGTTCACCGTGGTTCCATTATCAGGCTGAAAGCTTTTTGCAGTACCTTGACACTGTCAAGACCAAGTCAAATTTATTTCCCTGAGCTGGAAAGAAAACTCTTTTAGAGTCACTGTGCGGAATTCCAGCACTTAGAAATTTGTTCTCTGAATATAATAGTCTATTTTTAAGGTTTTTCAAAAGATTGAGTAAAATTTATGACATTTCATAACCATTTGAAAAGAAATTTACATGTTTTGTCTCTATATTCAACAAGTTGAAAAGGTTATTATTTACACTGCCTTAGCTGTAGATTGAAGTAATACATGACACCCTATTTCATGAGATAACAAGGTGTAGAGCTGGATGAACACAGCAGGCCAAGCAGCATCAGAGGAGCAGGAAGGCTGACGTTTCGGGCCGAGACCCTTCTTCTGAAGAAAAAGTGTCAGCCTTCCTGTGTCAGAAACGTCAGCCTTCCTGCTCCTCTGATGCTGCTTGGCCTGCTGTGTTCATCCAGCTCTGCACTTTGTTATCTCAGATTCTCCAGCATCTGCAGTTCCTACTATCTCTGAAACAATTTCCATCCTATTTCATGTTGGGATTGTTACCTCATATTAGGAATTCTAGGTAGAGGAGGGTTATGTAAAATTTCCTCCCACACCTTAGATTTTTCCCGGCTTTAATCATAGCTTTTGATGGATCAGTGATACAGATTCATGAAGTCTAAATTATAGTGATGTTTATGATGTTCCTTCTATTCATTCCTCAAGCTACTGATATTCAGAATGGGAGCTATTCAAAATATCACACTGAAATATTATTTAAAGCCACATTTTATCAAAATAAAATGCAGCAGTTTACTGTGATAGTTCATTAACAAGGGAAAGAGCTTTTAACCAAAGGGAAAAAAGGCTTCAACAAGTCTGTCCTGTCTTTGATCAAGATCAGCCCCTCCAACCAGATCCTTCAAGCCTTTCACTTTGTACAAATGAATTGAATTGGATCCCTCAAATCTTATTAACACTGTTTAAAGCAATGGTCTTCCCTATTATTTGATTCCAACAGTACATTTTCCTTAAGAATAAAAAATCTAATAATTATCTCATTAAAGATTCAAATATGAAGGCATAACCATGGTGCTCACAAATAGAATGTCTGGAGAGGGTGTAAGTTGAAAAAAAGCTGCTACAAGCTTCAGAATTTGGATTTCAATAGGAAGGGGTAGGCAGAGAAACAATGTGATCACACAGGAACTCTTTGACCTCAACTGGTGAGTGCAAATATAACCTTGTATGTCATTAGCATGTGAAGCTTTATCCAATTGATCTACCTGAATCAGCTTTGTCAGCTCCACTCATAATCTTGAAGCCATAACATTAGGTCATTTCAGAGCCTCCTAACTTTTAAAGAAAATGTTCCCAGTTTGCTTCTTAGAAATTTCATTTGAAAATAAACATTTGTTCAGCTGATTCACTCCCCCTACAGTTGACTTTGATAAAGATAGTATTTGACATAAGGGCACTCCCTTTAAGAGGTTTCAATGCTTTCCATCACTTCAGAAAGGATAATTCATACCGTGTATTTTGAATGATTAATTATGAGAAAAGAATGCTTTATTCTGGGAGCATAGTAAAGAGTGATGCCACATAACCTATTTTTCTTAGCTCTGTCAATATAGGGAGTCATTAATACATCATCATGTTCTAAATCAGGAATGTTATATTGCAAAACACATACTGGAATCTTGTGCAATGATCTGACATAGTGAATAAACTTTATACAGTGGACCTGATTCTGTTTATTGTAGAACTGGCTTTCTGACACTCTCTTCTGCACCCGTCAGAGTGGTTCACTTAAGAGGAGCTTGTAAGTTTCTATGTTCAAAAATAAATCATTTGATTATGGCAGTGTTAGAGTCATAGAGATATATAGCATGGGAACAGATCCTTTGGTCCAACTCATCCATGGCAACCAGATATCTTAAATTAATCTAGTCCCATTTGCTAGCATTTGGCTCATATCCCTCTAAACACTTTCTATTCGTGTATCCATACAGGTGCCTTTTACATGTTGTAATTGTATCAGTCGCCACCGTTTTCTCTGGCAGTTCATTCCATACATGTACTTCCCTTTGTGAGAAAAAGTTGCCCTTTTTAAATCTTTCCCCTCTCACCTTGAAACGATGTCCTCTAGGTTTTGGACTCCCCTAACCTGCACAAAAGACCTTGGCTACTTACCCTATCCATGCCATTCATGATTTTATAAACCTTTATAAGGTCACCTCTCATCCTTTGACATTCCAGGGAGAAAGCCCCAGCCTAACCAGCCTGTCCCTATAGCTCAGACCCTCCAACCCTGGCAACATCCTTGTAAATCTTTTCTGAACCCTCTCAAGTTTCACAACATCTTTCCAATGGCAGGGAGATCAGAGTTGAATGCAATATTCCAAAAGTGGTCTAACCAATGTCCTGTACAGCTGTAACATGACCTCCCAACTCCTATACTCAATACACTGACCAATAAAGGCAAGCGTATCAAATGCCTTCTTCACTTCGCTGTCTACCTGGGACTCTATCTTCAAGGAACAATGAACCTGCACTCCAAGATCTCTTTATATTCAGCAACACTCCCCGGGAGCTTACCATTAATTGTATAAGTCTTATCCTGATTTGCCTTTAGAAAATGCAGCCGCTCACATTTATCTAGATTAAATTCCAGCAACCACTCCATGGCCCATCAGCCCATCTGGTCAAGGTCCCATTGTACTCTGAGGTAACCTTCTTCACTGTCCACTACACTATCTATTTGGTGTCATCTGTAAACTTACTAACCATACCTCCTATGTTCATATTCAAATCATTTATATAAAATACAAAATCTGTTCAGCTGTCTGTACCCCTAGGAACTGATACTACTGGTTGTCCAAAGCCTGTATGTCCAATGCTGTTGTCCCACTGGTCTTTAATACTTTTTCAAAATATCTGTCACTGATATCTTAGAGAACTTTTTTGAGGAGGCAACTACAGATGCTAACCTAAATGTCATTTTTACCTCTGGGGTGGTATTTTAACTGATTTGGCAATGATTATGTTATCCTTTATAAATTAAGAAACTAGAATGTGGATAATGTGGTATTGAAGAATCCAACAGATGTTTATTACAACTCACTAACATATATAAATATTACATTCACAGGCATTAAGTGATTGGGCGACATTAAACCATGCTGTTCATGCTTCAAGTGATCTCAAGGTGGTGAATTAAATCTTTATACCTCAGGTCACATGCTGTAATGATATCATGGGCAAAACTCTTAAAGGTATACTGACATACTAAAGTCAAACAGAACACAATGGAGTAACACCGAATTGTTTACTTGGACATGAACTTAGACCAAATGTATGTCTAGCACATAGAGCCACACCTTAGCATGAGTCAGTAATAAAATGATTAGCCTTCTTAATATAAAGCATGGGCACCAGCTTGCTTGAAAAGTGGAGAGACTGCGTTATTCTCATTCTTGGCTTTAACTGCAGAATACAAACTGTTTCAATCACAGAATCCCTACAGGGTGAAAGTAGGCAATTTGGCCCATCAAGTCCACTCTGACCATCTGAAGAGTATTCCACCCACACCCACTCCATACCCCCACATTTCCCATGGCTAATCCATCTAGCCTGCATATTCCTGGACACAACTGGCAATTTACCATGGACAATCCACCTTACCAGCACCTTACTTTGGACTGTGGGAGGAAACCCACACAGACACGGGGAGACAGTGCAAACTCCAGACAGTCACCCGAGGGTGAAATTAAGCCAAGGTCCCAACATTGTGAGGCAGGTGTGCTAACCATTAAGCCACTGTGCCACTTTATGATCTCTTGATTTTATTCATGCATTGTCATTGAGATGTGCTTTTGGTGTTTATTTCAATCGAAGTGGATATGCTGACAATATGCAACAATATTTCTGCTAAAAAGTAATCAGGGTATGAAAAAAGAATTAGGATTTGATCACTTGAACTTGAATCCGATGCATTAGTTGACAGATTGACCTCTTGTTAAGTCAGCCTGTTAAAATCCACATGTTGATAAAAATGATATTTGTGGGTTTTAATGATCAGCTGTCTTTTTTATCAAACATTAACAGATTCATCATACATCCATTGTAAATTTACTTAAAAGCCACAGTTGAAAATTGATTATAAATTAATAGATGTCAATGTGTGGAATTCTTTCTATGGTAACAGCATGATAACCGAAAAAGAACTGCATTCTTTTTAATTACCTACAGTAACACCTCTGATTTCTCTTAGGCAGACTTGTGTGATCAAGGATGATGTGCTTCAACTCTACTTTGATGAGTTTTGAAATGACTGATAAGTCAAATTTACAATCTTCAGACTCTGGCATATGTGGGACAAGTTGTGCTTGAATAATTGGGCAGATGCGATGTTTATAGGTTTGTGTGTTCTCTCTCTCTCACCTCAACATCACTCCTGCACCCTCCTGGGAGTCTCCTGCCATTGTCAGGTTCTAAGTAGATCTCAAGGATCTGGTGCCAGGCATGAGTGACATATCCCACTAAGTAGAGTTGTCTTTGTGTGATTTGTAGTAAGACCATGATGTTAGTAGTTTGGAACTTTCTCTGTCAGACCACACCACTTCTTTTGAACCCTGACTCATACGACAATTGTAAAATTAGAGGATCATTCAATGGGTCAAGCTAAGACACCACACTTAACTTCAATATAAATGAGTTGGAAATTCTAAAGATTAAAAAAGCTCAAATAAGTAAATTCCCACAGAGTGTTGAAGGAACTGAATGGCCCACTGCAAAGATTATAGTTTTTTGTCTGTCAAAAATAGTTCTGTGGAATAAAACCATTGGCTACATTCATGTTTTAGCCTTGACAGGCTATAGGGAAAATATATACATCTTCTGTCCCACCTTTTCTATGGAGAAATTGGCAGAACATATGCAAAGCAACATGATATATAAAAATTTGGCAAATGCTTGAAACACTTTTTTATCTGACCCATGGCTCACGAGAACTGGGGGACAGCAACAGCCGAAGCAGTTACTTTCTTCCAAACAATTTGCACAGTTGTCTTTAAGAGTAGGGGAGTGTAGTGATGGAGGTGGGGTGCCATATTGCTTTGTGCTGAATCGCATGCTTTTTGCTGTAAGTTCTTCCTAAATAGGATATCCGAAATGTTGTCAGTCTTGAGAATGTCTCTCACTTGCTATTTAGGGGCAGAAAGGTTTCCCTCCTTTTAAATGTCACCAGTTAACCAAAATCAGTTTTGTGATGAGCCAACCAGCTTGCTGAACTGCTTTTCCTTGTGCTAGATGCCTACTTCAGTTAAAGGGTAGGTCATAGAGCGGAAGATTGAGCGCAGATTATCAGCATTATTCAATCCTTGAAATCTTCGACTTAAATCAGGCTGCTATAGTGTAACTGGCCCCACATCATATTACTACAAACAGATGATCAAGGCTTTAAACTGCAATGTTTTTAAAGTATGATTTTCTTTTACAAGTATGTAATGGTTGTTGAGTTTCAGCATTGGTATAATTTTTGTGAGGTTGTGCAGTTATCTCTGAAACTGTACAGTTAGAAAATAGTGATTCATTATGTTTATTTCAGTCAATCAAGAAGTGTGATCCTGGAGTGTGACATGAAATTGTGATGCTAGCATGTCTTGTTGGAAGTGTGAAGGCAAAGTGTTATGGAACATAATCCGCCATCAAACACGACTTATATAATAGACAATAGGTTGATATTTAGAAAGATTATAACTTACTTCAATTTCGTAATGAAAATTATAAGTAACAAAGTATAACATGTCTAGTTATTTTTACTATCTTCCAATACTAATACATTTTCAGTTATGGTGGGTTCAAAGTTTATCAGATACATTCCAGTATGATCCTATATAAACCTTAGCACTAACAGCTTCACGACTAATATTGAATTTTTTAAGTGCTCCAGCTGGTATTCACAGACATGAGAATTATACTAAGTCATATCACAGGTGTCTCCACAAAAAGAAAAATCAGTCTTGCTGTGCAGTGAAGATATTTATGTTGGATCAAGATGCTAATCATTTAAGAAATAATATCTTACGAAAGTAATATTCTCCATAGTTGTGAAACAGATAAGATAAATATTGAATTTATTAAGTATTAAACAAAAAACAGAATGTTAATACGTACGTAGCAGATTCAGTTCATGCTTACTAATGATAATCATTCCCATCTTGTTAATGTTCATAGTTAGAATGTGCAGTATGTGAAGTTAGCAGATATATACTCAAAACTAGACTGCATCATCAATAACGCCAGAACATATGGGACTTGGAATTGAGTAAGGAAGGATCTCGTGAAGTCTTGTTCAACCCTGCCTCTGACCCTAGTGTAAATATTTAATTAATGCTCCTGAATTTGTAGAAATGTGTATCCAATTCTCATCTGTGTAATTAGCAACACCAGTGCGCGGTTTGGTTCTGGCTCTCTATCTGATTTCAGGGCCTGGGAGAAAGTGAGATGTTTTCCATGGCTCTATATGGTTTCAATCAAGAGTTGTCAGGTTCCAGTAATTGTGAATTGGTATGATTACTGCTGTGGGAGCTTTTTTTCCTGAAAATATGTTCAGCCATGCCAAAGGTTTATCACTTTCCCATCTGTGTCAGCGTTGGTGAGATCCCTCACAAACATCTAACAGAATGCACACCATCAAGCACTAATTAGAAATAAGGGGTTCTGGATGCAGATGAGAAGTGGGGGAGTTCAGGGGTTATGAAGCAGGACACTAACCCTATGTCTTTATCTGGAGCAGACCGTCTATTGAGCTCACAATGAAAATATAACTAGTTAGCACTGACAATATTGAAGAGACTAACCCTGTATGTGCTAACTATGCACTGCCTAACAAAATGGACTACAGTCTTTAACAATTAGTGACAGTTGTTTAAGGCTCTGGTTGATGATCAAGTTACTCTAAGCTCTAACCAATTTGATGATTTCACATAGTCTTTGGATAAAGACAGGTAAGTACTTCATGAGTACCTGAAAGGAGCACATTATGTACAGCTCTTGAGAGCCTTTAGTAATTTTGCCAAGCAAGTTGATATAGACTGTACCTTGTTATCATGCAATATACTACCTTGTTATATGAAACAAGTGCCTGTTGTGCCAAGACCCATGTGTGTTTTATTGTCAATCATTGATAATTACGTCGGCCCTAGACTCAAGCCTAGAGGAAGCAGGATTGGTGAGATTGAACTACCAAACCAAAATAATACATGCTGGAGGTGCAGAAATCTGAAAATACAACTGTACCTTTATTGTAAATGCACAGAAGACAGAAAAAAAATGAAAAAGCTGCAGTTTCTATGTTTTGCAACTTGTGTCAGGCTTCTGATAAACAAGAGCTGCAAGTAAGCGTTTTGAAGGTGAATATCGGAATTGTAACCAATGATAATATATTTGCGACACTGCAGCAAGTTTTAAGCCACACATGATAGTTAAGACTGAGTCAGAAGCCTCTCAAAAACCTACACTGTATTTACTTCCCACTGGCGCTATAATTAGAAATATAATAACTTATATCAGTATTTCTTTAAATAGTTAATGCCTAATGTGAAAGAAAACTTAAATGATACCAACAGAATTTCTCCATTGGGTCTTATATGCAGTTCAACTGTTACCTTTAGCAACACTTACCACATAATGCCTTTGATAGTGAAAATCATTAAAAAAAGGTGACATGAAAGTGGGATTTGCTAGGCCTCAGACCTGTTCCCTTTTGATTAACAAAGTACTATTGTTTTTTAACCAGAGGAAGATCTCTATATTTACCTGACCCGAACTAAGATTAACCTGAATTTTCACTAACTTGACTTTTTTCCTTTCAGTCCTGGCTAATGTTATGCTCTATACAAATCTATCTATAACTTTAATTGCATTCTGGCAGGAGAATCTGGAAGTTGTATCACCATAAATTCCATTAGAAATAACCATGTTTTTCCATCAGATGCTGTAGGCAAGAAAGCTTAAGAACTATTCAACATTTAGTTTCAGCTTAGGTCTTCGGCTAAAACAGACAATGATTTTCATTCAACATTCAAACAGAGTGGAAATGTAGGATTTCATACCTAAGTGATTTGTTGACAGATAAGTTACTTTGCTCATAGCAGTGATAAGAGCATTTATTTTTCTTGTCTCTGGTTCAATAAAAACAAGGAAAACTTTATATTATTGACTTTAAAAATGGTGACGTTGCAGTATTAGTAAAGATGATATGAGTTATTAGCAAGGAAGCACGTTACGGTTGTGGTCCAGTACAGCTCATTGTAAACCCTTTATATGTCATTAATTTTACAGAACAAAGTCTCAAGAGTTAATTTTCCAAAACTATTGGCTAAGAGTGGAGGAATTGTGCTCTGAATTGACTAACACAATTCTTTGGCAAGACTTAATCTGCATTAATAATCAAATCACTTGATGAAGAAAGTAAATTTGCTTGGCTTTGACATATCAACTCTGATTTTACTTCCCTTTTAAATCTGCTCAAGTCTCTATCTGAGCATTAGTCAAATAGGGTTGTTATGGGCCAGACCAAAGAAGATGGCCTAGACCCAAACTTTTTCTTATTTTTAAAGGCAAGTGTAAGGCATTGTGTTCCAGATACAATTCCTTTGGTCAGACTACCAGGCTTGAAGCAAAACACACTTTGTTCTTACCCTATAGTTAACATACAAACAAAAGAAAGAAGAATTGGAATAACTTAATTCCATTGGAAAATGTAACAGAATAATAGATTATTTAACTACTAAATAGCAGCTGTTCCAATAACATCTCATAAACACATCCCTGGCAAAGGCACATTAAGTAAAACAGATTGTCTCATGTGATTCTGGCAGCAGGAAGAGAACCCCAAACTTTTAGCTGTAACAGAGAGAGGAATAACACCTTCCACATTCAGCTACAAGGTCCCAGCAACTAGTGAAAGTTAAACTAAAATTCTAGTTCTGTGGGTGTTTGACCCCAACCCTTCATGCTGCTCCTATTGTTCCAACTTAAATAAAAAATAAGGCCTTGCAAGTAGGTTATTGTATTGCATTGGAATGGACCACTCCTCACCTCCGTTTCAACATCTCTTCCCAAAAAAAGGCCAAAATACATCTCTGAAAGCCATAAAGTGCAGCCAAAATGTGAAACCACAGGTTCAGTCAAATTTAGTCCTCCCATAAACTATGATCTTGAACTTCTTGAAGAAAGGGTTCCTTGCCATTCCTAGCTGGTTTGACCACGTGTGACTCCAGTTCCATGTGGCTGACGATAGGCAATAGATGCTCACAACTCAAGAACAATGAAAATGGAGTCCCTTGTGCAAAATTCAGCCACTTGGCATGAATCTGGCTACATCAACTCAGTTGTGTGAAAGATTTTGTATCTTTCAGCTCAATCTTCACAAACATATAGAATGTATTTGTGCAGAAAACAGTCACGGTTTGCTGGGTTTTAAAAAGCAACAATAAAAATGTTTAATACTTCCTGAATAGTTAAGCACCTTATGGACATGGTGACAGCAATCACATCAATTCAACTAATGTGATTTGGTGAATACGTGTGCATATATTGACCCATTCCCATCATGATAACTGACAACCTGTCCTGGATGTTCCATGTAGTTGCGACTATCAAGAAGGTGGAACAAGAAATTTGGCATTTCCATAAGGACCTCCACCAATTTCTATAGATGCACCATCGAAGGAATTCTGTCCGGGTGCATAATGGCCCGGTATGGCAACTGCTGTGCCCAGGACTGTAAGAAACTATACAAGGTGTTATGCACAGCCTAGACCATCATGGGAGCCAACCTTCCATCCATGGATTCCATTCACATGGCTCGCTGTCACGGAAAGGCTGCTAACATCATCAAAGACCCATTGCACCCTGGTAATGACCTACAACATCTTCTGTCAGGCAGAAGATACAGAAGCCTGCATGGGGATGGCACAGTGGCACGGTGGTGAGCATTGCTGCTTCAGAGCACCAGGGGCCTGGGTTCAATTCTCCCTCGGGCAACTGTCTGTGTGGAGTTTGCACCTTCTCCCGATGTCTGCATGGGTTTCCTCCGGGTGCTCCAGTTTCGCCGCACAGTCCAAAGGTGTGCAGGCTAGGTGGATTGGCCATACTAAACTGCCCCTAGTGCCCTGATGTGTAGGTTAGGTGGGTTATAGGGGGATGGGTCGGGGTGGGATACTCTGAGGGTCGGTGAGGACTTATTGGGCTGAAGGGCCTGTTTCCACACTGTAGGAATTCTATGATTTTATGACATGCAGCAGCAGGTTCAGAAACAACTTCTTCCTGGCCATTGTTAGACTGGTGAATGGACTCTCTAGCCTCAAACAACGTTGATCTTGCCTACTGCTTTTCACCAGACCAATTAGGGTTCAATTACTTATGGGTGGCTGAAAAATCAACAAATGTTTACAGCTCAGATAGAGGCCATTTTTCTTGTCCTGTCTGTGTTGGCTCTCTGTAAAAGCAATTACCAGCACCAAAGATATATCTCCCTAGAAGCAGAAGCTCACCCCTCGCTTCAGTGATACTTCATTACAAGTATTGTTGGATGGAATCAGGGACAGAAAGAGGTGTTTCCTCTCTGGGGGTGCGACCAAGAGGGCATCCAAACAACACTACTTGGCCTGGACTGAAATTGCTGTTTGGATCAATGCTAATATCCCTCACAAACCCCTCTGGTCCACAGTGGTAAAATGATCAATTGGTGAGGAAAGTAAGAGATTTGAATTTTAAAGGTTCACTAATGTCCTTCAGGGAAAGAAATCTGCCATTCTCCCTTAGTCTGTCCTACTCATGACTCCAGGCTCACAGCAGTGTGGTTGGCTCTTAAAAGGCCTCTGAACTGGCTCAGCAAGCCATTCAATCGCAATGAAGTCTCAACAAAGAAATGAAATTAGACAGATCACCTGGCATTGACTAGGCACCAGAAACAAAACAGCAAAAAAAAATTCTTGTCAACCCTGCAAAATCTTTCTGATCAGCATCTGGGGCTAGTGCTAAAATTAAGTACATTACATCATAGACTAGTCAAGCAACAGTCTGAAGGGTCATACACATGGCATCACACCTTACACACAATGTCCCAGACCGCACCATCCACATCCCTAGATATGTCCTGTCCCACCAGTAGACCAGTAGTTGGTGGCACAGTAATATACAGCCAGGACAAAGTGGCCCTGAAGGTCCTCAACATTGGACACCAGGAAGTCTCATGATGTTAGATCAAACATGGGCAAAGAAACCTCCTGCTGATTACCCCATACTGTCTTCCCTTGACTGATGGCTCAGGACTCTGCCCTGCTAAATACAACTTAGGGGAAACCACTGAGTGTGGAAGGGATGGGGTGGATACTCTGGGAGCAGCACTACAAATCAAGCTGTTTGGGTCCTAAAGGAGATATCTGCTAGACTGGTCGTGTGGCAGGTGATGAGGCAACGAACAAGAGAGAAAAATGTACTTAGTCTCATCCTTATTAATCTGCCGGTCACAGATGCATCTATCCGTGACAGTATTGATAAGAGTAATGACCGCACAGTCGTTGTGGAAATGAGGTTCCACCTTCAGTTTGAGAATGCCCTCTATCACCTTGTGTAGCACTATCACCATGCTAAATGGGACTGACTTCAAACAGATCAAGTACCTGAAGATTGGGTACTAGGCATTGTGGGCCATCAACAGCAGTAGAATTGTACTTCAGCATATGGCCTGGCATATCTCCCACTCGATCATTACCATCAAGCCAGGCAATCAACCCTGATTAATTGGAGAATGCAGAAGTGCAGGAGCAGTACCAGGCATACCTGAAAATAAGGTGTCAACCTGGTGATGCTTGCATGCCAAACAGCAAGGGCAGCAAGTGATAGACAGAGCTAAGTGAGCCCACAACCAATAAATCAGATCTATCCTCTGCAGTCCTGCCACATTCATTCGTGATTAGTGGTGGACAATTAAACAACTCACTGGAGGAAGGGATTCCACAAATATCCCCATTGTCAATGATAGAAGAGCCCAGCACCTCAGTGCAAATGATAAGGCTGAAGCAGGTGCAGCAATCTTCAGCCTGTGTGCCAAGTGGATGATCCATCTCAACTCCTCCAGTGGTCCCCAACATTACAGACATCAGTCTTCAGCCAATTCAATTCACTCCATGTGATATCAAGAAACGATTGGAGGCACTTGGTACTGTAAAAGATATCGGCTCCTACAACATTCCGGCAATAGTACTGAAGATATGCTCCAGAACTTGCTGCTCCCTTAGCAAAGCTCTCACGTTACATCTCCAATACTGGTATCTATCTAACTACGTGTAAAATTGCCCAGCTATGTCCTATAAATAAAAAGCCGGCCAATTACCACCCCATCAGTCTCCTCTCGATCATCAGTAAAGTATTGGAAGGTGTCATCAATAGTGCTATCAAGCAGCACCCACTCAGCAATAACCTGCTCAGTGATGCCCAGTTTGGGTTCCCCCAGGGCCACTCAGCTCCTGACCTCATTACAGCCTGTTTCAAACACGGACAAAAGAGCAGAATTCCAGAGGTGAGGGGAGAGTGATTGCCCTTGACGTCAAGGGTATGTTTGACTGAGTGTGGCATCAAGGAGCCCCAGCATGACTGGAATCAATGGGAATCAGAGGAAAAATTGTCTGCTGGTTGGATTCATCTCTAGGTGAAGAAATTTCTCCTCATCTCAGTCCTAAAAGTCAGGTTTATCCTGTATCCTTAAACTGTGACCCTGGTTCTGAACTCCCCTGTCATCAGGAACATCCTTCTTGCTTTTACCCAGTATGGTCATGTTAGAGTGGAAGATACTGGGCAACAGAGGGAATTGTGACAGTAAGAGGTGGAGAGGGAAGTGAAATGGTGGCAAGTTCAGGGTAAGGTTCAGGCAGTATGTAGTCTGATAGAGGGGTGGGCATGGAAATGGAGAAAACAAATGGCCTAACCTAAGGACAGAATTATGTGGGTATGGGCAGGGTAACGGGAATAGGCTCAGAGGGGAAAGAATGCAAGTGAACGATGATGGTTGTCGGATCTTACAATCCACTTGCACTAAATATGCAGTGCTGCCACATTGCAGTGTCAATGTCAGATTAAGTGATCAGTAGATGGAATGTGTTTAAATGGCTTCTCCTTTTCCTTGTTTCTGCTAAAACACAGAAACCTGCTCGAAGTTATTGTCACTGATTTTAAAAGGGTGTGGAATAGGTTAACACTGCATATTTCAGTTCATCTCTGTGGTCAACCAGTTGTTACTGAGGCTTGGGGGAGTTGGTTACTGAGACTCCTGTTGCTGTGTGGCAAAGCACTGGAGAATGAGATGATCATAGACACCATGATTGACAGATAGTGCTTAACAAAAAATTATTTTTACGTTCAACAATTCCGGACTATTTTTGTCTATGTTTGTAGTTCAATTTTCTGTATCATGTTTATTCATCCAACCTGGTTAAAGTCAACACTTGTTGTTATGGTAGTGCCATTCAGATATTGTAGATTCTTAAGAAAGATATGTTAACAGGACATTGCTACTTTAAAAAAACACTGGAAAGTAATGTTTAAAAAAAGTCTCTTCAAGTTGAAAGTCACAGCAGATGAAGAAAGCACATTGATCTGTGCTACCTCAGCCTCAAGTCACAAAATAAGGCATCTCGAATTCACCTGGCCCTTGATGCTAAGGTGCAAACAGCCCTTCCTGCTTTCACAGACATCAGAGTGGAAGCCACTCATGTAGATAACTGAGGCATTTGGAAAGATGATGACCTCGGCTAATAAACTATTGAAGGGCCTAACTCCGGAGCCTGGGCTAATCAGCCCTCACAGTTGGAAAGATAACCTGGCATTCTAGACATACACTGTTGCAGAACTGACTGGAGAGCCAACTTGAGAGCTGAGATCCAACCATACCGCTCTGAGACCTACCTCGAGAGGATAATTTGTCCAAGGGAGGACAAAGAGACATGTGTACAGAAACAAAATTAAGCTCTTTTGAAGTAAAATTAGGTGATATGAAAGTGTCAAAACCACAGAACTGGTGAAAAACAAAGAAATATTTTTCTCCCAAAACCTGCTGACTGCTGATTCCAGCAGTACAAGAAAGTACTGAAAAAGCTATTTTTTTTTTCCGGATATGAACACAGTTTTTAACTTCTTTGCTTCACAACAAAAAGCTCAAGCATCAGGTCCCAGTGGTATCCAAAGAGACTTAATTGGATTGTCTCATTATTAATATTATTTTGCCTCATCAGTGCTACTTTCAATCCAAGTGTCTTTATTTTACCTATTAACTTTATCATTTTTTTTTTAAACAAACCTTCAACAAAAGCTTGACAGATGGGCTACTTTAACTAACATCACATGAATTGAAAAAATGTCATACTTCATTGTCCGTGCCGGAGGTGCACCTGGAGAATGTGAGATCATTCTTCATTCAATCTATTCATTATGACAGTAATATTAACACAACAAATTATGTAAAGGGTAATGTTCATTTGAATTTTATTTTGGAGCAGTCATCTTAAAAACAACAATTTTTATTATTTGTTTTACAAGACAGTTTTCCTTTTCTGAGCATTCTGCAGTAGAATAAGGGGGACATAGTCTGAGAGCTAGGGCTAGAATATTCAGGAAAGAGGTCAGAAAGTACTTCTGTACAAAAAGAGCGGTAAATGTTTGGAAATCTGATCAATAAACAACAGTAGATGCTAGATCAATTGTTAATGTTAAATCTGAATTAGATAAGTTTTTATTAAGCAATGGTAATAATGGATATGGGCAAAAGACAGGTGTATGGAATTAGGCCACAGATCAGCTATGATCTCGTTGAATGGTGGAACAGAGTCTAGAGGCTGAATGTTCCTATTTTGAAATCTGAATGATAGATTAAAATAGCTAATAGTGAATCAACAGCTTGATTTTATGTTTTGCCCAGTCTTGTCCTTCTAAGAGTTTTAACTTCTTTTCTTATTTACAATTTTCTTTTAATGGAAACTGCACTGTTATCAATTAAAATTGTTATTATTGTGAAGCTGAGAAAGTTCTGGGAGATTCACTGCCACTAATCCTGTTTGTTGGTATTCATCTAGAGCACTGATTCCAGGTAGGTAAGGATATCCATGCAAAGTTTTAATTTTATTGAACAGTAAGTCATTTTATTACTTAGTACCGAATAGCTAGTTACATTACATCTTAGATACGTGATTGTCTCTTGTGAGACACCAAGATAAATTTGAGAGTAACTTCACATTACTGAAACATTCTGGGGACGGTGGCTCAGTGGTTAGCACTTTTGCCTCATAGCACCAGGGACCCAGGTTAGATTCCAGCCTCGGGTGACTGTCTGTGTGGAGTTTGCACATTCTCTCCGTGTCTGCGTGGGTTTCCTACCACAGTCCAAAGATGTGCAGGCTAGGTGGATTGGCCATGCTAAATTGCCCATAGTGTATGGGGATGTGTAGGTTAGGTGGGTTATAGGGGGAAATCGGTCTGGGCGGGATGCTCCGAGTGTCGGTGCGGTCTTGTTGGGCCGACGGGCCTGTTTCCACACTATAGAGATTCTACGATTCTACAACTTATTGACTGACTCAAACAACCCTGATAAAGACACTGGTTATGTTCTGCCAGAAACAGTCCTTCATATCCTGATGGAGGGACCTTATCTCGGTGTTGCCTTGCTGTTTCGAGTACCAACTTTCTTATGTAACATCTTCCCCAGTTTTTTTTTCTAGTTATTAATTTCTCTACACATTTTTTTTCAAATGAATAAAATAAGATTACCACTATCCCATCCCCCCACAAGTCTCTGGCTATATAAATGACAGGTATCTTTGGTGGGGTGAAAGATGAGGAAATATTCAGATATTTGTTCCTATACTGGAAATTTGTAGATCTCTGATTTCACAAAGGTTCTTTGCCAAGGATGTCCACTGGTGTCAATGTCACTGTTTAACGTTTATTTACTTTTGTTTCCTCAGATCATGTCAGAGAATTAGTCTCTGAAAGAGTAATCTCCTTTTCATGTGGTAATGAGGTAGAACTTGCATGTGATCCTTCCATTTCTATCCCGATTCAGGCCCAGGTCTTGTTCTGTATAGGTTGCTCCCAGCACAGCCAACTCATTTTCAACTACTTACACTTCCCATTAGCATCCATCCAGCATTTATCTCTTTCCTGGCTTACCATCAGCAATCCCTTTGTCAACTTCTCCTTTTTCCCTTTCTCTCCAGGCACCGTCTCCATCTATTTGACTCATTCCTTCACCAACTCTCCACCAAACCCCAACATCAAACCCAACATGAGAATAAATAATGCCACTTACCAGCCACTTACAGTTCTGACGAAGGGTCACTGGACTTAAAACGTTAACCATGTTTTACTCTCCATAGATGTTGTCAGATCTGTGTGTTTCTCTAGCACTTTTGGTTTTGTTTACATCAATAAGTAATTTCTCCCCTAATATTTGATTCAAAAAGAAGAAGGTCAAATGTATTCCAGAGTCCAAGCAATGCCTCAGTTTTGCAATTCAAAGCATTGATGAGTCATTTCCCAAAGTTAAAGAAAGAAATTCTGAAATGCACAGGAAGACTTGATTAATAGGTAAATGTTTTTCAAGCAACCAGCATATTTACATGGATCACTTCTTCTAAAGAGGTCAGCCGCAGAAAGATTACACCTCATTTATCTGTGTGTAAGTTAAATCAATGGTGTCTGAAGGAGATTTAAAGGAAAGGAATTTTAACACCTAACGTTATGGGTATCATTTGCATGTGCTGGCGAAGAGGTGGACAACTAAGATAACCTGATTTACCCATGACAACTAGCAATCTCAGTAAGAAGGAAAATAAACGTATTGCTAATGGAAGTTAAAAAGATAATATTCAATATGTTGGGTGTTGGCATGCTCATCTTTCTCAGCAGATATACTTTAAGACCCTTTGGTTTATTATATAAAACCTGAAAGGAGTACTGCCACTGCACTGTTTTCTGTGAGGAATGTTGGCAAACCTGAATTATTCCTCCTTCATCTTCCAATTCCAAACAGCAAGAGAGGGAAAAAAAGACTTCCATATATACTCGCAAGACTGTATAGCACCTTCTGCAACCTGTCAAAGTGCTTTAGAACCAAAAGTATTTTTGAAGTGTACCCATGTTGCAATGTCTGAAACACAGGGTCAAGTTTCTGAATTTTGGTAAAACTTCCGTGCATCTGAAAACTGAACATTCTTGTATTAGTATCTGTTTATGAAATTATAATAACTTTTGGTGTACAGACATTAGAATTAGTCATTGTCACCATTCATTTTTTGTTTGCATAATTTTGTGAATGAATGCTCATTATCAACATTTATTAAAAGAAGGGCTTAAAAGAAAACAGATACTTAAAATAATGGAATGGCGTACGTTCATTGTATGTTTTCTGATATTTCAGGCTTCTAGATCAAAAAACTATTGTGGATACTCAGGTAGTGGGAGACTTTACACTGTGTCTGACTTTACACAGTGGGTAAAGAAAAGGATAATCCCTTTGGAGGAACAGGGAATGCGATCATCAGTATTATTCCATTTCATTAATCTTGTGTTGCCACCTCTCCTTGAACCATGACCTGTCCAACAGGTTACACCTGCTCAGAGATTGCAGCCCTTTTTTGGTATGTGTCCTCTGGGATTTGTAAAAAGCTACTGCTTCTCCACATTTATATTCCTTTTCTACTGATGGTAGGCAATGTTTACTTCCTTGGAGAAGATAAGGTAATGTCAAGTGTCTGTTGGCAGCCTAACATGTTCCAGCATATAAATTGATACAGTACGTAATCTGTCAAGGTGTACTGTGCTCTAAATATCCAGGACTCACAATAGCTTTTTTGGCAAACAATGTGAGTTGGAAGAGGTTGCCCTTTGCAGAAGTGCAGATCTTTGACTTGCAAGCACCAAAAGATAATGGAGTGAGTAAATGATAGAGGATGTATATTCACAAGGGTGCCCAGAAGTACTTGAACTATCCATGTGAACAGAAAGACGCAATATATACATTTCCTTTCATTTTTCAACAAAGTTTCAAAAATAATTTCAACGAATGCTCGACTTTTGAAATTTAGTAATGGAGAAAACACAGCAGAGACCCCCATCATTAATGAAATGATCATTGGATAATCTACATTGTAATGATGTGAGTGAAGGAAAAATATTATCCGGAATAACAGGCAATCAACCTTAATCTTCCAAATGTGCCCTGGGATCATGTTCTGTCCAACTGAGAGGACAGATAGGACCTTGGTTTAATGTCTTCTTAGAGTGGTGGAAATAGCACTGAGTTCACCTGCAAATCTCACCAGAAAGCCTGCACCACCCCTTTGTGGGTCTGGCCTTTCTGTTAATCTTGTTCTTCTGCCATTGTGATCCAACAATAAGGTTATCCCCACAAATCTGGAAGGGGGTCCTTCCAGCTGCTGATAAACTCAAGGTTGTCACTGCTTCAGCCACCTTTTGCAAAGGAGAGATGCTGTTCTCTAGGTTTTAATGGCTGCATCAGAGTTACACTTCCCTTCCTGACAGTCGGACTGATACTACAGGTAATCTCTGAAAACTGACAGCATGGGAGCTGAGGCTGTGCTGGAGTTTATATTTTGCTAGATTTTGGGTCAGTTCCTTGGGTAGTGAGTAGTTTGAGACAATCTGGGTGGGATGCGGTCAACAATCACTTTGAACGTAGGAATAGACTCAAATGTCTGCAGTGAACAGATAATGAGTCAGGCCTCATGCTGAATTGTACATTTTAACTAAGCTGGTTTCAGTTGGAACAAAAAAATATCCACAGCAAAGTCAAAACAAAACTGTTAGGTTTTCAGACAACTCCAGTTTTTAGACATGTGATTTTTTTGTGTGACCGTACAATACCAAAGCCAGCTCGGTGAGGAAGTGAGGGGCTAGGCAAGAAATATCAGAGTGAGGTGGTTGTGCAATGAAATAAAACCATAGCCTCTTGCTTTCTTTCGGCAGCTGTTCCATACTGCTGTATAAAGACATGCTCTTACTTTCATTCATAAGGCATCACTCAGATGCAATACAATTCCAATTCTTTCTGGGGGAAAATATCAAAGATTCCCTATAATTAGTAAAGAATCAAAATTGTAAGATCTCACGAGTAAGTGGTTTACAAAATAACTTTTTGGGTAGGTAGTAGCCAGGATTTTGTCAGACCAATCAATGTCTTGGCCCTTGATGGAGAACTGGTGTGGAACCCTGCAAGCTTGATCGAACCAAGTGCCCTTCAACTATTAAACTGGCACTGCCAGTCCTTCCCCACGAATTAAGCCGCTTGTGGTACAAGACCTGCCTGCAGACGGCTATAAGACAGAGATTGACATCTCTTCACACCTATAGAAATGGTGACTGCTGGTGGCAAGGTGCCAGCAGAGGTCCAGGATGATCATGGAACAGTGGGCTGAAGGTGGGTGGAGGGTCATGGGGTAGGGGTTGCTGGAGAGGGCTGCAGGGAGCAGCGAGCAGAGAGCTTAAAGGAAAGGGCAGGTGTTTGGTTTTCAGTGGCGATGGAAGTTTCTTTGACAAGGCAAAGACAATGAGGGATCACTCTGGACGCTGCAAAAAGGAAAGCCATGCAGCCTCCATTTAACTCTGTATTCAGGATCAATGGGTGTTAAATGGCTCATTAATGAGTCTGGTTAACATTGCACTTCCAGCAGCATGGAGGAGGACTTCCTGCATCCGGGAGAGTGATGTAGTGTCTCCACCACGATTAAGAAAATTTGGCTGCCATAATGATGAGGTGCATTAAATCATAATTTTTCTACATTTTTTAAATCATTTTTTACTATTTTACTAATTTTTCACTATTGCTATTGGATGCTGCTATAAGCATTGATTTGTCTACTTAGATTGATGAGGAGTAAATAATCTCAAGTTATATTGGTCACTTCATGACCTTATTTACAACCAAGGAAAATCAACATTCATTGGAATGTAAGTACCAATTAAATGTTGAAAGAGTAAAAGACCAGTTTGTTCTTTAAAAAAATGTGATTGGCAACTTCAGTTTTACCCCAGTCACAGTTATATTGCAGACAACAGAAAGCTGCTGTAATATGAGGTAATGTCTTTGAAATAATCTCACATCTTTTGCTCAGATTTGATTTGGGTCTGGTGCCCACACCGGCGTTGTGGTGTACAGTTTGTGTCATTAGCAAAACCAAAGCCACATTACTTTGCCACAAAATGTGTACTGAGACTGATATTTTTAATTCCACTGTCAAATCGTCCTTTAAAAGATAGAAAGTAATTGCCTCATTATACCACAGATATATTCACATTAGTGTATATAATTGAATCCGTTCATACAACAGTTTACATTTGACTGTGCAATGATTTATGTTGCTATGTAAATTGTGCTTAAATTTTCTTTAGCACTTCTGTGCTGAATTAGTTTCAGTATAATAAGTAGAATTAAGGATGCAAACCATATACCTGACGATGTCCAAACCATAAAACATAAGACCTCTATTATAGCTGAAGTAACTTCATCTTTCACTGTGCAAAGCGTATTTCATTTTGGCTGAGGCACTGCATACCATCTATAATTGAAGAAGTAATTCAAACTACACATACAATAACATTTATGCATTGCATAAATTCCTTCACCTATCCTCCCTCTGAAATGTACTGATGATATACAGGGAACATTGGCACTACATCATAGTTAAAGACTGAAAGCATTGGATATCAGACAAACAATCACCAGCTGAGATTAACAGGGCACCAGTTTATGAACCAGATGTTGCACCAATACTCTGGTTGTTATTAAATGAGATTAGTTCATATGAGTATGGTAATTATACATCTATTGGCACAACCCACAAGATCTGGAAAACAGCTCTTTCAATGTTTAGTAAAGTGTATATTTATGATTCTTTTTGCTTCCTTGCCTCACTTTCCTCCTTTAAGACACTTAATTTACCTCTTTGCTAAAGCCCTTGGTCATCTTAACTAATACCTCCTTATGTGGCTCGGTGTGATACTTTATTTAATAATCTTCCTGTTGAAGCAACTTGGAATGTTTCATTATGTTAAAAGTTCCATATAAATATAAGTTGTTGTCGATTCTGGCTGCCAGTGTTAAGAATTTGTTGCAAATTATACAGCAATTTCTCTTCAATTGCAATCATAGGGGAGAAAAAAAAACACTTGAGAACTTTGAGAAGCCTGCTGTAAAATCTATGGAAATTGACCAGCTGTTTTCCTGACCATTAGTTTAAAATCAAAGACCAGCATCGCTTATGAACACAGGAACATAGAAACAAGAGTGAAACAATTCAGTGCTGTTCAGTGAGATTACGACTGATCTGTGGCCAGTTGTGCTTTACACCAAGAAAAATTCACTACGTGGACTCGGAGCATTTAGGCACAATTGAACTAGCATTATTTACACTTCGATAATAGAGTGGAGGGCAGAGGTGCAATATAGCAAAATGCAACAGAAGTTGGAATGTACTCCCATCCATCCCCCTTAGGCAATTCATATATTAAAATATAAAATGCTACATGTTCTTCCAGAAGACAATGTGTGGAGCAATATAAAAATTACCTGAAATGTAACAAGTTGGGTTGCATATTTGTTGGAGTCATTGTTAAAATAATTATGACTAAAACATATATGATTGATATTTCCACAGTAATTTACACAAAAATACTTTCCTTAACGCTGGCAAATCTTCAAAAGAGACCATTTGACCCAAAAAATAATTGACAAAGAACAACTTTTTTTCTTCTAGCTTCTTTTCCTGTTTGAGTGTCTCCTTGCTTTTCCAGTTTGACTCTGCTCTGTCAATATGTTTAATTGTGTCAAATCTAAACTTTGATTTTGACTCCCAACTCCACTCATTGCTTGGGACTATGACATTGATTGATTAGCCTTAATCAAAGATCCTAACTCACCTATCACCTACGGATTCTATAATACTGGCATGGAATGTCAACTACTGCTCAATTGGTAGCACTTGTGCCTCTGGGTTCAAGTCCCACTTGAATACCTGAGCAGAAAAGTTGAGGCTCTGTCTCTGATACAGTACATGCTGCCCTTTTGGGCAGGATGACTTTCTGCCTGGTGGATGGATGCGAAAGATACCATAATTCTGGCAAGCTTTCAGTTTTATTTTGACTTCTACTTTCTTTCTGATTTTCACCTCAAAGTGTGGGAGGAATGTGAATTTTAAGAAGCTTCTCCTGTTCTCCCTTTGATATATTTTTTCTTTCCAAGGCCTACACAATGCTGATGGAGTCTTGATCCAGTCTTCACTGGATATGTGATGAACCTAATCTCTCTACAACAAGTTCAATCACATATTTCTCCTAAACTAAAACAAAGAACTTCAGCTGCTGGAAATCTGAAACAAAAACAGGAATAATAAATTGTAGCTTTGGGCCCCCTTTCTAAGGAAAGATATACTGGCATTAGATGCTGTCCAGAGAAGATACACCAGGCTGATACCATGAATGGAGGGACTGTCTTATGAGGAGAAATTGAATCGGTTGGGCCTGAACTGTTTGGAATTTAGAAGAATGAAAGATTACCTTACTGAAACATACAAGATTCTTAGAGGACTTGACAGGGTAGATGCTCAAAAGTTGTTTTCCCATGTGGGGGAGTCTCGGTGGAGAGGGCATAATGTCAGAATAAGGTTCCACCTATTTCAGATAAAGGTGAGGAGGAAGTTTTTCTTTCAAATCGCAATGAATCTGTGGAATTCTTTACCATACAAAGCTGTTGTGGCTGCATCACTAAATATATTCAAGGCTAAGATAGACAGATTTTTAATCAGTAAAAGAATTATGCATTATGGGGAAAGGCAGGAAAGTGGAACTGAAGATGATCAGATCTGCCATTATTACATTGAATGGTGGAGCAGTTTCAATGGGTTGAATGGCCCACTTCAGCTCATATATCGTTGGTCGATGGCTTAATACATTTTCTTCCACTAAACCATTTGGAATTCAAATCATATTATGAACCACGATCAACAACTGAACTGTCCCAATGTCTCAAAATTTTACTTTCTTTGCATTTTTTTGTTGGAGTAGTAAGAAACTATTTTTACCTTCGGGACAAAACCTCCGAAATAGCCAGTAACCTGATTCATAGTCGCTGTATAAGAAAGAACCCCTTAAATATCTTGAACTTCCTTCCTCATTATTGTAAGTTCTGAGTGGCCTTCTTTCACCTGTACCATCGCCATTGATTCAATACCCATTTCCCTTGTGGTGCAGCCTTTGCCGAAGCCTTCTTATTGTTCCCATTATGGCCACCAATTCTACTAACAATAATTTGCTTTTACATCCCACATCTTATGGCAAATAGAAGCATACTGGTTTCTTTACCTCACTTTTGTTCTCTATGCTGTCCGTTTCATTGAAAATAAAAGCTACCAACTTCTCCCTAAAGCTAGACTCTGCTCTAGTCTTTCAGTTTCTCTGTAAGTTTCCACATAAGATCTTATTAACAGTTAGCTGCCATTGAGAAATATCAGTTGAATCTGCCACAGCTGCCACCTCTTTGACTTGTTATTGGCATGCTGTTCCTGAATTTCTCTATTATCATGAGTTTACTCATATTATCACAAGTTTGTTCTAACCTCAGTGAATGAAACTATTGATTCTATCACATTCCTTTTTTCCTTGCAAATTGAACAAATGTCTTACTGGATCCCTTCTTTATTGTCGTAAACTTTAGTTGAAAAGACACTGGAACATGGCTGTTAGCATCAACAAATATCTTTTTAGTACATACTAATTAGAGGAATTTCTAAAAGATTCAAGTAAAAGTCAATAGCTTTACGGAAAACTTTGTAACACAAAAGTCATTGTGTCTCTTCAATTTTGCAACTACTTTCTCAATAGACAGAAAATATGCCTCAACTCTGTCCTTCTAGTTTAGGCATGAGACAAAGAATTTTGAATAACTTAAACTTCCAAATGGGACTTCCCTACTTATTCAAGCTCTCTTTCACCTATGTTCCTCTTTAGCGAGTTTATGATTTTCTGAAATAAAAACAAAAGGTGCTGGAAAACTCAGCAAGTCTGACCGTAATCATGGAGAGAGAATTAGTTAACATTTCAAGTCCAACATGACTTCTTCATTCTATCATCCCTCTCTGGTGCCAAAGAAAAAAGTTATATTGGCTTTGAAATTTTAACTGTGTTCCCTGTCAAATACTGCCTGTCACAAATACTGCCAGACCTGCCAAGTTTCTCCAGCACTTTCTGCTGATTGTTTCAGAGTTCCAATATCTTTAGTCCTCTACTTTTATTCATGTTTTCTGGGTTTAATGTCTCCTTGCAGTTTTATTTCAATTTCTTTTTCCTCCCTTATTATCTTACACTCAGGAGTTCAAGTTCAAGGATTTTCATTTCTTTTTCAAATTTGAGACTTTAATTTCTGTATTTGTTTCTAGTTCATGCTGCTTAATTTCTTTTTCCTTTTCTATTCTACACTGTTTCATTTATTTTTCTTGCTCAAGCTGTTGCATCTGTAAATGAATTCTACCATTTGGACTAACTCTGTCCCTTTTCAGTTTCAAATTCTGCGCTATTACCTCAGTTACAGCTGCTGCTTCTCATTCAAACTTCAAATCGCCCATCAAAGCAGTTAACCAATCTTTAGTTAATTTTCACAAATCGGTCAGAGATAAATCTTCCTTTCTTTCAGAAAAGACATAGCAACTGAAAGATTGTTTACTTTTCAGTGAGTGTAATAAAATTTGGTGTGAAAGCTTCATTACTTAATTCCTCTACACATCCACCTACTTGTCTTCATCTATAGGTTCAAAGATCTCGTTTATCCTTATGGATTCCTAATCCCTTCAAAACATATGGGCCTTTTTTTCCAGAACCCACTAGGGTCCCCAATTTGTTATGATTCCAATTATGAGAATATTAAGCAAGATTGATCTTTTTATGTACTGACTTGATAGACCAGAATCTTTTACAGAATTGAATGTGTGGAGAAATTAAAGAGAGGAAAATGAGTGGCAGAATTTTAGGCTTGAGTTGAAATGCCCAAAACATGCTATTTTTTTCTATGGACTTGAATGAAACAAATGGAAACGAGAGAAGGACAGGAGGTACGGGCGGAATTTAATGAACATTTTCATTGGTGGGTATCTGCAATTCACTGCCTGAGAGGGTGGTAGAGGCAGGAACCATCACAGCATTTTAAGTCACATTTTGATTATCATTTGAAGTGCTGAAAAATAGGAATAGAATAGATAAGTGCTTGATGGCTGGTGCAGGCATGATGGGCCAAAGCATCTCTTTCCATACAGTGAAGCTCCATGATTCTATGACTGTAAGAATGACCAAATGAACAGGTAAGATGATGATTCTAAACCATATACACTATTTATATAACTTAGACTCTAATATTCGGGATTAACATGAGATAAATCTGAGTTAAGAGAAAAGCTACAGTCAAACACCCCACAAACTTTAGTTTAAATAGTTGATATGGTCAGGAGATAGGTACAGGAGTGGGCCATTCAGCCCATTGAATCTGCTGCAACATTTAATATGGTCATAGCTCAATGTTTTGAAAATTATCTCAATAAGCCTTTACGCCATCAATAATCAAACATTTATCAACCTCTAAGCTAAATATACTTAAAAACTAAACTTCCACAGATCTCTGGGACAGAGAATTTCAAAGATTTAAAACCCTCTGAGTAAAAGAACTTCTCCTTGTCTTAGTCGCAGATGACATCCTGCTTATTTTGAATTGTGTATCTGGTCCTGGACTCTCCAAAATAGGAAAGATCTTACCTGATCACGCCTGCCAATCCCATTAAGGGTTTTGCAGGTTTCAATTAGATCACTTACCTTTCTTCAAAACCCCAGACAATATAGGATCTGAGATGTACTGAAACAAGCATGAGACTGTCAGTTTCACATACAGATTAGGGGGTCAAGACAGAGGTCAGAACTAGTGTCCGTCTGATGATGAGATGCCGCAGGACTTGTTGGGCTTGGTTCACCAGTGCTAGCGCTGGAGAGCATGTTGCTAAGCTGCAGCAAGTTTGGAGGGTGCTAAGGACCAGGATTCAATGGCAGAATGGAACAGGGAGAGAGCAAAGCCACTGGGAGTCAGATCTGGGAGAAAAGGGAGCCAAGGAGTCAGATTCTAAATAAAAACCAAAAGAGCTGTGGATGCTGTAAATCAGGAACAAAAGCCGAAGTTATTGGGAAAGCTCAGCAGGTCTGGCAGCACCTGTGAAAAAAAAAATCAGAGTTAACGTTTCGGTTCCAGTGACCCTTCCTCAGAACAGGAGTCAGAGTTAAGGTCAGAACTGGTGTCGAGCATGAGGAAGAATTTGAGGAAATGGAGTAGGAACAGAGGCCAGAGAGGGTATTAGAGTCAAGGACATGTTTGAGGATGACACTTGGGAGTTAGAATCAGAGTTGGAACTGTAGCTGGGGCCTTCACCAAGTAGAGAGTTAAGGAGTTGGATATTGTCATCTGCAAGGGATGCCTGTGGCCTAGTGGAATTAGGGAAAATGCAATAGTTGTAAGTTAATTTGGGGAGAATTGAGTTAGAAGCAGGGTCTAAATACATATGGGAAACAAGAAATCAATGTTCTTGGAGTTTGTGGTATGTGAACTACAAGTAAAACCTTGGCTTGAGAAAGATATGATTGGACTCCAACTAATCACAGAGGGAGCCAGGAAGTGAGCCAGCGAGGGAACGGGGATCAGAGAGAGCCAGGGCCGGAACTGGGGCTGTGGCTGAGTGAGGAGGCATGGTCAGGAAATCGGGGACAGAGCAAGGGAGGGAGCTGCATGTCTATAATCTGTGACAAGATGTGCCTTTAAGAGGGATTTGTCGGTCTTGGTTCTCTTGAAGACGGGTGTTGTAAATCTGGTGCCGAGATGTCTGCTCCATGGAAAGCTGAGTAAACAGCTTTGTTTTTTTTTTAAAGCAGACAAAAGGAGCAAGAGTGGCTAGAGTTAGGCTCACACAGACCCAAGCTTTTAATTTTGCTTTCAGTTGTTGAAGCTGGGGTTTTTTGCAGTTGAAGCTCTTAGGTGCAGCTGCCTTTCTGCTGCTGCAAAAAACTTGAGTTTTGTCTCTGCTATTAGACTCATTCTTCTGGTTTTCCCTTTCTCCCAGACCGGAGATAGCATGTGAGCAATTGTTTTAGCTGAATTTGCCTTTGCTAAGGGTGTGTTTATGGGATGATGCTATATTGGAATAGTTGATGAATTGTAGTTACATAATATATTATTTTGTTTAGTGTTTCAATAATGTTAAAGTTATGCCAATTCCTGATTTTTGTTCATATTTTAGCTGAAATGTAAGAATAAAGTGTGTTTTGCTTAAAGCCTAGTAGTTTAACCAATTGAATCACATCTGGAACACATGCCTTTATCCTAGATTAAAGCTGGGATCTAGCCTATCTCCTTGATATATTTTGAGGGGGTTTGGTCTGATCCATAATAAATGCATATAAGAGAAAAAAAAAGTCAAAAGTTCTTCGGCCACCGACAGGAGGGGACTCACAAACATTCAACAAGTCACTGTTTCAAAATGTGGGATAATGAGTTTGCCAGCAGCAAAGAACAAAAGACACAGGACAAAAGCTTGAGACCAAAAGGCTCCCTATTTCGGTGCCCTGGATTCGTGGGTGGACATGTATCCTCCAACTGAAATGACCAAATTGTGACGCATTAAAATGAAATTGGATGATTTTTCTAGAGTACCTTATTTTGGAGTGGCGTGGGTTAAGGCCCAATATTACCTGACTAAAAAAGGAAAGTTGTAGAAGCATAGCTTTTGGAACTGACCAACATTTTGGACTGATTCTGGGAGATTGAAAGTCTGGCAGATTCTGGAAGATTTAAGGTTTAAAAGGTAGTGTAATATACACATGTGAAGTGTGTTTTCTTTTGGATGTGCTAAAATAAGAAGAGTGTTCTTCCATTCTGATTCTAAGGTATAGATTGCCGATAAAGATTGTGTTTCATCACATGTGCATTTAATTTTTTGTTACGCTAAAAGTCTTGACTCATGAAACATTGTTCTGTCACCTTTTAACTGAAAGTTCAACTTTTTAAAAGAAATCAGTCTCTATGAATATAGTAACATAGCAACCGTGTTGCAGAGCAACTATTGAAATACATTGCCATATTGTATCTCTGTATTTGGGAGGGTGTCAATGATCTGCAGTTATTCAGTGAGGAATCTGTCAAGGCTTTATGATTAACCTTCATGCTGTCAGGAAGGAGAGATCCCATCTAGAGTGAGACACAGCCTGAGTAAGTATAAAGCTTGGGCACTTTAGTGGCAATGTGGGAAGTTGGTACAGAGGGGAATAAAGTGCTTTTTTCTTGCTTTTTTTGGCTCATAGCTTATAAGGTTTTTTTTTTAAACAGGAAAATTGGGGACTTTAGTGGCAATGTGGGAAGTTGGTACAGAGGGGAATAAAGTGCTTTTTTCTTGCTTTTTTTGGCTCATAGCTTATAAGGTTTTTTTTTTAAACAGGAAAATTGAAGCACTGTTTCATGGCCAAGCACAAGGTTGACATCACAGGTAAACCATAAGTTAATTTATTGGTGATAGTCAATTTAGTTGCTATCTATTATAGGTTACTTTCAGATTGAAAGTAAATAGGGGAGACATTTACAGACTACAAATTAAAAGACCAGTATAAAATTTAAAAAAAAAATCAAATTAAGAACTAAGTCATTGAAATAGGGATGATGGGCCAGGCAAGGTGTTGTACCTGCATGATGTGGGAGCTGACAGACACCATTGGGATCATATGACCACATCTATAGCAAGTGCTGACTGCTTGAGGAACTCCAAGTTGGAGTTGATGATCTGAAGTCAGAGCTTCAAACACTGCAACACATCAGGGAGGAAGAGAGTTACCCAGACGCTGTGTTTCAGGAGGCAGTCACACCCCTTAGATTAACTACTGTCAGAGGTCAAGGACTGGAGGGTGTGACTATGAGCGAGGAAAGCAGCGGAACCAGGAGGTAGTGCTGAAGGAGACTCACCCCTGAGCTTGTTGAACAGCTTTGAGATTCTTGCGCCCTGTGTGGACGAGAGTGGAGTCTTTAGGGAGGATGAGTAAACAGACCATAGCACTATGTTACAGGGAGCCATTCGAAAAGGTGGAGAAAAGGGAAATGTAGTTGCAATTGGGGATAGTATGGTCAGTAGGATATACACTGTTCTGTGTGTGACCAGGATTAAGATTCGAAAAGGCTGTTTTGCCTGCCTGGTGCCCAGAATCAGGATATCTCATCTGGACTACAGAGGAACTTGGAGTGGGATCATGTAGGTACCAACGATATAGGTAGAAAGAGGAGAGAATGTGAGCACTTCAGTGCTAAATTAAAAAGCAGAACCAAACAGATGAAAATCTCTGGATTATTACCTGAGACATGAACAAATTAGCACAGCGTCAACAAGATTAATGAGGTAAACACATGCCTCAAAGATTGGTGTTGGAGAAAAAGGTTCAAATTCATAGGACATTGGCACCAGAACTGGGGAAGGAGAGAGCTGTTCCTAAAAGATGGGGTCCACCTACATCCTGTTGGGTCCAGAGTTCTGGCAAATTGCATAAGTAGGGCTGGAGTCAGGGCTTTAAGGTAAATAGTACGGGGGTGGGGTCAGTTGCATGGAAAATTGTGGAAGAAATTAAAGGGGGAGAGAGGTCAACAAAAGTTGAAATCTCCAGAACAATTAATAGGACAGACGGTATGGAAAGAGTCAGGAATCTAACTTCAGGCATTGAAAGATTTCAGGAATGAAGGGCTTGTCGTATGAAGAGCGGTTGAGGATTCCAAGCCTTTATTAGGGGTTTAGAAGGATGAGGGCTGATTTGATTGAATTTAAGAATACTGAGTGGCCTGAATAGACTGGCTGTGGAGAACATATTTCCACCAGTAGGAGAGACTAATAGTGAGGGCACAGCCTCAGAATGAAAGAGTGACCCTTTAGAACTGAGATGGGGAAGAATTTCTTCAGCCAAAGGCTGGTGACTCTGTGGAATACATTGCTGCAGAAGGCTGTGGAGGCCAAGTCATTGATAGAAAAATTCTTAACTAGTAAGGGGATCAAAAGATATGGTCAGGAGGCAAGAGATTAGTTTGAGAAACATATCAGAATAATCAAACAGCAGTGCAGACTCGATGGGCCGAATGACCTAATTCTGGTTCTTTATGTTCTGGTTATCTCGGATTCTCCAGCATCTGCAGTACTTATTATCTCTAAGATTGCCTGGTAGGTCTTGCATGCATGGTCTAGTTATTCATAACCCATCTTAAAGATAAACCCCAATTTCATGGATTAATAAAGTGAGACTGTAAAAGTATGCATAATTGCAAACATAGAGTTAAGCAAATGACAATGATAATATAAAACTCTATTAAACTATGTGACTTCCATCCTCCAGGCCCCCCAAAATAACATTTGTGTCATTTAGAAATTGTAATCGATCTTTATCATTTTACCAACTGTTAATTTTAATACCCTTTGAATTACAATGCAATTCTCTTTACATTACAGCGTGGGTGGCCCTAAAACGAAGTCTCTTTTAATTAAGGAAAGTTTTCTCTACAAAAGTGAAAAATCTAAACAATATTTAAACTTATGTTTGTTGTAAGTATATACAGTGACTTGTGTAATGTGCCTTAAGTAAATGGCTGGGATGTGGGAAAGAGAACCCACCATTAAAATAGATCACTAACTATTGCCATCTTCTAAATTTGTGTGTGAAGCACATACAAAGATATATACCCCACATCTCATTGTAAGAGATTTTGACTGTACTGAATAAACTTAGAAGAATTCCAAAGATTGTTTGTTCAAATGTCTGTTATGAAACTGAGCAATCCAAATTCTTGATGCAAAGCTGAAATATTTTAAATTGCATTCATCATACTCAGATGATATGAATATTATATAATCTTGACTTGGGCACAAAGCATAAAGGCAAATTTTCTATTTGTGTTCACACTGCTGATGTAAGTATTCCAGTTTTAGTTCTCATTGCCTGTTGCAGGAAGCAGAGAAATGAAAATGAAGTTTTAAAGCACTTGCACTCAGATTCTCCATGGGATCTCTGCTGACTACTGTAACTTTAGTGGAAGACGGTAATGTCTAAAAAAAACTGTATAATGGCTAGAATAGACCTTTCCATTATTTATTCAGCATTCCTGCAGATTTTCAACTCATGTTACAGCAGTTGAATTGGAGAACCCTGTGAAAATGATTGTTAGTTTTTGTAATATTTTTATCCATGGTAATAGTGGAGTAGTCAAGCAGTGGTGAATACAACCAGGCCATGAACCCAGCTGATGGCAATACTGTACAAGTCAGAACACAAAAAGTGAAACTTGGCCAGATAAACTAAAAGTTTTATTTTTGCTGTTTGTCCGCCATGGTGATCAGTCAGTGAACATGATCACCGAGGCTGCCTATGTACTTTTAGCAAAAGAGCATCAAAGCTTATTTCATGCAAAAGGAAAAGAAAAGAGATTTTTACACTATTTAAGAACTACTGGAAATTATCTTATTGCAAATATCAAAAATAATGAATTAACCCTTTTACCCTCAACAACAACTTTAACGAAACTGAAATCTCAATGAAGGGTCACTTTGTCTCCATTTTAAAGATCCTTGTACAGTTGGCATGGTTGTAATTGATTTCGGAAGCTTTTTTCTTCCTAACTTCTCAGCACTTTCAGAGCAAACAGATGGGTTTTCCCATGCACTACCAGCTCCCACTACTTCTTTTGCTTATGCGATTTTCTTCTAAGCCACTCATGGCTACTTGAGTCCTCCTTAATACTTCTAAAGATTGCCATGAATTTCTGGAGATTGCTAAACTAACAGCTCCTATTCCATTTGACTGGAACTGCACGCTCTTGCTGACCTTCTGGATGATTCTGTCTTTTTGTGATACTGAATTCCTGTCACAAGGCAACCACATTTTTTTTTAACCATCTTTCCCTCTAACTAACTGATGAGTTCATCCGAAGATCCACTCCAACATTACAAACGCTCATGAAAAATCAGGCATCAACAGTCTTCAGACAAAATCCAAGCTGAAACTAAACCACGCCTCCTTTTCTTAACACAGGCAATGTAGAAAGTCAAATCAAATTTAAGATTATTCATGGTTCTTCCAACTTTAGAACCAAATATCCCAAATGATAATCAGACTTGATATGAATCTTCCTCACAACCTACAGTCTTGGAATTCAGTGTGTGCATCCAGTCTCGTGGTCAATGTGCTTAGCTACTTGCCTTGTTATTATTACAGATTTGGTTGATGTGCTTCAGATTTAGTTGTGTTGGCATCACGGACTCACATCGATATTCTGCAGGAAATATAAAGGAGGCTAACAATGTGATAATGAAAAGTTAATCTGTCTTTGGGATGTTGATTGAGAGATAGATGTGCACCGAGTGTTAACTCACCTGCACTTCTGCAAAACATTTGCCATGAAATCTTTCATATCCAACTGATCAGGCAGATAGGCCTGATTTCACATCTTATCCAAAGGTTGACTTGTCCACCACTGCCACGTTCCAGTGGTGTGACATGGAGTGTCAAGCGTTTTTCTTTTTAATATGCACTGAAGCCCTGGAGTGGGAATTGAATCCAAGATAATTGTGACTCCGAGGAGGAAGTGCTTTTAATTGAGCACTGGCAAACAATTCCGATGACTGGATGAGGGGTGTTTGGAGTCTGTGATTGAATACAATCTCTGCTGATTTATCTCTGAACCCAGATGATTATGTAGTGTCAAGTGACAGGATTCTGACCTAAGTTCCTGATCACGATCATCTCACCCACAGAAAGAGGGAGATGGAAAATGGATGTTTCCTCATTGGAAGAAAAAAAATGAAGAATTCATTTCTTACAATATTCTGGCACACCATCTAGTGGCATTGGCAGCGACCTGCAAGCATATCTCATTTCCATTGTGTTGGCTCAGGAAATAGACATTGAGATCACTAAAAACGAAGACAGACATCAATAAACAAAAGTTGAGTGTTTGTCTGTGTTATTCTGATGGTGACAGTGATACATGCCAGTATCACTGACATGATACATAGAATGATGTCAGTCAGAGGAAAATGTGTCCATACTGGTCAGGTATGTAATGAGCTAAATGTATTCCCTGATGGTCTGTACAGCTTCACGGGTTTGCATCCATTTGTTTCTTCAGTTTAATAACTAACTCAGGTTCCTCAAACTCCTTTGAGAGTAGAACTGTAAAGGAATCTAAATGTCACTTAGGCGTTTCAGGAATGTTTCAGATGACATTACTGTCACCTTTCATTCACAATTTTCTAGATTCATGTTACACTGGAAGGTTTGAGTAAAATTGTTAAGGCTGACACTTTGATGATGGCTCTCATTTGCATAACATGTTAAAACGAGGCTCTATCTGTACACTCACGTGAACATAGAAGAACCTTTGGCATTATTGAGTCTCAAAGCAGTGTTCTCAACTTAAATAAGGGCAATCACAGGCATACAAAGAAAGAATTGTCTCAAGTTGATTGGGAAAATAGCTGAAGGGGAAGGTCAGGGACTGAGTAGTAGCAGATTTTTAATCAGATATTTCAGAATGTTTAGCAAAAATTTATCTTGATCAGAGGAGAGGACTTGATGAGAAGGATGAACAACCCATGGGTCATAAAGGCAGACAAGGAGAGAATCCAATTAAAAACCAAAGCATACAAAGCAGCAAAAACTAATGGTAGGCCAAAGGATTGGAATTTTTTTGGGAACCAGCAGCAGATGTTAAAATGCTAGTACAAAAGGAATGAATTGATCACGAAAGTGAATTGGCGAGAAATACAAAGACAAGCAGCAAGAGCTTTTATAAGTAAGTAAAAAAGTCACAGCTTATGTAAGCGTGGGAACCTTTGAGAACCTGGGGAACTAATAATGGTGAACAGGGAAATAGCAGATCATTTAAACCTTTATTTTACATCAGTCTTCATGGTGGAGGACATTATAAATATCTCAAAGATATCAGATAAGCAATGTGCTCATAGGTCTTGTATCAAAAAGGACAAAGTATTTGACAAACTAATGGGACTGAAGACAGAATAGTAACCAGGACAAGAGTTTTAAAGCTGTATCAGAGATAAAAGGTACTGCAGATGCTGGAGAATCGGAGATAACAAGCATGGGGCTGGATGAACACAGCAGGTCAAGCAGCATCATAGGAGCAGGAAAACTTGACGTTTCGGGCCTAAACCCTTCATCAGAAATGGGGGAGGGGAAGAGGGTTCGGAAATAAATAGGGAGAGAGGGGGAGGCGGATAGAGGATGGATAGAGGAGAGGATAGGTGGAGAGGAGGCAGACAAGTCGAAGAGGCGGGGATGGAGCCAGTAAAGGTGAGCGTAGGTAGGGGGGTAGGGAGGAGATAGGTCAGTCCAGGGGGGACGGACAGGTCAAGGGGGCGGGATGATGTTAGTAGATAGGAGACAGGGGTGTGGCTTGAGGTGGGAGGAGGGGATAGGTGAGAGGAA
>JAHRHZ010000264.1:26922528-26935730 GCA_024137785.1 Ginglymostoma cirratum
GAGGCTTGGGGACCGCTTTGCAGAACACCTGCGCTCAGTTCGCAACAAACAACTGCACCTCCCAGTCGCGAACCATTTCAACTCCCCCTCCCATTCCTCAGATGACATGTCCATCCTGGGCCTCCTGCAATGCCACAGTGATGCCACCCAAAGGCTGCAGGAACAGCAAATCATATTCAGCCTGGGAACCCTGCAGCCCAATGGCATCAATGTGGATTTCACAAGCTTCAAAATCTCCCCTCCCCCAAGTGCATCCCAAAACCAGCCCAGCTCATCTCCACCTCCCTAACCTGTTTTTCCTCTCACCTATCCCCTCCTCCCACCTCAAGCCACACCCCTGTCTCCTATCTACTAACATCATCCCGCCCCCTTGACCTGTCCGTCCCCCCTGGACTGACCTATCTCCTCCCTACCCCCCTACCTACACTCACCTTTACTGGCTCCATCCCCGCCTCTTCGATTTGTCTGCCTCCTCTCCACCTATCCTCTGCTCTATCCATCCTCTATCCGCCTCCCCCTCTCTCCCTATTTATTTCCGAACCCTCTTCCCCTCCCCCATTTCTGATGAAGGGTTTAGGCCTGAAACGTCAAGTTTTCCTGCTCCTATGATGCTGCTTGACCTGCTGTGTTCATCCAGCCCATGCTTGTTATCTAAGAGTTTTAAAGCAACTGGCTGCAGGAATAGTGGAGGCATTGGTTGAAATATTTCAGAACTTAGTGGATTCAATGGAAGGTTCCATCAGATTGCAAAACTGTAAATGTGATACTCCTGTTCTAGAAGAGAAGGATACAGATAGCAGGAAACTGTGGGCCAGTTAGCCTAACATCTGAAGTGGCAAAATGCTGGAGTCCATTGTTACGGAAGAAATAACAGGGCATTTTGAAAAGCTTAACACAATGTGAAAGGGAAATCATACTTTGCCAATTTTCTAGAGTTCTTTGATATTGTAACAAATAGAGTTGATAATGGGGTACCAGTAGATATAGTGTGTTGGTTGTCCAGAAGGCACTCTGTAGGTGCCACATAAGAGGTTATTGTACAATATAGGAGTTCACTGTGGTTGGAGATGGTACGTTAGCATGGTTTGAGGATTGGTTAACTTACAGCAGGCAGAGAATTCAGATTATTGGGTCTCTTTCAGGTTGCAAAGTCTTCTTACTGCTAACACTCACAATGCAGTTACCCCAGCCAGTTTGACAGCTCACAGTCTCATTATTCTTGGGAAACACCTCTGCTCTAACAGTGACTATCTTTCCATCTGCTCCAATAGTGGACAACATATTCAGAGCATATTACAAGTACAACTCACGATACATATATAATGAAGGCCCATGATGAATTTGTCCAAGGTGTCAACTGTGGAGTCACATGGATAGGTATTAGCCCCATGTAATCGCTAACCAACAAATGGGAAAAGAATAAAGGCCATTACTTCATAATGAGTTGTTCATACAAACATAGAAGACAGGATGAGGAGGATGCCATTCAGCCCTTCAAGCCTGTTCCACCTTTCTTCACAATCATGGCTGATCGTCCAACTCAATAGCCTAATCCTGCTTTCTCCCCATAACCTTTGATACTATTCTCCCCAAGTACTATATCTGGTTTCTTCTTGAATACATTCAATGCTTTGGCATCAACTACTTCCTGTGGTAATGAATTCCACACTGATTAACACTGCTGGTTTGGTGAAGAAATGTCTCCTCACCTTTGTCCTAAATCATCTACCCCAAGTCTTCATCTTGTGATCTCTGGTTCTGGACATACCCACCATTGGCAACATCCTCCCTGCATCTACCCTGTCCAGTGCTGTTAAGCATTTTATATCTCTATGAGATTCCCCCTCATTCGTCTCTACTCAAATGAAAACAATCCCAACCGAGTCAATCTCTCCTCATATGTTAGACCCGCCATCCCCAGAGTCTGCCTGGTAAACCTTTGCTGCACTCCCTTGAGAGCAAGAGCATCCTTCCTCAGAAAAGGTGACCAAAACTGCACACAATATTCTAGGTGTGGTCTCACCAAGGCCCTGTATAACTGCAACAACTGTTCCTATGCTCAAAACCTCTCACAATCTTCTGTGTAATTGATGTTGTAAATATTGGAACACTCAGACTTAGAATTGAGTTAGAAGCAATATCTGCCACCTTCATTATTAGTTACAGGTAACTTTAAATGTTACTGCAGCAGTATTTTGAAAGGGTTTTATACGATTTAAGATTTTATACTCTGTATTGTAGTCTACAAGGAGAGATTTTAGACATCAAAGACAGATGGACAGGAAAGACTGCGAGCCACAGTGAAATTGGCAACAGAATGCTGGTCAATGCTGATGGAATATTGAATTACATGTGTAGGTAAAAATTTGTATTTACACAGAGCAAATACAGGAGGTTGGCAGGATAATAGCAGACATCAGAAATAGTCAACATGAGATCCACAATTTTTTTTGGTGGCTGATTATTAACATATGGTTGTAGAGTTGGTACAAAGCTCGCAGAGGCAGCTTGTCAATTTGGAAGCAGAAAATCAAGTTGTATTTCCACCTCAGCAGCTTAAAGGAGAAGTTGATTTTTACATAGTATAACATGGCACAAGACTATGTTGCATCAGGAAGTGAGCTTGGAGCCTACACAACTACATGCACTTCTAAAACCATTGTAGTGAAAAAAAAAACTGGAAATGTCTCTAAAATCTCCAACCAGCTTTGCCTGATAGCTAAAGGTCTTTTTAAATGTTACTTTAAATGTCTCAGTCCTAACATGCACTATGATTGATGGGCAGGAGGAGAAATTGATGGTAATCCTATGACAATGGCAGAAAATAACCTTGATGTGCCTAATGTTTTGTGCCAGTGTGTCGCCAATTATATCAGGCAAGTTATATCCACAAGTACCAGGCCAGAGATGTGAGTTCAAGGGAAATGAATCAGTGAGTCAGAAGGGATGCCACAAGGTGAAACGCTGAGCTTCGGTGAGAGTGAAAAAGAATAGTAATCACAAAGTCAATGTTTCATAAAATTAGCAAACCAATGCCTAATTTTGAGGATGCTACGCTGTGACCAATGAATGCTTAAGAAATGTCCATCCTCAAAATTGGGTTAATTGGTAATTTTCCACACCTTAGTTATTATTTTAGAGCCCCTTGCAGAAATAGGATATTGTGGAACAAAGAGTATAACTTGCTTGGCAGCTGCACCAGGATAATGCAGAGGAAGGCACATGCCAAATATATTTCAAGTGATATCGAAAAATTTACTCTTGGAGGTAACAAATTGTACTAACTTACATTACATGTAGACACCAGAAGAGCATATCATTTTGCCACACCATTAAGTCAATCAATTACATAAATGTGCAGAAGAAAAGTGCAACTATTGACCCGTACAAAAAGAGGCTTGTATGATGAGTTACCACAAACCAGCAACAAAATGAGTGCCAATTTTACTAAAATAAAGCAAAGCTTTTTACCTGAAAAATAATCATGAAACATTTGATTTTTAATTGGTACTTAAATAACCAAAACAATTATATTGCAAATGAAATTGAAATGGACATGAGATAAAACAAAGGGAAGCAGTAAATGTGAACAGGGTTATGTCCCGTTGTAAGGAAGTTAATCAGAGCTGATCAGATAACTAAATATTCCTATAGCTGCAAATGGCCCCTTGACCTGCACCAAGTTCTTTCACACTTAGTTGTGTCAACTGGCAGCCCCATTCAGGAATGAACATAAACAGCATATCCACACACATTTTGACATTGAGCAGTGTCTCTGATCCCTACTTATCTGTGGCAGAGTAAATGAAGACAAGTTTAGTTTGTCCATTTTGTTGAAAGTCTTACTTTAGGGTATGGAATGCAACTAGTGGATTCTTTAAATTGTATTAAGAACAAAGACAGTTGTTGCAGAATTTGTGACCTTAATGTGAAATTTAAGTAACCATGAAATTGAAATGTATTAACGATAATGCTTGAGTGCAGTCAGTCAATTTTGGTCCCAAAATGCTTATGTAAAAATGGTCTAAACTTATTTTTGAAGAAATCAGAAACAAAGCCAATTATATTAGGAAGCCCCTCCTATCGAATAAATGTGAAGGATAAACCTTAGATCCCAGTGCTTATAAGGAACCTTAACGACAAAGTGTAAATATCAAAGAATGTTACTTTTCTAAAATGCTTCAAAATTTGTTAATAAATTGTTTATCAGCTGAGTCTAAAACGCTTTGTTTCTCAAAACTGAAATGTGCTCTTAAAGATCACAGTCATGTATTAAACATAGAAGTTACAATGTAGAAGCATGCCATTCAGCCCAACTTATCTGACTCAGCGGTTACCCTCAAAATAAGTAAATACATCAGATCACATTTACCCACACTGTTCCCTTCAGCATATTTTCCTTTATCCAATATCATCTAAATGCCGCAAATGGATTCAATCTAGTACTATTTTGGCTAAGTCCAAGTTGCGTCATTTTTTTTTGGACAGCCATAGAATCAAAGAGCATGGAAATAGACCCTTCGGTCCAACCAGTCTATGCCGATCATGATCCCAAACTAAACGAGTCCCACCGGCTTGCGCTTAGGCCATATCCCTCCAAATATTTCTTCTTCATGTACTTATCCAGATGTCTTTTCAACATTGTAACTGCACCCGCATCTAATATGTCCTCTGGAGGTTCTTTCCACATGTGAATCATGCTGTGTAAAAAAATTGCCCCTCATGTCCGTTTTAAATCTTTCTCCTCTACCTTAAAAATATGCCCTCTAGTCTTGAAACCCCCACCCTAAGGAAAAGACATCTTCCATTCACCTTATCTATGCTCCTCATGATTTTATAAACCTCTATAAAATCACTCCTCAACCTCCAATGCTCCAGTGAAAAAGTTCCAGCCTATCCAGCTTTACTTTATAACTCAAGCCCTCTATTCCTAGCACCGTTCTGGTAAATCTTGTCTAAATCCTCTCCAGCTTATTAATATCCTTCCTATAACAGGGAAACCAGAACTGGACACAGTACTCCAGAAAAGGCCTCACAAGCATTCTGTACAATGTCAATATGCCATCCCGGAGGTCTAGTGAGTTTTCTTATCAAACTCACTGCATTAATTACCTCCATGCTCCCGTGACATCATTCACAACTGGTTTCCAGCCCCATCTTAACACAGGTCAGTCAAGAACAACTTGCTACAGAGATGATATGTACCCAGAGACAGGCATTCCTTGTGCCCACACCATCATTAAAATGTGGCAGTGCACATGAATGACCACTGGTATTCCGGAGATGCCTGGCTTGTTTGCAGAGAGAGTCAGAGCATGGCAGGGAAGGAGAAGATGGCACCTCGTGTCTCTGTCAAGAACCTGGATGTTCCAGTGGATGGGGTGATGAAAAGGTGAGGAGTCCCCTTCCTGGAGGTTCAGAAGGACATGTCACTGACAGGTAGATGAGCTTGTAGCACAGATTGAAATTGGTGAGTACGATGCTTTGGCTGCAAGGGGATCAGGGCTGGGAACAAAATATCCAAGGATACACATCCTATCAAATGGACAGGCAGATGGGCAGAGGGGACGGGGTTGCCTTGTTAGTAAGAAATGAAATTAAATTTATAGCAAGAAGTGACATATTTGGAAGGTGTAGAATCTATGTGAGTAGAGTTGAGGAACTGCAGAGGGAAAATGACCCTGATGGGAGTTATGTACAGACCTTCTAGCAGTAGTCAGGGTGTGGAGAAAAAAAAATAAATCAGGAGATAGAAAAGGGGTACAAGAAAGGCAGTATTACAATAATCTTGGGGGCTTCAATACACAGGTGGGCCGGAAAAATCTGTTTGGTAGCGTATTCTAAGAAAAAGAAATCGTGGAATGTCTATAAGATGTCTTTTTGGAGTGGCTTGTGGTAGAACCTACTAGGGAACAGGCAATTCGGGATTTGGTTAGTGCAATGAAACAGACTTGATAAGAGAGCTTAATGTGAAGCAGCCCCTAAGCAGCAGCGACTGTATTTTGATAGAATTCACCCTACAGTTTGAGAGCGATAAGCTTGAGTCAGATATAACGATATTACAATTGGGTCAAAGTAACTACAAAGACATGAATGAGGAGCTGGCCTGAATTGACAGGAAGGTGAGCCTAGCATTGATGATGGTAGAGCAGCAAGAGCAGGAGTTTCTTGGGGGTAGTTCGAGAGGCACAGCGGAAATTCATCACAAACAAGAGGAAATTTGCCCTCAGGAAACTTTATCATTGATGTATTGTCCGTTTCATTTGGACAGAGGAATAGTTATGTAAGAGGCATGGTCATTTCACAAGACAACATCAATTGTACAAAATAGAAGACCACAGGAGTAGTGCTAACAGCAGGCTGCATGTAATAGATGCTGTCCTGGCCATGAGTTACTTCTCTGGATCTGTTTGAAGAGCAGCGTGCCAGGAGAATATATTTCTCCAGCAGGTAGGTGCAGATCTCTGCAGCCTCTTGCCTATTACTTATTGAGCCCCATGCTTTGACAATGGAACTTGCATAGGTTTACGTTGAATACATAGCACAGTCGCAAGTGAATCATTTCGCCAAGTCGAAGTAGATGTTTATGCACCAACAGTATAACTCTCTATTCCCTTTTCCCTTTGCTAAACTCCTCTATCTTCTCTTTAAGTACATATTAATATTACCACAATATTAAGCTCCCTTGTGTCACTCTCTGCCTCACCAGTGCCTTATACAATTGTACTAAGACTTTGTGCTCTGTCCTGATCACTCCTCTGCCATTCCCATGGGGCTATACACTCCTCATATTCACTGATCTGTGGCAATCTGAATGACAGAAGACATCATTTAGGTTCTTGGTTTTTCCAACTTCTGGGAACCACTTGCCGGCAATCCGCTCCCAATGGAGACAGTGAAGAGGAGGATCTGGGAGAGATACCTACAGACTGATTATTTCCTGCTCAGGCTCGAGTGGCTCAGTGCCTGGGCCTTGGTTGGATCTACGGCAGTGACTATCATTGTGCCACTCTATGTTTAGTCAACTACGGCGACTCCTGGACCATGCTGCTTTGCAGAGGGCCACTCCTGCTAGTACTTTGACAATCCCCAGCCTTTCCTACCCCAGGAGTACAACAGCATCTGCCAGGCAAATGGCATCAAAATCAGAGAAGTAATTGATGCTGGATGTCCCACATGTTGCTGGTCACCAGCACCTACACCACTGCAGTAGTGGGTGGTAATGATTGGCAGAAGATGAGTCTTTGTTAGGCTATCCCACCAATTCTATAGCAGAGCCTGGGCTCCAGTCACCTTAGAATTTACCTGCCTTTGGGCCAAGACCTCACTTTGCTGGGATCGTAGCTGTGCAATAGTCACCTCATGTTAAAAGAATCTATATACAGGCATCTTCCACCCTTTTCCTCCCCCACTCCACCGTAATGCATTTTGGGACCTGGGATACAAGGACCCATATGACAATCCCTCAACAACAGACTGCAACGTCGCACTGCTGTCAAACTCCAATGTTACATCACTGCCAGATTTATTCAAGAAGATGCAAATAAGGAGAAAATGAATTTGCAGTACAACCTACTTGAGCCCATGGACGAATCTTTAACTGAAGTCATTCAGACAGCAAAGCAAATGTGATGAACACGTTTGTACAGCGGATTTGACTTTAATGTCAGGTAATAAGATAAGCCAAGTTCAAGAAGAAAATCTTAATCCTTCATCTTCCAAAGAAGAATTGTTAGTCCCATTGACAGAGGTAGTACTGAATAAGCAGTAACTCTGAAGTAACATGATTGAGAATGTAAAAATATCTAATTCACCAGGAAATCACCCACAGAGGTCCAATGAAAATATCCATCTTACTCAATAGGTCAAATTAAAGCACTTGAGTACTTCAACACAGAAAATACAGCAGATTGAGAATTAAGATTTTTTTTAACAAAATGAAGATGAGCTGTACATGACTCACTGCAGCCAAACCAAACTACGGATTCAAGATATGTTCAAGAAGAAATGAGCTGGCTCAGAAATTCAGGATATTGTAGAAAGAAACTACCTATTTCCAAAGAGCTGTCATGTGCTACAATGGACATTCATCTGATTAAAGATTCACCAGATGATGTAACGGGGATTTTTTCAGGATGGAAGACCATGACTTGTAGAATTTCTCAGGGAGCAGGGTTGGGACTACAGCTATTCATGTTATACATTAACGAATGAAGGAACTGAAGGCTCCGTTGCTAAGTTTGCCGGTGACAGTCAAAAGAGGAAGGACAGGTAGCATTGAAGAAGTGGGGAGGCTCAAGAAGGACTTGGACAGGGGCTAGGAGATTGGACAAAGAAGTGGCAGATATAATACAATGTTGGAAAGTGTGTGGTTATGCACTTTATGAGGTAGAATAGAAGCATAGACTATTTTCTAGATGGGGAAAGGCTTCAGAAATCTGAAGAACAAAGATACTTAGGAATCCTAGTTCCAGGATTGTCTTAAGTGTAACGTACAGGTTCAGCTGACAATTAGGAAGGCAAATGCAATGTTAGTATTCATTTCAAGGGAAAGAATAGAAGAGTACAGACATACTGCTAAGGCTGTATAAGGTTCTGATCAGACCTCATTTGGAATATTGTGAGCAGTTTTGGTCTCCATATCTTGGAAGGATGTGTTGGCATTGGAGGGATCCAGATGAGGTTTGTGAGAATAATCCCAGGGATGAAAGGCTTGTCATATGAGGAGTGGTTGAGGACTCTTGTTCTGGACTTGATTGATTTTAGATGGATGAGAGGGGATCTAATGGAAGCTTACTGAATACTGAGATGCCTGGACAGAGTGGATGTGGATAAAATGTTTCCACTGGTAGGAAAGACAAGGGCCCAAGGGCACAGCTTCGAAGTGAAGAAACAACCCTTTAGAACTGAGGTGAGGAGGAATTTCTTCAGCCAGAGGATAGTGACTCTGTGGAAATCATTGTTGCTGAAAGTTGTCAGGCCAAGTCAGTGAGTATATGTAATACAGAGATAGATAGGATCTTGATTACTAAGGGGATCATGGATTATGGGCAGATGACAGGACACTGGTCTTGAGAAACATATTATTGAATGACGGAGCAGAGTTGATGGCCAAATGGCCTAATTCTGCTCTGATGTCTTATAGTGTTATGGACAGCTTGATATCATCACCTGGCTAAGTGCCATCTCTAGGGTGAGGAGGAACTGCCAACAATGCATAAAGAGGCCAATGATTTTCTCTGCTCCATCAGGTTAAGTGCCCCGCTCTTCTTTCTGCTATTAGCCACTCACATTCTCTCTGTAACATTCTCTCCATCTCCTACTACGTATCATGGCCCACCACCTTCACTGTAATAAATTCCTTCAGCCGACCGTCCTCCTCAGATTCCCACACCACTAACTCAGCAGGCCCTCATTGCAACACCTTTGGAACACCTCACCACTTTTGCCCCGCCTGCACCCACACTAACAGCCATACCATTGACTGCCATTTCACTCATTTCCTCATTACAGGAGACATTAGCCCATAAGTAGGGCAGAAAGAGCTTTTAGAGGTGGCATGGTGCCTCACATCTGTGTCTTCATTCCCTACAAGGACAGAAGCCTGATCCTTGCAGGAAAATATTGAGTCCGCTCCTGTGGGGATGCAGGATACATTCATGTTTTGCAAATGAATAACTATTACTCAGTGTGCCACTGCCACCCTTCCATTAATCCTGCCCTCTCTCTTGGTCATTGCGCACGTCTTCTAATCATGGGCCACAATGCCTTCTCTCTTCATTGCCTGCAATTCTACCAGCCTCCCAACAACACCCATGGAGAAGTTCCCACTTGGAACTCCAAGGATGAGAATCCTGGGGCTTCAGAGAGAACGCCAGTAAGGCTGCCTCCTGTAGCCTTCAGCAGCGCAGATTCTGATACCTCAGTGGAAACCAGAGGCATGGAGGGTGTAAATTCACAAACTGGTGAGTATCTTCCTTCCTCAGAGGCCAAGTTACTAACCTCACCTACCCTGATGCCATCAGGAATCACTCTGTTAGGGTAGAAGTTCAGGTTGAGGAAGAAACACCCCAAGGGTGAGGAAGAACTCGGGGGCCTGCCAGAGCCTGGGAACCCCAGGCAGAAGAGGAGCCTGTAGTATTGACTAACCACGATAAGGAACATATATACAGGGTAGACCAGGAGCAGCAGATAGGTAATGCTCCTCATTGCCCAGAAACTGCAGCTATGCCAGTGAATCATGTGACTGTCTGGCAGCCTCCATGGACAGGTTGGCAGTTGCTATGGAAAGTCAGGCCCAGCATCCTTAGGGGCTGCTGGAGAGGGCCATACACCTACACTCCAGTGCCTCAGCCCGTGGTCCTTAGAACTGATGGCAGGCTGACTGGGACACCCAGTCCAGGTACCCTGAGCTGACAAGGAGCCAGAAGATACCCAGCCACAGGTGGAAATCCACAAAGGCCGCTCAGCATTTTCCACTCGCTGGCCTGCAGAAGTGGCCTCCACTCTACATGCCACCTCACCCCCTTACGCCTCAAACTTGGAGGTTTAACCTGAGGGGGTTCAACTTGTCTCTGGTAAGAAGACCTTCAGCATGTCTGGCCTGTCTAGACACTAACATTTCCAGGGTAACCCCACCAAACCACCAGGGCCAACGGACTCTACTGCTGAACAGACTCCCACCACCCTAGTTGTGGAACCAAGGAATCCTCTGACACTGAGTAGTGGCAGGGAGAGAAAGAAGAAAACTATGAGAGGGGTCTTTACAAGTGAGACGTAAATGTTGATGGCTTTAACTTCCATGCATCTACTGTTAAGTCTCCCTGTGTCAGTGTTCAATATATTTCCACATCTGCAGGCAGTGGGTTATGGCCACATATGGACCTATTGGATGGTGGTCTGTGCTGACAGCCTACTGCCCATCTGAAAGCAGGGAGGCAATGGTTTACTCATGGCATTGGACGCTGCTGACACCATTCTGGTTCAGTAACCCTAATGCTTCACTCCCTCATAACACAAAAGTGTATCTGTCAAAGGCTTGTCCAGTAGTGGCTGTGCCAGTGAGGTGCCCCCGTACAGAAAGGTCAATGCAGTGGTTCGGCCAGGAAGCAAGCGGCCTGCTTTCCCTTGTGTGCTTGACATTTCATGGGCCTGTTGCTCCCCTTTAAAAGGCCCCAGGTGTGGTGGCTGTTGCAGCCCCCTTCTCCAGAGGCCGAATCACTGATCTCACCCACTCTGATGCTACCAGGAATCATTTTGTCAAGGTAAAAGTTCATCCCACAGAAAGCGGTCTGATTTCAATGGCCACAGTTGCAATTTGAGCTGTTCAATAAGCACACTGCACACTTTATCAATGACTAACATGAGTCACGTGCCAAACATACATCAGCACTACTGATACCGAGGATTCCCCTTACCAATTCCAATATATAAAGTGTTTGAATTTCACTGGGATTCTGCACATCACCTACATTCTATTTGATTGCTTTATGAAGTTTCCTTCCAAATTGCTTCTTAATTTTTGGATCTTATCACTGCTAATTATTTCCTGGGAATATGGTGGAATGATTCATTGATGCAGATGAACAGAATAGATGCAAACTCCAGCAGTTACATTGCAACCTTACCGTGCATGCGCAGGAGCTAAAGATTTAGAATTTCCTGGAGAGTTTCCAGGAGACTGCTGTAATTTCCTAGGACATGTATTGCCCTTCCATTTTCCTCTTCAAGAAAGATGAACAGCTAAATTTCACCGCTGTTCCTCATTAAAATCAGTAGCAAGGCAAGTTTGCTGTATTAATCCAATTGCACTCACCTCTGCTGTTTATAACATTATTTCTTTGTAAAGCATGAAACATAAAACCTATACAAAATTATTCAGTTCATTTAGCTGCATGAAAATGGTAAAGAATTTTTTGTTCTGTGTCAGGCATGGTGGCTTAGTGGTCAGTACTGTTGCCTCACAGTGCCAGGGACCCGGTTTCAATTCCACCATCAGATGACTGTCTGTGTGGAGTTTGCACGTTTTCTCTGTATTTGTGTGGGTTTCCTTCAGGTGCTCCAGTTTCCTCCTGCAGTCTGAAGATTTGCAGGTTAAGTGGATTGGCCATGCTAAGTCGCCCAGTGTCCAGGGATGTGCAAGCTAGGTAGATTAGCCATGGGAAATGCAGGGATAGGGTAGTGGGGGTGGGTCTGGGTGGGATGCTCTTTGGAGCGTCGCTGCGGACTTGATGGACCAAATGGCCTGCTTCAACACTGTAGAGATTCTAATTCCTGGTACCTTGGGGTTTCTAGACATTGGCTGTGCTATCCCTGACTTGCCATTATGGTTTCTGTAGCATATTCTAGTCAACCCACTGCCAGATTTTGACATAAATTCACTGTGGGGGATTGAGGCACATGATGGCACATAATGGCACATGATGGTATCCATCAGTGACTATGAAATTTCAGGGTTTTCGGTTGCGGCTGATGGAAGAGAGTTAATAGTTTGGCCACACTTTTACTTGCTTTTTAGCAAGTTCTGACTGAGAGCATTCTGCCAGTGCAAATAGGAGCCCAAAAGCTTTAATGTCAAAATACTTAATAAAAAAAATACAGGAATAAAGCACAATTAGACACTTGAACCACTAGCAGTGCCAAATGTCATTTGTAAATTGTGCTGCCGGCAAAGGCATAATACAAAGTTAAATAATTAAAAAGATGAAAGTCTTGAATAAACAAATGCCGGTGCTGCCGGAGTAGATTGAAAGTTAGTGTTAATCCTGGCAACCTGGTCTGGAATCAGCCCAAACATTCATCCTTGCAGCACCCAATGAAGTTCAGCCGAGGACAGTATTAAAAATGGGGAAAACTGTTCAGGTTGTGTGGCGATACAGTTGCTTTAACAGCACTCTGGGTTGTGTTTAACCTTGTGGAACTGTAGTTCAAATTCCAGAAGCTTTTTTCTTCCTTGAGGGAGCCATTGTGATTTTTAAGTGTCTGTCACCATTTGCTGCAGTTCAAGGTCGTGTTATCGCAGGATTTGTTTTTTGTATCTATTTTGGTTCTCTTTGAAAAAAAATAATATTTTTCATTAAAATGCAAGACTAAGTAGGATAAATTTTCATCTTCACTTCATGGGCAATAATCTGTTTCAGCAGGTTGCCTGACCACTGTAGAACCCACAGGGCTTTCAATGATATGGAAATCAAGGGAACTCT
>JAHRHZ010000264.1:26936130-26983289 GCA_024137785.1 Ginglymostoma cirratum
CCTAAACCCTTCTGATGAAGGGTTTAGGCCCGAAACGTCAAGTTTTCCTGCTCCTATGATGCTGCTTGACCTGCTGTGTTCATCCAGCCCCATGCTTGTTATCTCGGATTCTCCAGCATCTGCAGTACCTTTTATCTCTGATACAACTCTACAAAGGATGCTGATCTAACTAGATGTGCAAATAAAAATCTACCCAGTGTGGAATCCAACAGCTTTAAGTTTGCTTTAACAAATCCACTGCAGACATATCCTATACGGTTCGAAGATCCTAAGTCCAATTGCTGGTCTGGGCTAAGTTATTAGGTTTCTTCAGAACTCATGATGAAAATTCTCATTGACTTCAAGTTTCCAGGGATTTGGAGAGGGACAGACATTAGTTAGGATTTCTGCACAGGATTATTTGTCACTGTTCATTGTTGGAAGATAATTGAGGATTGGAACATGAATAGTGAAAGCTCAACTGTATTGTTACGTTCAAATAAATGTCATGAACTATGTTAGGCGATTGTTCAGCAGATAGGGTTATATTTAGAAAAAAGGATAGAGAAGCCAAAATTCATGCCAATTCATAAAGACGAACTCTCAAATCTGTACCAAAGTCAATAAAACTTGCATGGGTTAACCCAATTCAGTCTCTGTCCTTGTATTTTGCTGATGATCGCATCTCTCGTCTCAGAGTACAGGGTTTCACATCAATTACATGTTAGAGCAGTGAAGCCAGTTGGAGAGACTAACACCTGCATTGACCTTTAAAGCTGTGTCCTTAACAGCTTAGCGTTCACAGCAACAGAGACAACGAGCACTGGTAGATCAGCAGCTCCTGAAACACAGAGCCAAACATTTGAATGCAATAGGGAGGGATTGGTTGAAGAATCGCAGAAAAGGGCACTATCCTATCCACAGACTCTACAGGGTAAGGAGAAGCTTCCTTGACAGAGCAGAAGTGCCTCCAAAGGCAACAGTGAGCATTGTGTCCTGGGGCATGTTAGATTTATGCTATTAGGAGCAAGATTATTACCTGCGGTGGTCAAGGAGATGGTAGTTTTGAATTTTTATACATCTGGCTCATTTCTGGGCTGAGTAGAAGCTATTCACAATCTGCAGAGTCAAATTACAGTACGTGTCAAATTTGACACAGGGGCAGCCGATCAATCCTAAAGGCTTCACATCAGTGGCCAGGTGTCCTCAGGTCAAGGCAGTACCCTTGTAGAGATTAGGGCTGTAATGGCCTGGGCACATGTATTCCTTAATTGTAAGGGCTTCCATTCATTCAATATGTAGCTGGGTCATGATGACTGCAAGAGGATCCTATGGGTATGAATGAGAATTTGTGAGGTACCATGAGGGCTTTGTCATCCTGCAGGCTAGGGGTCTCAGTTCTTCAGACTGTCAGACAGTCTCCGTGGTAGTTCCCAGGTTCCACACTGTAGGGATTCTATGGTTCTATGGTCCTAGGTGACAAGGCTTCAGGCTGCTCACAACAATGAGTCGCCGCTGAGTTCCATGAAAGCTTCAATAGGTGTCTTCTATCTAACAGGGCAATCTACCATGGAGCCAGCCATTGATTGGCTCAAAATGTGGGTAACATGCCTTGACTACTCTGGGGTTACCCTTCACCACAGGTTAACACAAATCTCCCACATGCAGATGGCATGTGGTACACTGCCCAAGCTGGCACTTCAAAGAGATGTGGAACCAGTGCCAGAGGATATCTTATTGTCACTCCAATACTTTGATGACCCATCATCGATGTGGCATTGGAAATGAATTACACCATGACACTTCCCATGGTTTTTCCAATAACGAGAATCAGTCAACACTAACATTAATTTCCAGTGAATTGAATTTCTTAAAACTGTTCAGTGACATGTAAATAGTTATGGTTCCAGTAGAGCAGGAGACCACCTGGTGGTTTCTAGATTTGACACTTTTTCAGTGAAAATCTCCTACACCTATATGGCAGAGACATAACAGCACTCATGGTGTCATGGACTCCTCCATTTATTACAAAGAACACACTGTCTCTGAGTATTCTGACTAATGATAGCACATTTTCATTTGCGTTCAATAAGTAACACTGTAGTGCATGAACCTGGAGGCTTAGCATTTGTGTCCATCTGAGCACTAGTGGAGACTTCGCTTTCAAATGGGGAGTCTTCACATCTGTCTCTCTTTCCAATATCTGTTTCTGCTTACATGTGATACGCTCACCTTATGCTCAATTATTATGCTTCATTTTCAATATTGCTTGAAGGATTGTGGAGAAATAGATTTACTTCACATCTTGTTGAGGAAATGTTTTGTTTTAAAGAGGTAATTAATAGGCCACTATGAACTTTGGAAATTTTCTTTGACCAACATGCCCTGCAAATTGCATGACTAGTGATAACTGCTTGCTTTCCTGCAGCTGGGGCTGTTTTAATCAGTGAGCAGCTTCGGAAGGTTTTTGTTTTTTTTTGCTTCAGTTGAAGGGAAGCCTGCTAAGAATGATCTGAGTTGGATAAAAGCTCACAAAAAAAAACAACTGCCCAACTGACATCTCTCTTTTCTGAAAAGAATTTCTCTTGTTGAGTTCGGGGTGATATTAGTTATTCTTTGAAAGGGTAATTGAAGAAACATCTCAAGATTATATTTCCCAAACAAGCTGTGTCTGTGGATCCTCAGAGACAACCATGAATGGTTAGTGACTTGACCAAATCAGTCAGAACCCCAGAACATCAACTCCAGAATATTCTATTCCGCTGAAAGATATTCAGTTTATCTCAGATTACAGTGAGGTGAAAGCAACTACCCTATTATCAGACAAACACAAAGAATGCTGGAGAAACTCAACAAGTCTGGCAGCATTTATGGAGAGAGAAACAAAATTAATGTTTTGACTCTGGTATGACATGTTTTCATACCCCAATATAACAACATTGCATATCCCTGAGTGAGGCGTCAAGGAGCTTTGGCAAAAGTAATAGCAACAGGAATCAGGGGACTTGGGGGTAGGAAATGCTATGTATGTTGGAGTCATTTCTACTACAAAAGAATTTGGTTGTAGTTGTTGGAGATCTGTCATCTCAGTTCCAGAGCACCTGTGTAGGAGTTACTCTATTATCTTCTGATCAACCTACTCAGACATGTTGTTATTACACACCTCTGGAGCAGGTGAGACATGAACCTGGGCCTCCTAGCCCAGGAATATGGACACTACCATTGCATGTTATGGCCATTTTCAAATTTCTAGGGGCTATGTCTTTGGCCCAACCATTTTCGGCTGCTTCATCAGTGACCTTCTTTCCATCATAAGGTGAGAAGTAGGAATGTTCACTGATGATTGTACTTACATCTCCAAAGATACTAAAGCAGTCTAGACCCAAATGCAGTAAATTTTGGATAATATCCATGTTTGGGTTCGCATGTGACAAGTAACATTCATGCAACACAGTGCCAGGCGATGACTGTTTCCAATAAATGAGAATCTAACCATCACTGCTTGACATTAAATAGCATTACCATTGCTGAATCCTCCTATATCAATATCTTAGAGGTTACCAATAATCAGAAACTGTACTAGACTAGCTAAATAAATACTGTAGCTATGGAAGCAGGTCAGAGGCTTCTTTTTTGTTCACTTATAGGGTATGGGCATCTGTGGCAAGCCTTGAGAAGGTGGTAGGGTGCTGTCTTCTTGAACCACTATAGTCCATGTGCTGTAGGTAGACAATTCCTTCAGAGTTTCTGGATCAAAATCCAGGATTTCCCTCCCTAACAGCACTGTGGGTGAACATGAAATAAATGGGCTGTAGTGATTCAAGAAGGCAGCTCATCAACACACCTTCACAGGAAACTAGGGATGGGCAATAAGTGATTACTTAGCCAAATACATTCAGATTCCATGCATGAATAAAACAATCACTGAAAGAGGAGTAATCTCAAAAAAAATGAGCAACAAATGAAGGTGGACTTTTCATACTGTTTCTCACATTTGTGATAAGATATGGCCTGTCAATTTTCAAATTCTAATTTTAACACCTGGGAATCTCATGAGCTGAAATGGTATTGAAAAGAAGAAAAAAAGCACTGTATTAAAAAGACTGCAACAAAGAGCTGGCCGCACTGGTTAGTCAAACTTTGTGAACCAACATGGAATAAATGGCATTGTCTGAACTGAAATTAATATTTTCATCAAAAGACATTGAAACCAGACTTCCAGGTCATGCATGGATAAACATTCAATTCCTATTTTGACTTATACCTGTGGGAGAAGTTTCACATATTGAAGGTGGAAGACATCACCTACAATTGTCAAGTCTGGAAATAATGTGTACAGACATTGCAAAACTAAAATCAATTCATATTTCAGGAAACTGCTTTTGCCAGACTGGAGGACATGGATTCTTGACTACAAAACTGGAAAAAGCACATGGTGACCGCGCATAAATTAGACAGCAACATCTGAATGCCAAGAATTATAAAGATCTGCAATTTTCACTATTTTTTGAGGATTCATGGCTTCAGTGAAATGATTGTGGTCACAGGTGAAAACCTTTGTCTCTCCAAGACATACTAAGGACTTTAAACTTTATGTTCAATTTTGTATATCTTTAAAGCCATTTTGAAAATGTAAAGGTGGCTATAGTGTCTTCCATTCAACCCATCAGTCCAGCACTCCCATTGGTCTCAGTTGAATTGGAATTGATGTCCTGCATTCCCATCTCTGCAACCAGGACGGTGAAGTGTGAGCATCCTATTAACTGGGCATCCTCTGTAAGAGGATGGAAGGTGGGAGGTGGAAAACAGACACACTGGGGTTAGGACCGTCAATGGTCCTGACCTTGTGTTTCCAATGTCCATGGGAAAACTTAACCCTAAGGGGGTTAACACCATCATTGGTTATATCACACACAAGGTAAAGGATTTGTTTATTGATTGTAACAACCCAAAAAGAAAGTTAGTAACCGCATAAAGAAAGAGAAAGAAAGAAATTGTTTATGTAACACTTTATCACATCATTCAGGAATGCCCTAAAGCTTTTCACATCTAATAAACTGCTTTGAAGTGTAATACCCTGTAACTTGTTTTGCAATGGAACACAGCAATCATTTTGCGCACAGCAAAGTCTCACAAACAGCAATGAGACCAATGGTCAGTTAATCTGTTTTTATTAGTATTTGTCAAGGAAAGAATGTTGGCTCCAATTCACATGCAAGTCCAAGGAGCTTTAATCCAAGAAGGCAAGTGTGAAAAGAAGGACATCAGGAAAATGTCAGAAGACTTTTCCAAGATCCAGATTTACCAGGAAAGCTCAATAAAATTTTATTGTAGTAAAAATGTATGTAATTAGATCAGTGGAATAAAAACAAGTGATTTACTGCCAACTTTTGCTTTATTAATAATCTAGATACTCCCATGGTGATACTTATTTCACTTATCAGCACTCTGCTGGATCTACCAATGTCATAGAACATTAGTAAATCAAAAATTAATAAGTGAATGTTTAATATTGTTAATGAATTTTTATTGAACTTATATTTTAACTGTGATTTCTGTCATAGTATTGCTCCAGGAGATTGATAATATAGTAGTTATTTTATGAAACAAGTATTCCAGAAGCCTGACCTAAAAAACCTGGAAACATGAGTTCAAATCCCACCTGGGGAATTCAAATTCAGCTAATAAATTAGCCTGGAATAAAAAGTTAGTATCAGTTATGGTGACTATTTAATTGCCAGTTTGTTCAGGGGAAAATGCTATCTAGTTCATTAATATCCTTTCGGGATGAAAAAATGTTCCAACAGTGCAGCTGACTTTTAATTGAGTGGTCTGGCCAGTGAGTCAACTAAGAGTATCTGGAGATAGTCAATAAACTCTGGCCTTTTCAGTATTGACCTCAGCCTATGACTGAATTAACAAAGTAACTAACAATAGTTAGTTCTTCTTTAAAAACTTCTTCTTATCAGGTAAATATTGACTATTGATTCTAAAAAGCAAAACGAATTATTTTCACCTAAAATGGGCAAATACTTGTCAATTGGCAGTAGTTTATTGTTATTTACTTTGGTCAATCTAATTACTAAGTACTTTATAAAAATTGACTGACGATCTTCTTATCGTTACTAAAGGTGGACTTTATTCCTTTCTATGAGTTATTTCCTAAGTCAAGGTTTAGCTGAGTGTAAATTTAAACAAAGTGACAAACATGTATTTAATAAAAATGGCAGGAATTGAGCTGCTTAGAAAGGAGTCAGGAGTAGGAACCCAAAGTGACATTTTCCCTCTAGTAATAGGACAAGTGTTAATGTTTTGGCTGAAATTATCTAATTCATCAAAACAGGGAATTACATTTGAAGCTTTTGTCTACAGTAATAATAGTGCTCAGCTCAAGCATCTGCTCAGTCATTGGAAGAGTTAGGTTGATACATTTTAACAATGAAAACATCTTCAAGGTCTATTCTGGGAAGCAATAAGTTACAGTAGAATGAAAATGATGCTGTTGACATTGAGGTAACATTTGAAGTCAGCGGGAATCCCTGGGAGGAAGCTCTACACTGACTAGAATTATACTCAGCATAAATGAAGATGGTTTTACTTGATCAAGGCCAATCTGCTTCCCAGGTCATTGCTGCAGAAGTTCCTCAGGGTAGTGTTCCAGGCCTCAGCCTCGTAAGTCAGAAGTTGACTGATGATGGCACAATGTTCGGTACCATTTGTGATTTCTCAGATACTGGCATGGTCAGTGACCAAATGCAGAATGATCTGGACAACATCCGTACTTTGACCGATAAGTAATATTTGTGCTGTGCAATTGCCATGCAATGACCATTTCCAACAACAGAGAAGCTAACCACCTCCTTCCAGTGTTATCATTATTTTTGCTGAATACTCCATTATCTAAACACAGGGTGGGAGGATTTACCATTGTTCAAAGACTCAACTGGACCTGCAAAAAAAAATTATGTCTGCAAGACTAGGTCAGAGGTTGGAAATTTTGTGGCAGGTAACTTGTTTGCTAACTTCCTAAAACACCCATCATCTGCAAGGCATGGGCTAGCACTGTAATGGAATACTCTCCCCTTGCTGGGATAAGTGAAGTTTCACCACTCAAGAAGTTTAAGCTCGTTAAGGACAAAGCAGTCTGTTTGATTGGTACTCCATTTACCACCTTAAACAGTCAATTACTCCAAAATTGGTGCACAATGACAACAAAGCATACCATCTACAAGACACACTGTAACAATTTACCAAGCCTCCTTTGACAGCACCTTACAAACAAGTGACCTCTATCACTTAGGACAAGGGCAGCAGATGCATGGGAAAAGCTCCACCTATAAGCTCCCCTCCAGGTTATGCAGTATTTTGTCTTGGAATTGTGTCTTCATTGTTCCACTATTATTGAGTCAAAACCCTGGAATTAACTCTGTAACAGCACTGTGTATGTGTCCACATCAGAAGGAGTGCAGCAATTCAAGAAAGTGGATCATCACAACCAGTCAAGAGCAAGTAGGGATGGCCAATAAACACTGGTTTGACCAGCAGTTCTCACATTCTGTGGAAAATTATTAAAAAGATGTCACCCTGTGGATGATGTGCTCTTATCTTCACAGCATTCTCTTTGTATCAGTTTGGATCATGTGCTCAGGTTTCTGGAGGTAAGAATTGAACCAACAAACTTCTGGACTAGAGCTCATAATGATTCTGCTTCTTTTGTTACTGTCTGTCTAGCTCACAGACATCAAAGCTGACCATAATACCCACATTGGGGTTAGCTAACTTAGGACAGATCAATGAGACCTTGCTTGTGAATATGTTTCTGAACCCATGTCCTGACCTATTTACCCACTTCAAGTGGACTCTGAGGATCATTCTTGTATTTGAACCAACCTTAATTTGCATCAAAACCGAAAGCAGTAGGAATCTTAAGTTCAATCAGAATCCAGACAAGTCACAAAGGTTGAAAAACAGTATAGCTCTTCAATTTTACTAAACTCTCAATTGTTTAATCTATCCTCTGATTTTATAATCTAAAGTGAATGTGAACAATATGTAGACAATTAAACATGCACTGAATTGGCAAGTTGATCCTTTTCAAAAAACCTTTTGCAGTTAAACAAGGATTGGGAAAATAGGGGACCCATTTGATCCCTTGTTGCCTGATTAATCCCATTATGTCATATTAAAGTATGAAACCCATTACAGATGGTCTCACAATAAAAGCTTCTGATTAGTATCAGGACATGTGATGTAACATGCTTCATTTGTGGCTGTCTGTCAAATGAAGAAAACATAAAAGACACAGTAGGACAATCTGTTCGTATAAATACAAGAAGAATCTCTAGAATAGTTAATTAATTCATGGGGATTTCCACCAGTCTGACAGATATCATCATATTTGTGATTGTTGTCTACTTTCCTAACCTCTGTTGTGCACTGTTTTGGCGTCTACATAAAAGGATATGAAATAATGACTCATGATCTAACAGACACATATGCCACATGTGGTGAAACAAAGCTGACTGACTATTAACTACTGCATTTGTGGAGTTGTTCCTAGCCAGACTGATTATCAAACAGAAAAGTAGAGATGTTATGCTTCAGTTATACAGCGTGTTGTTAAGACCACATCTTGCGTAGTGTGTACAGTTTAGTCTCATTATTTGAGGTAGGTCAGAGGAGTTTCACTAGGCTGTTACCTAAAATGATTGAGTTGCCTTATGAGGATATACTGGACAGAATCGGCACATTTACAGTGACAGGACGAAGAGTGAGGGGTTACCTGATTGAAGTGTATAAGATCTTGAATGATCTTGACAAGGTAGGCATGGAAAAGATGGCCCTCATATTTCGCTTTGGGAGTTTACAGCCCAATGGCCTCAATATTGACTTCACCAGTTTATAAATCTTTCCTCCCCCAACCTGTCCAATTTCTGACTCATCTATCCACTCCACTCTTCCCACTGACCAATAATAATAACTCCCTACCTGCATCACCAGCTTCAAAATCTCTCCACCCCAACCTGACCAGAAGTAGAAGCTGACTGCGAGTAGCTTGTCAAAAATAAAATGGTGATTCACTTAAAATTAACATAACAAAATGAAATAACACTGCAGTTCAATGATTGACACTGAGTTTTTTTTTTAAACTTGCCACAATCTCTGTATTATACTAGTTTTATAGAGTTATACAACATGGAAACTGACCCTTCAGTCCAAGCAGACCATGCTGACCATAATGCCAAGCTAAGCAATCCCATCTTGGCCCATATCCTTTCAAAGATTCATGTACTTGTCCAAATGTTGGACTTTTAAATGTTGTAACAGTACCCGCATTCACCAGCCACATTCTACACAAGAACCACTCTCTGTGCAAAAATAAACCCCTCATGTCTTTTTTTAAATCTTTCTCCCTTCACCTTAAAAATATGCCCTTTAGTCTTGAAATCCCCCACCTTAAGGAAATGACACCTTCCATTCACCTTATCTATACTCCTCATAATTGTATAAACCTCTATAAGGTCACCCCTCAACCTCCTATGTTCCAACGAAAAATCTAGCTTCTAGTGAAAATCCAGTGCTTATCTTACTTCTCCTTATAACTCAAACCCTCTATTTCTGACAACATCCCGGTAAATCTCTTCTGAACCTGCTCCAGCTTAATAATATGCTTCCTATAACAGGGTGATTAGAAAAGAACACAGTACTCCAGAAGAGGTGTCACCAACGTTTCAAGCTAACTGTTGAAGTGTTTTCAATCTGATCATGGAAAAGAGCATGGAATACTGTCATGAAGCATTACCAAGTTACATAAGAAACTTGAATTACAGAAATTAGGCAAAATAAATGCAATTTGCACCAGTTTCCACCAATAAAATCCCAATGTGGACTAACGATAATGGCTGAGATTAGACCTCATCACTCAACTTTAGAAATTTCAGTTAATTCTGATATCTGACTGTGTTTTACTGGTAGGTCCTGGGAAGTGGGGTCAGGAAGGAAGATACAGAGCTGGGAGCAGCTCACTGTGAAAAGAAGTGAAAGGATAATAAAAAGTTTTGATAATCACAAAGTATGTACTGACGGTGAGTAGATGTGAACATGTAATGATTTGATTGGATTATATACTCAAACTCATAACAATTTTCAATACTATAACCATGTATACAGATTTGAAAACGATTGGATGATATAGTAATCAGTACTAAATTAGAATGTAGAGTAGAGTGAATATTGTTGGATAGAAATAAGAATGTGGAAATATTTTCGTTTTTTATTAGAAAACTGTTATCTGTAAAAATAGCCTAAAAACATTTTTTTTCACTAATCAGAGAGTTGCACACTATCTTTGAAAGGTACACCTTACAGGCAAGCATGTATAACAAAGAAACATAAATCTTGTTTAGTCTTTAAGAAAGCAAAAGGTTAAAAATTTTACCTTTCTGTATTATTGTGAAGCTGGGTTGAGGCCTTGTGCTATTTTACAAATATTTAAGTGTTACCTTAATTGGTCACTTGTTAGAACGTAGAAAAATGGACTTGTTTGTTGCCCAATTGGTCAAGATTCTGCAGCCAGTATTATGGTCCCCATTTTCAGATGGTGTGCATCTGTTTCAGGTGGGAATCCTGCAGGAATAGTGATCACGAGCTTCCAATGTGGCCACCAGTACAATTCCAGCAGAATATGACGTGGATTCATCAGCCTTAGCGTTTCTACTGACCTCTGAGGCATTTTGATGCATCTTATGAGGGAATCCTGGACTCAAGTGAACATTTGGCAGTAGCATTTACTTTCAGGTTAACGAGGATCCTGGTTTTATGCACATCCTTTATTAGTTTCAGGCACCGTACAGTTGAACATTCAAAGTTTGGGAAAGTGCAAATCTGGCAAAGCCTCAGTCCTAAAATTGTTGGATTTGTGGTACTGTAACTGTAACTAATTGTTCTCAATGCTGAAAAATGAAACCATTCACTATTCTCTGTAAGTAAATACGGGACATTCCCGAAGATCTTCTGTTTGGCGAAGCATGCGTCTCCCTTTGAAAACTTTAAAATGTAGCTCCAACAAACATAACGACAAATTTAATGTAAAAGAAAATGGTCTAGTGCGACTTAAAAGGTGAAGTAAATGTTTTATTCTTGGCCAGAATTAGTGACCCACTCCATCTGAAATATTAGACCTTTGGAGTTGGTGAGTTGGTGGAGTAGGCTTTAATGAATCAGGTGATAATTTCCTGTCCATCTTTTCTCTATGTTTGGGCGTTAGGACTGACCAGGTAATATGAGTAAACACATTGTTCTATTCCACTTTTATGACATTCGTTGCTGATCTTTTTTAAACACATTGTTCTGAATCATAGATCACTTAAAATATGATGTAACCATCCACTAATACTGCAAACTTTATCTAATGTCCTTAATATTTAAAAAGTCAGGTATTGCAGTGAGCAGATGAAGAACACTATCAAGCTGTTTCCTTCTTACAAAGTGAACTGAGGTGCTGATCTGTTAGTGCGAAAAATTTTAGACAAACACACTACAGTTCCTGTAATTATTGGGTGAATGGCAATATAAGTTTTACTTTTGAAACTTGTTTGTCGACAACACATTTCAATCATCGAAAGATACGACACATGTCATGACCTCAGGATGCGATAAAGGAAATCACAGCCTTACCTTTGAATTGTAAACAATTCTGGTGAAACCTCTTCACTCAGAGAGCTGTGGAATATGGGCCAGAATTTTATAGTCCTCCACCAGCAGATTTGGGGTTTGTAAAATACACTGTGTTTCTGGGTCTGTTCTCTGTTCCTAACCTATCAGGTACGACTGGCCTATGGTGGCCCACTCATCCTTAGTAAAATGGAGACCCTTAAATGGCCAATTATTGGCCACTTGATGGCCTTTTACTACATGCTGAAGTTGATAGAAGATGTCGTATGGACAGACCGTCTTACTGGGACCTCAGGTATGAAGTAGTCTCATTTCCATTGATAAGTTAAATAAGTGAGCAAAACGTTGGTAAATAAAGCCTTACATTGGAAAATCTGTTGTTTATTTTGGAATTTTTGTGAAAAAGAATAGAATATTACTAAAATTGAGAAAAAAATATTGCAGAAAAGTGCAACACAAGGGAACTTGGGGGTACATGTTCGTGAAACACAGAAAGCTAGCCCACATATGCAGCAGGTAATCAGGAAAGTTAATGGAATGTTGGCCCTCATTTCGAGGGAGTCGGAGTGTAAGGATAGGGAAGTCTTGCTGCAACTGTACAAGATGCTGGTGAGACCACATCTGGAGTACTTTGAGCCCTCTATTTCAGGAAAAATAGTATTTCATAAGCAGCAGTTCAGTGAAGGTTCACTAGGATGATCCCTAGTATGGAGGGATTATTTTATGAACAAAGGTTGATCAGGTTGGAGCACTATTCACTGGAATTTCGAACAGTGAGCAGTGATCTCATTGAATCATACAGGAATCTTGCTGTGCTTGAAAGGATAAATGCTGAGAAGATGTTTCCCTTTGTGAGTCTAGGACAAGAAGGCATAGCCTTAGAATTAAGGGGCACCAATTTAAGACTGAGGTGAGGGGGAATTTCTTCTTTCGCAGGGCTCTGAGTCTTTGGAATTCCTTTCTTTAGAGAATGTGGGGCAGAGTCCTTGTGTATGTTTACAACTGATATTGGTAGATTCATGACCAGTAGGGAAACCAAGGGCTATAAGGAAAGGCAGGAAAGTAGACGTGAAGGGCGTTAGATCAACCATGATGATCCCACGAAATGGCAGAGAAGGTTTAAGAGCAAAGTGGCAGAGAGGGTTTAAGAACAAAATGGCCTAATCCTGAACCTATTTCTTATGATCTCTCCTACCTGCTCAAGTACTCACTTCACTTATATGGTCCTTGACCCAAGCATTTAGAATCTCAGGGCTGCTTATAGTTTTAGTACTAGCCACAACTGCTACTGGCTGTACTGGAATTATAGAAGTGCCAGCCAATTAGACTAGTTGGCAGTTCTGCAAGGTGGGAATTCCATCCGGGAGAGGCACTGAGGTCCCTCCTACAGCTAGGAAGTGTTCCTCTGAACCTTGTGTAGCTGCCTGGCCACTGTGATCAGTGAAGATACATTCCCCACTCGTTCTTTGCATTGGAATGTATGAAAGCCCTTCATCTGAAAAATTCTGCACCTAGAATTTGCTACTATTGGTTGCAGTTAACCTATGTCTATTTAAGGAGATATTAGATAAGCATGAGAGGGAAAGAGCTAAAAGAATATGTTGTTGGAATGAGCTATCATAAGTTAAGCCCAAGAGGGTTTATGAAGCATAACTAGAGAAAGACGTAACTCTAAGTTTGGGGCATAAGGGAGCTTTAGAGGACAGGAGGCATGGAAATAAGCAGCAGAACCAGATGAATAGATAACTTCAATTTCAGTGTTAATATAGTCCATGAATGGTTCATATTTGTTGAAGCTACCTTTGGGAGAGGCCCCAGAAAGGCATTTAAGAATACTGTAGTTGTGATGAGAAAGTGGTTACCTTTATATTTAAGCATGATCCTGGAATAATAGTACCAGACAACAGAATGCAAAGGCTATGATGTTGACTGGCCATATCTAGAGATGAATGACTAAACTAATGGTCCATTGTAAACATTCATGTCAGCCTTCCCTCAAACTATTGAACAGAAATGAAGATAGTGCCAGGCAAAAGACCAAGGTGGACACAGTAATGCTTTTTGGGACCATCAAAGATGTAGTTTCAGGTGTAATTCAGTGGGTTGGTAGTTGTAGAAATGTCATGGTGACTGGAAGGCCAAAGGTTTAAAAAGTTAGGAATTTGAAGACACAGTTTTAAGAAATTGAGGGAGAGTTTTAATCATGCTGGACAGAGGTGGAAATATGGTTGAGATGGAAGAGGGGAATGTGGTGAAGGACAATATAAGGACCTACTCAGAGATTGTCTAATCAATCATTGATACAATCAAAGGCGTGAGGTCAAGGTCGAGGGAGTAGACATGTAAGTGTGTGTGGGAGTTTATTTGACATTTGTGCATAAACAGACAATGTAATACTGGTGAAAACTCAATTCAGCATGGAATAGCCTCAGCTATTGGAATCTGCCTGAATAATAAATATTGAGTTCTGAGTAAGGTTCACAGGACTCGAAATGTTAACTCTGTTCTCTCTCCACAGAAGCTGCTAGACCTGCCACATTTCTCCAGCAATTTCTGTTTTGCTTGTTTCAGATCCCTAACATCTGCAGTTTCTCATTTAATTTAGATATAGAGGGTTTTTTTGTAGTTTTAATTAAAAGCAAATGGAAGACTATGATGACATGAGTTTTGATAAGTTTATCATCAAAGATTGTGGGTCTTCTCTGCTGACTTGCTGTTGGACAGTATGACCAGAATACAGGAATGAATAATGTAATCAGTAGTGATTACATTATGACAGGAATGAAAACTACTAGAGGTTTGAGAGAAAAGAATGACCGGGAGACTTTTACAGAGAAATAACACACTGTCTTCTCAATCAGACATTTGGTTGGACTGGAATGAAAATTGGACTGAAGTGATTGCATACCATTAAGTGGAGTGTGAGTAAGTGAGAGGGTAGATATAGGTTAGAAGTATAGCTATAGTTTGAGAAGATAAATAAATTAAGAGTGGGCTTTTAAAGAAAGGCAATAATAGCTTTTCAAACCTTGGTAACAATGCCAGAAGATGGAAGAAATGTAGTCCATTATAGACTGAGAGGAGGATTGTATAATCATGAACTAGAACAAAGCCAGTCAAAGGAGTAAATAAAAAAAAAGAAAAGCAAGAAAATTATGGACCTTAATATGTCCCAAAATACTTTATATTTAATGAAATATTTTCAAAGTTTAGTCACTATTGTAATATAGAATATACAGAGCCAATTTGTATACAGGGTCCCACAAATGTCTGCAGTGAGTCTTGAAGCCACAAACTCCTAATTCAGGAAAGGCCAAAGACTTGGTTTGTAGAGAAAAGCTCCACTGGGAAAATGAGAGTGCAATTAATAACTAAAAGTTTATCATTCATGGCAGCGCAGCCGTAAACTTCATGGGAAGAAAACAAAATTGAAAATGAGCCTGTTCTTTAAATACATTAATTTGATTTAACCTAATTTCCTGGTGAAAGATTAAAGATGATGTTGACGGTCACAATGAAGGACACAATTTGTAGTGGATGAGTTGCTTATTGTACATTCCATCTGATTTTGCTTCAAATTAAGACAGAATTTCAACTTTGGCAAGCGTAGAAAAATTGACAGCACCAGGCAGACTATCACTATACATTTCATTGCACTTCCTTTCCATGATTAGTCAATACATATAATTGACCAAGGTATATCTCGAAATTACCCTTTACTATCAAGCTAAGTATTGACTATTGATAAAGCACAGGGATTGACCACCATGTCCACTATGGCTTTCCTGCCATCCAGAGAGGAGGGGAAAAGGATTAGAAAGTCAATTTGAGACAGGTATTTGTTTTTAAGTCTTGGAGGTGCCAGGAGGAGTAAAAATAACTCTTCAGGCCATGTACAAAAGAGAAGTTGAGGTTTTCTGTGTTCTGTATACATCCTGAAAGCACACATTGCGTTCTCCTTTCCGGAATTTCTTTGGTGTCATCAGGTGGTGTCTTGATCCATGAACCTGACTCTCCAAAAACCATCAGCTGATGATCTGTGCTAATTTCCAGTGGCAGCTGACACACAGAATGTAGAGGCCTAGGAGTGTGAATTGGCTTGGCCTTGACCTGTTGAGATCAATTTTGTGTCTTTCAGTCACCCAAACTCTGCTCCTTGTTAAATTACTGGAGCAAACTCTACTTTTCCTAATACAGGTAACAAAAAAGCACCTCAAATTATATCACAGACTTTGCTTTTGCCAAGAAATCCACAGGAAGGCTAGAGTCACACCCAATGTCTCAACAGCATCCCATAGATTTTTTTACATCCTGGAAGCTGTCCACCCATTTTACAGTCCTGCTCTGGAGTGGTTACATTTATTTCAACCTTTCTGTGGATTTACTTTTGTGATGTTTTCTCATCCATGTATCATATTTTTATAATTGCTTCCACCTATTAGCAACGAACACTGAAAGCTCTGTGGTAAACTCTTCCAGGTTGTGGTAAGAGAAAAATGGGTCACTTTTATCTCTTGAGTGTTTGTCTGGATTCACTCCATGGATAAATAGAAGCCAGGATTATTCCAACCTTTAAAATTAAATAATTAAAGGTAATTTCATTAATCAGGACATAATGTTCTAAGTAATAGTTTAAGGATATTTGCATTTACATTGAAGTTCGTGACCAGAATTGTAATCTGAGCATAACATCATTTAATTCTGATTTACCCATTGAGTGCATGCACTTGGCTAATAGTGAAAACATTAAATTATAATGAATCGACCCTGTTAAGCGCATGAAGTAAAATCAGGAATGCTAATTATATTTTCATTACAAAAGTTCCAGTTGTTTACACCAATATACAGCTCCCCACCCATGTTGAAACCTCCAAAACATAATTTTGGTTGGGTAGACGTAGGTTCAAAGTTTCAAAAGTCAGATCTTCAAGGACTGTATCAAGAGTTGGATAACCTCTCAGCTTGGACTGATAAGTGGGGAATAATATTTGCACTAATTAAGAGCCAAGCATTGAGTAACTCCAACAAGAGAGAAACTAAACAATGTCCCTTGGCATTCAGTGGTGTAACCATCTCTAAATCCTCCACTGTCAGCATTCTGGGAGCTACCATTGACCAGCAAATGAACTGTAAAAGCCATATAGATTTACTTGCTTGTGGGATTGTGGGAAAGAAGGGTCTGAAGAAGGGTCCCAACTCGAAACAGCAACTTTCCTGCTCCTCTGAATGCTGCCTGGCCTGCTGTGTTCCTCCAGCTCCACTCTGTGTTATCTCTGGCCTAAACATTAGTATCCACATCCCATGAATGAATAAAACAAAAGCAACCCAAACCAGATTCCAACAAACAAAATTCCAACTTTAACTGAGGATTCAATGTGGGTTGGCAATAAGTCCCCCAGGAGATCATTAGTACTTTAAGTATGAGAACTAGGCTGCATTACCAATCAAATCTTATCTTTAGTTCCGGTTGGTTGGGTTGTCGCAAGTGTTGGAAATGCATCAACTACATTGAGGAGGGGACTTGGCAGTTCTGCGGGAGGTGAGTGCCTTTACAGCTACCTCCTGGATCCAGTGCTGATAGTGTTGCCTGATGAACCATGGGAATCCCAGTACCTGACCTTCCCATGAGACCCTGGATCTCACATCCACATGAGTTCTCCAACGGGAACCTTCCCCTCCCGTCTCTCAGACCCACCAGCCTCTGGCTTCACCTCATCTAGGTCTCCAAGCCACCCCCTTCCTCACCCAGGCACAGAAACATGATCCATTGCTTCCTTGCTGTACCACCACGCCTTTGACACCAAATCCCCACCAGGCCTCTAACCTGCACTAAGCAAGGCCCCTGATCCAGAGGCTTCTAAAACCCTGTCACTCAGACCCCTGTTCTCCCCTATCCTCTCTTTTTGAGGTCAGCACTTCCACTTGCTTTAGTACTCTGATTCCTCCTCAGACTTTCCTTGATTGTATACCTTCCCTCAAAATAAACTGATCCCCAACCCCCCAACACCTTGAACAGCCCTGTTCTTGCTCAATAATCACTTCCATCAGCTGGAAGAGACTTAGTTGGTGTTGCAGCTTTCACCTGTAAGCTCTCTGCCCAACTGGAAGCCAAGCCTGTCTATCAGGTTAATCTTTAGGTAGAACCAATTAGTGATGAAAGTACCCAGCATGGTGGGGCTGTCTGGGAGTTGGGACGAGCCAACAGAGTTGAGAATCCTAATTCTTTATTTCCACCACCTCCCTGGTAACTTCCAGCGGATCAGTTAATGAAAAAGCAATCAACCCCTAGAGGAGAGAAGACAGCTTCACAGGGCCACAAGAAATTAGAGAAGGGACAGAGCCAAACAGATCAATGTATTGCATATTAATTGAAATTTCAGAATGGCTAAGAAATGGCAAGAAATAATCATACGCTAAAATTAACAGCTCCATTTAACCTAAAGGTCAGGCCACTAGCTATAAAAATTGCTTCTCAGTATGATTTTCCACCACCCTTCAGAGATCAATTCTCATAAGTTAATGAAATGATAATTTTATAAAGGGCACAGACACCACAAAAATGTTGTTTTGCTGTCTCACTCTGCAAAAGAATTTAAATCCTATTCCTCACTCAACTCAGACTAGCACTAAAGTCTCCTTTTCTAAAACAATATTTTTTGACAATTTGCATTTACTTGAAGACAAAAGCTTCTAAAGATTTTTTTTTTGGAAAATACCTCAAAAGTTGCCAATGATAACAGACTTTGCTTCTGATGGAATTCACTGAGCACAAGCCAGGAGACTAATATTAATTACATGGCATATTGGACTCTTCACTTCACAAGAACTTTAAAAAGACTTTGATTAACTGGAAATCACCTTTTTATAAGAACAGACCTGTGTTCAAGTTTTATCGGAGGTCTGTTTGAAACAACCACATTAGAGTAAGGTTTGGATATTTTTGTACTGTTGTTTGGCCACTCGTGCTGCTTTTAATTTTAAGCAGTCAATGTTTACATAAGGAGTTACCTCTCATTGGGATTTTGTTTTGACAAAGAACAGAAGCTAGCATAATGTTGAGTTATCAAGAATAGGCAATTGACACAAAGACAAGCCATGCTTTCACCTTTTTTTTCATTCGAGTCCATTTCGATGACAGCACTTTAGAAAACCATCTAACTACAGTTCAGAGCCTTTTATCTACAACTAAGTCAGACATGAATAATGTTGTTTCCAAAAAATGGACCACATAATTTGTTATCATGTCTAAATAAGATAAAGAAAAATATTTAAATATTGCTCAAATACTTTAGCAATATACAAACAACTATCATGTATCTCAATTGCTTTTATAATTTGTTTTCTAGAAAAGAATTACCTTTGTTTTTACAATTAACCTGCATATTGCCAAATAACTCAGTGTATCTGTTTCCGAAACCCTCATCTATGACTTAGTTATGCCTGCAGACTTAATCATTCTTGCTCGGCTTAACATCTATTCTCCTTAAAGGTGAACGTATCCAAAACTCTACCATCTGCATCCTGGCTTATGCCAAGACCAACTAATCCATTCCTTTGTGAACATTGGCCTACAATGGCTGCTGACCTAAATGCCTCAATTTTAAAGTTGTCCTGTTTGTTTCCCAGTCATCCGTGGGCTTCTGTCTCTCTATATTTGTAAATTGAACCAGCTCAAAAAACGCCCTGAGATTTCTGTTCTCATTGAATTCTGGCCTGTTGCATATCCCTGATGTCAATTGCTTCAAAATTTGGAACTTTGCCCTCCCCACCTCAGACCTAATGCTGGAATCTCCTATCTAAACCTCTTAATCTCTTTACTCTTATTTCTCCGAGTAATAAATTCTTTAAAACCTACCTATTTGGTTGTTCAGTGAAATCTCCAGGAGTGAGTTGGTGTGGTGTAAATGTTGAATAGTGTCCCTGCTTATGGAGGCTGAAATGCTATCCATGTTACCTTTTAAATATGGCAGCTAGAGGCTGGAGCTGCGAATACTCTGGTGGGTTTAAATTTCATCCCTGGCTGCCACTAAAATGTGGCAATTCACTCTAGCATGAGTAGGTAATAAACTGAAAAGAATGTAATCAAACACTGAGTGCAAGTCCCTTTGCTTTTACACCCATCTGTACACTTCATTTTAAAAAATAAAATGCCACTCATTGCCACTGAACGAAAAACTTCCTTTTTATGAGGAGATTATTTTATAAAATTTACTTTCTCAAGAAATGGCCAAATGAACAGTAATTCTAATCTCAAGCGTCTGATTGGTTCCCATATGATGTGTCCCACTTGATACAATCAAAGCCGGAAGATGAATAAGACCAATCTTGAGATTGGTCATAATCGAGTTTGAATTTTTAAGAAAGGCTTGAATTCTAAATTCATTATATGCCTGACCATGTCAAAATTACCAAGAAATAGGCCAGTTTTGAGTTAACAAATATCAAAGTTAGTTTCATTGTAAAGTTCACTCAAGTGAAGTATAAAACTTAGAAAAAGTGTAAAAATCCAGGGAGTAGGGGAGGTGGCGTGAGAAAAAGATTAACGTTCATAAGTAGAAAGAATTGTATGTCTTTGTGATAGCAAGGTGTAGAGCTGGGTGAACACAGCAGGCCAAGCAGCATCAGAGGAGCAGGAAGGCTGACGTTTCAGGCCTAGACCCTTTTTCCTGCTCCTCTGATGCTGCTTGGTCTGCTGTGTCCATCCAGCTCTACACCTTGTTATCTCAGATTCTCCAGCATCTGCAGTTCCTACTATCTCTGTATGTCTTTGTGGTCATTTGGTTATCTCGAGGTCCCAGGGCTTTGCGGCCAGTTGTTATTCTGGAGACAGTTTCTTTCAAAATGTAACCCGTCCTTTTCCAGAGTTGGTGCTGTGTATGGCACATGAAGTTCCTTTCATTCTTAAATTCCCTACTCCTGTGATACATTCTGATTTGTAACAGAGATAAAGAGCTGCTGTTACGATTATATATTGCAAGCATTCTTGATTTTACTTCTGATTCTGTAAGCAGAGAAGCACACAAAGTTAGCTGTAGGTGGTTTAGTGGTAATGTCCTTCTGTCTGGGCTAGAAGGTACAACCTGCTGAGAGATATGTCTCCCACTTCCTACAGACAAAGGGGGTGGCCATGGGTACCTGCATGGGCCCAAGCTATGCCTGCCTTTTTGTAGGTTACGTGGAACAATCCCTCTTCCGTACCTACGCTGGCCCTAAACCCCACCTCTTCCTCCATTACATTGATGACTGTATCGGAGCCTCCTCATGCTCCCACGAGAAGCTCGAACAGGTCATCCACTTCACCAACATATTCTGCCCCAACCTTAAGTTCACCTGGACCATCTCTAACACCTCTCTCACCTTCCTGGACCTCTCTGTCTCCATCTCGGGTAACCACCTAGAAACCGATATCCATTTCAAGCCCACCGACTCCCACAGCTACCTAGAATACACCTCCTCCCACCCACCTTCCTGCAAAAATGCCATCCCCTATTGCCAATTCCTTTGCCTCTGCCGCATCTGCTCCCAGGATGAGGCATTCCACTCCCATACATCTCAGATGTCCTCGTTTTTCAAGGACTGCAACTTCTGCCCCTCAGTGGTGAGAACGCCATCGACCATGTCTCCCGCATTTCCCACAACTCATCCCTCACACCCCCTCCCTGCAATAAAAACCAAAACAGAATCCCCCTCGTCCTCACGTACCACCCCAACCAACCTCCGGATCCAACGCATCATCCTCCGACACTTCCGCCATCTGCAATCTGACCCCACCACCAAAGACATTTTTCCCTTCCTACCCTTATCTGCCTTCTGGAGGGACCACTCTCTCCGTGACTCCCTCGTCCGCTCCACACTCCCCTCCAGCCCCACCACACCCGGCACTTTTCCCTGCAACTTCAGGAAGTGCTACACCTGCCCCCACACCTCCTCCCTCACCCCCATCCCAGGCCCCAAGAAGACTTTCCACATCAAGCAGATGTTCACCTGCACGTCTGCTAATGTGGTATACTGCATCCGCTGTACCCGTTGTGGCCTCCTCTACATTGGGGAAACCAAGCGGAGGCTTGGGGACAGCTTTGCAGAACACCTACGCTCGGTTTGCACTAAACAACTGCACCTCCCAGTTGTGAACCATTTCAACATCCCCCTCCCATTCTGCAGACGACATGTCCATCCTGGGCCTCCTGCAGTTCCATAACAATGCTCCCTGAAGGTTACAGGAACAGCAACTCATATTCTGCTTGGGAACCCCGCAGCCCAATGGTATTAATGTGGACTTAACAAGCTTCAAAATCTCCCCTCCCCCTACCGCATCCCAAAACCAGCCCAGCTTGTCCCCGCCTCCCTAACCTGTCCTTCCTCCCATCTATCCTGTCCTCCCACCTCAAGCCCCACCCCCATCTCCTACCTACTAACCTCATCCTGCCCCCTTGACCTATCTGTCCTCCCTGGGCTGACCTATCTCCTCCCTAACTCCCCACCTACACTCACCTTTACTGGCTCCATCCCTGCCTCTTTGACCAGTCTGTCTCCTCTCCACCTATCTTCTCTTCTATCCATCTTCTATCCGCCTCCCCGTCTCTACCTATTTATTTCAGAATCCCCTTCCCCACCCCCATTTCTGAAGAAGGGTCTAGGCCCGAAACGTCAGCTTTCCTGCTCCTGTGATGCTGCTTGGCCTGCTGTGTTCATCCAGATCTACACCTTGTTATCTCATGACATGGCCAAACAGGTTAATTAAAATATCAATAATGTTAATTCTCCAATCGTGTTTGAATTATGTGAAATCTGTCGATTGGGGATAATGTATTTTAAGAAAAGAATCTTGACATTATTAAAACCATTGAGATGTATATCAATAGTTAGGGAAGTCTTCAGTACCCTTTCTCACGTAATCAATTTCAGTAGATTTCCTTTGCCTCTGGCAGTTTCTGCAGATACGTGATCTGTTGCTTATTGTCCTTCGACTTTTTTCCCCTGAGAGTTCAAACAATGGCAGGTGTAAAGTTTCTTGGGGGGGGGGTGAGGGTGGATTGGGGAAAAATACATTCCCTCTACTCAAATACATGCCCTTTCTCTTAGCCAGCTTTGTAGGTTGGGTGAGTTCTGTAGCCATTTTACAACTTAGTGTCCTGGTTCATTTACAGTTTTCCCTTCGAAAACAAAATTTCCAGGTTTTAAATCAGTTAATAGAATGAAACAGTTAATAGTTTACATATTACAACTTTGTGAAAAAAGTCTTTCTCAAGCTGGGTATTCAATCTAATCTTAAATACGAACACAATCTCTATTTCAATGAGAATTTAGGAGGTGCCTATTTAGATTTAACTCCATATTTTTATGGAGGGAAGATCAAAAAATTTAAGCACTATCTTATGCACCCTAGATAACACAGTGTGGAGCCAGAGGAACGCAGCAGGCCAAGCAGCATCGGAGGAGCAGGAAAGCTGACGTTTCGGGTCGGGACCCTTCTTCAGCTCCACGCTGTGTTATCTCTGACTCCAGCATCGGCAGTTCTTACTATCTCTGAGTGAGTTATGCACCCTAGCTGCGTGGTGGGTGGCACTATCTTGGTCAGGGAGCTGATGGATAACCGTTCTCTAAGCTAAGGATGGTGCATGTACTGGATCAACATGTAGATTAGAAGGAAACAAAGAGGCCAAAATATCATAACACAAGGTGTCCTAATACAATCAAACTTTACTTAAACTCACTGTTCTGTTCCCCTTTTGTCTGAGTTTCATCTGTAATTAGTTTTTGCCCCCATTATTATCCTGCCTCTCTATTTCTTTTTTTATTGCACATTGTCACTATAAACTGTTTTTTTTCTAAATTTTGTTTTTCCTTTTCTCACAACAAAGTTTCATTTTTAACGTTCTTCAGTTGATCTTTTCTATATCTTGGTTTTATTTGACCATTTATTCGCATTTCTATTCTGTTTTTCGGTGTCTCTTAATTGGTTCTTATCTCTCTTTTCCATTTCTCATCCATCACAATGTTTCTCTGTTTCATTGCTCCCCCATCCATAACCCTTTAGTGTCATCCCTCTGTGTCATTCCGAGCTCTCTTTCTGCAGCCTTGTGTCAGCATACTGACAGACACGAGCCTATCGCTGCCAGGATTACAGCAGCAGCAGCTGGCCAGGCTCCTACTGCTGCTGAATATTACTTTATATGGGGTTAAAACGTTTCCCTTCATTTTAAATATTCCAGAAATGACATAAATCCTCCAAAATCAATACCAATGCTCTGGATGTTGAGGGGCTCTTTCTGGTGGAAATTGAAATGCTAGGTTCTCAAAACAAAAACTCAGCACAGAATGTAGCATCCTGCTCCCAATTCACAACCACCACAACACCAATTTCCTGACAGCATTCACCAGGGCAAACCAGGATCCCAACTATTTCAGCAAAGAAACTGTTGGGCTTTATATGTTCTTCACCAGTCAGGCCCCTGTCAGCATTCTGAGGAAGGGTTACTCGACTCGAAACATTAACTCTGATTTCCCTCCACAGACGCTGCCAGACCTGCTCAGCTTTTCCAGCAACTTCTGTTTTTGTCCCTGTGGGCATTAGTTCAGTGCCAATGGTAGCAAAATGAGATATTCAAAAGAGGAGAATTTTTGAAATACTTCAGATCTGATGTCAGAGCAGATGTTACTGAGGAATTCTCTGGAAGTTACTTCTTCTGATGAACTCCTCAATGCCCCTCTACATCCAAAGCATCAAGGTTCCTCAGAAATGTCCTAGTGCATGCCATTGATTTTGCCTGCCTCAGGAATGCCTTCTTGATTGTGACAGACACAGCAAGTTAACACAAGGTATGCAAGTACTTAGGAATAGATGGCAGATGTCCTCCAAATGTAAAAAGACTCTGACAGCAATCTTTTACAATTTCTCTCTGTTACCTCCATTGCAGGACCTCTTCAGCTGTTGTTTTTCTAAGATACAGAGGAATGGTGATACATGGCTACAGGGGTTACATTCTCCACACCTTCCGCTCCTAAGCGTCTGCTAACCTCGAAGAGAGAAGGCAAGGGTCCTGAGGAGAGATGTAATTTGGCAACTCCTATTAAATCTCACAATCACACATGCAGATTTATTGTAACTGATCACACTGAACAGAATTTAAGTGTTTCTGAAAACTTTCCGAGTCTGGATCAAATGAGCCCTGCCTCTGATTGCATCAACTGCACAGCATTGTGATCTTAAAAGAATTGTTCAATTAAGAAGAGATAGTAAGAACTGCTGGAGTTCCAATGCTGGAGTTAGAAATAACACAGTGTGGAGCTGGAGGAGCACAGCAGGCCAGGCAGCATCAGAGGAGCAGGAAAGTTGGGACCACCCGAAATATCAACTTACCTGCTCCTCTGATGCCGTTCAATTAAGGAGCTGCTTCCGTGGTCACCATTCAGTGAAGGATCGTAAGTGAGTTCCTGAGGTGAGATACCTAACCTGAGAACCCAACACATGCTGGGTGGTAGCAGCAACCCCCTGGGGGTGGGGTGGGGGGTGGGCAGTGGGGTTTGATGAGGGGTGGAGGTTAGTAAGTGCTCTTGAGGCAGACAGATTGCAAGGCTACCTCAAAATGGAGGCACTCTCGGTCAGCATTTCGAAAATAAAACATTCATTTAGGGCAGCTGCTATTAAGAGTTCCGTGGTAAGATCTCTACGACTGTGATTGTGGCCTTCTGGTCACACTGGTTTCCTGCTGTGTGATTGGAATGGACATGCCAATGGTACTTCAATGTGGCCCCTGGGCTGCATCCATTTACCTGCTGGGCATCGGCCTCATTAGGGCACCAACTGGCCCCTTGGTGGGTCTAATTGGTCACCAGTTGCTACCGGCTAGCTACCTATTGCAACAATGACCCTGCCTCCAGCAAGATTGCTCAAAGGTGGGAATGCATCAAGTAGCCAATACAATAATGCCTAAGTCTCCTCACACTCCTACGTATGGGGTGGGGGAAGAGTCCGCCAATAAAACAGGGTGCATGTGGCAAGTGGAAGCCTGTTCTGTTTGAAAAAGTGAGAGGATTTATTACAGGAGCTCATACTCTCTTTGAGAGAGAGAGACTGTTGCACACTAACCTTTGGAGGGCTGCAGGCTGGACTGAACTTTGTGGCTCCTTTCTATTTGCTTCCTTCCCTCATGCCCCACCCAATTAAAATAGCCCTGCAGTTAAGATTCAAACTATTTTATCACACATTGGAAATGATGCCTGGAACCATCCTGATCTGCCTGATTCAGTTTTAACAGCAGAACCTACCAGAAAGCTCTACTCAGTATATTAATAGCTTCTAGTTGAAGAAAATACATGATTCATAAAGTCTTTTGCATTATTAGGACTGCATTGTAAAATGCCCTTTGGGGAAAGTAACGACCTGGGATGTTCTGCATAATAGTGCTCGACAAAAAAATCTTCTTCAAATTTTGTGTGAAACTAATTTTTAGTTCATCTAGAATTTTGAACATAATGGTAATTTGCCAGCTGTATCTGCATGATATATTACAGTTTATATAGCATAGTCTCGTAAAGTGGCTGGTAGCCAATTTAGCCTAGGATTTTGTGGAACATAGAGTGATGGGTAAAATGATAACATTTTCTAGTCTGTTTGGCAGATAATTCCAGACATAAATCGTATGTCCTCAACAGTTGTTTTCTCTGATGTCACTGCTGTGCACAAACGTAGATGAGAATATAATAAAAAGAGATACCGATACAATGGAACAGATGGATGCCAAGTGTCTTTACAGGAAAGCTAGCAAGAAATTGGAAGGATGATTGCTTGTTAAAAAAACAGAAGGAGACCAAATTGACAGAAACAAAGGAAAATCTGACAGTAAGGGCAGAATTTTACATTGTTTTGGCAAAGTCTGTGTCTCACTGGATCTTTTGGAGCATTCATCACAGTGAGACCTGACATGTTCCCTCATCGTATCTTACCAAATGCACTCCATTAATTACCTAACCCACTCCTATGGCATCACTCATGTCTGATTCCAGCCCCAAATTACCACACTGTATTCCTGGAATAACTCACCATTCAGCGAATATCTGCCCAAGGATGTTTTATTTTAAGTTTGCGCCATTTTTGAAAGGTGGCTGTGGAACTCGCAATCTGCCCTGCTTATTGGTGGGCAGTATCTGAATATGTCAGAAGAGGGGAGGATGGCACTACTGTTCTCTGACAGGGACTTGAAAGTGCTGCTAAGGAGGGGTGGGGCTGGGCTATAAAGGGAGGGAGTCCTTTTCCTGGAGTGCCAGCAGAGGAGGTTGCAGGGCGTCAGCTTGGTCTGAGGTTGTACCCAGGTCTGTACCATCTTCACACTGAATAGAAATGGCCAACAGTGTCTTAAGGTCATGGACCTTCTCCACTGAGCAAGGGTGAGTGCCTAATTTTCTGACTGCTACCTAACAAACCTTGTTTCAGCTACTGCAACCACCTCCCTCCTCATGTTCTATCAGCCTCACTACCTCCTGCAACATTTCCCCTTACCCACTGTCACCCCCTCCTTCACATCACTAACCCTGCCTGGCCTCTGCACTGCCTGCTCACTCACTCGGGTCACTATCTTTTTACCCGCACTAACAGCCATACCATCCACTTTTATCTCACTCAATCTGCGCCCTTCCTTTCTCTCTTTCCAACAGAAGACAGCCCATAGCAGAGCACAGTAAGGTTTTACAGGCAGTGGAGAGCTTTATACTTGGCTCCTCACCCCACTATGAAGAGAGAAAACTGGGCCTTTCAGGAAAAAAACTGGGACCACTCCTGTCAGGATGCGGAGTCATCCTTGTGCCTCTCATTCTTCATTCCACTGCAACTTTCACCGTTAACCTGGCAGTTAGCATCATTCATTACGCGTCATTTCTAATTACTGGTTGTGGTGCCTCATGTCTTGTCAGTACAACCATCATTTCCATGACCGCTTCAGGGAAATCTCTGACTTGCCTAACAATGGACCTCAGAGCTGAGAGTACTGAGGCCTGAGAGAAAGCATTAGCAAGGCTGCCTCCTGCTCCCCCACTAGCTCAGATCATGATAGTTCTACTTGGAGAGAGTAGGACCACAATCTGGTAAGCATTTCACTGTGACAGCTCCACAGGAAGAAACTAGGCCATTGGCGATTGGGTAACTGCTCACCCCCGAGGTGTGGAGGATCCTGCAGTGCCGACAGTCAGGGAGTTCATCCACATGCCATTGGTCCTCAGGGTTGATGACATGATACAGAAGGACAGGAAACCCGGTACACAATCCAGGTACCCCCTTCCTCACAAGGAGACAGGACGGTGGCAGCTGGCACTCAGCCTGAGGAGGCACCCCAACACAGATACCTCAGATGCTGCCAGACCTGCTGAGTTTTTCCAGCAACTTCTGTTTTTATTCCTGATTTACAGCATCCGCAGTTCTTCCATTTTTTAAAGGTTCCTCAGAAGTGTCCACTCGGGCCAATGCAGAGGTGGCTGGGCTCTGCATCTCTAGCCTGCTTAATCCCCTCGAGCCTCTAGAAGTTCATTCCAGGGTGTGCCACTGGTGTGCTGTGGATATATGCTGCACTCATCATTAAGTAGGTCAGCTTCAGAAAACTAGTGCTCAACTCAGTGTACGGTCACCAGGGATGCTAGTTTTTTGGTGGATATCCGCAGAGTGGCGAGTAGTTCTGGCAGCAGTGCCTAGTGAGATGGGGGTAGAATTGAATGTGAGTGATGTCACGGGCAGGTTCGGTAGTTAATGAGATGAGTTTGGTCAAATCTAGTCCGAAATCTCACTAGACCTTGCATTAGAAACTGCTACAAAAAACCCAACACAACTTGCACTTAGCTAAACAAAATGTAAGACTCAGCTCTTTCTGCACCCATCAGTGAAGCCTACCCTCCCACTTCTGCAGACAGCTTGTAAAGCAAGACTGTCTTTTGAGAAAGTTGTCTCTTGCAGGTCGCAGAATAACTGCAACAATTCTCAGTATAATAAACTATGAATTTTGCTCTTTCAGCTCTCAACAGTTAATAGTGAAAATGCTGCTTGAAAAACCTTGCTTCTGTTATTGACAAAGAAAAGACTTCAAGCACATTTTTCAGTGGGTAGGTTTTGTTTAGGCTGGATTTACTAACCAGTAACATTGAGGACATATCAGATTTCTGGCATTTTTCCATGCATATCCCTATTAATGGTCTTAGTTCCATGATTAAGGCTGCCATTTAGACATGCAGAAATTTAAAAGCACAGAAAGGCCAAGTTTACTTATGTTCTTATATATTATATCATTAATAAAACAATAAAATTAAAGCTTAACTGCAGATCACAACTCTATGCTTACTGATATTACAGCACGTTGCAAATACATAGTTAGTGGATTGAAGGCACTAAAATGACTCCGTTACATCGAGCGAATGACTGCAGTTGGTGGTGGGTACCAGATACCGGAATGTCACTGTCATGTTGCCATGTAATTGTCCTAAGGGTACAGTGCCTGTGAAGTCTGGAATTGCTGCCATTAGGTAACATTCCAGTCAATTGGAGGAAGAATGAGAACCCTTTTCTGATGATTTGCACAAGGACACAAATTGTGTCTCTCAATTCAGATAACACCTTAGTGCACAGATAGGACAAGCAGATCTAGTCCTGAATAGCTATTACAACTTAGCTGTGTAGCATCACCCTGCGATGTGCTATCACTTATTACAGATGGCTACGTATCATTTATCATCAATGTGTGGTCATTCTCTGGAATATCCTCAGTATCGGTGTCATGATCCCATGTGATGGGTGATTGGTGATTTGCAGTTCAGATGCATTGTTTATTTCATCACAGAATTTAGCCATTGCTCATAACAATGTTATATGACCTAGGCTGGATACAACAACTTAGTACTCTTCCAAGAACCCATGTGCATACTTGAAAACCTGAACTCTGATGCTTTGGCCTGGTTCCAGTTGGGATAGCTGTCAGCTTGTTCACTGATCACATTCTTGTACCATTTTCTACCTTTATTACAAACAATTCATCATGCATCTGTTTCTGGATGGTAAGAATGTGGGAAGGAAGGCCTGTGTGAATTTGCCTTCCAAGCATGAGAGTAGCTGCTGAGGGTAAATTACAGCCTAGAGAAATAGCGCATAGATTTAACATAGCTATCTGAATATCCTGGCAAGTTGCTTTACGTTTAATGATCATGGATTTTACAACACAAACGGTGCATTCTGAGAGACCGTTTCACTCAGGTTAGTGAAGAGAAGAGATAAAATGTTCAATACCCCATTTCCTACACACAATTTGCAATAGTTTACTGTCGACAATTGTTAACCAAAATTTGTTGAAGTACATCAAACATATTGAATATGACATTAGTGTCTTAACAACTGTTGCATTAGTGGAATCTTCAATTTGTCACACAGAAGGGAATTTAGTAAAATAGTCAGTCTCCAGAATGTAATCCTGTCTGTGTACACATAAAAGATCAGTCGCAAACTTGCTTCATGGCTTAGTAGGAATCTCATGTGAAATGGAAGTCTCTCTTGATTGTTGCACCTGATGGAATTGACATGGTTCATACAACATGATAAGTTGATTAATCTCCATTGATGCTGGTCCACTATATGGTCTTGCATACCAATCTCGACATTACACATATGTAACCTATATGTTTGGCCTAGCAAGCATTGATGTATACTCTGCATTATTGCAACATCTTCTCCTTTGGATATTACTTTCTTAGATTGTCCCCACTCAACTCTGAAAGAACATACTAGCTTAGGGACCAGTTGGATTCATTCAGACCATCTGTTGAGGATGATCTCTTTCAGTTACTGCATCCATTATACAAATGCATGGAATGTCAGACCCATTCTAAACTAATGGCTTATTATTTGGATTGGTTTCAGAAGTATATCTTACGTTAAGTGTGTAAAAGGATAACTTTTGCACCAACATTAGTGGTAATTTTGGCATATTATGCACATTGTTCATTTTTTTAAGAGTATATTTTTGAAGAGATGTGATGTTTTTACCTTTTTCTGATAAAATCCATGTGGTTGTCACATAAACCACATGCACTGTCTGACTGCAGTTTGCAAGCTGTAACATTATGGTTTCCCCTCAGACTTTGTTGACATGTTTGCAGTCCATGGATGAACAGAACTTTGGAAGCTTCTTTGGCATTGATCCTTGCTTGGCTCTTCTTCACATTCTGCTGTGTTGCCTTTCAGTTTCTCTTGCTGATTGGATTTCTCACATATCTAATTAAAATGTTTCCTTGCAGAAACATTATAGCTTGCATATATTACGAAATGCTGGACATTGTCTTGGTGGGTGGTACAAACCACATCTCATACAAGATTTGCATGTTCTACTGACCTTTTTGCATAGTTGTACCAGAGTCAAGAACTTGCAGATATTGCTGGCCTGCTACACAAGCTGCAAACGTGCATATTTCTTCGAGCAGAGTGTCAGTTTTATATTCCTTAGGCGTGTCCAGAAGATATTTTCTGAAGGATTTGATAGGCTTTGAGACCATAAGCAGTTCCATAAGCCTTTCAGCTAAATTAGTTTCAGTGAAAGCACATTATGTAGCAGTGTGTCAACATCTGCCTTTTAATTGGTAGATCATTTCAGCTGATTGTTGGCAAGATGACATCAGCTCAAGCCTATGTATCCTGAAATTGACTGGAACTTTAAGTTTATCTTCTAATGTCTGAAAAAAAAACTTTCGTCAAGATCTTTGTGAGCATAATCAGAAATATCAGAGGATTTTATTCTTAAACTTACAGCGCCCAAAGTGAGAATACATTTGACTTTCTTTCATTCTTTGTCAGTTATTTGCTGATGCATGAAGTAGACTAATTCTTCACTAAAAATGAAGCGCTGATAGAATGCCAATGGATTTCAAGTTTATTGTTAGATGTTTCTTTTCCATCTTTCTTTTGTGTAACTTTATGGTCTCAGAAAATGCCAGCATAAAAATCTTTATTGCAATGCTGTTCCCGTTTTCTGTTTTTTTGCTTCTCTCTTCCTTTTATTATGTGTTGCTGTTCCCTTTAAAAGTTGCAATTGCATCTGTCCGTAGCTTGCATACCTAAAGTGAAGCAGCGATGACATTTGCATGTCTTGGTGAAATCAACTGCTTTCTGGACTGAGGTAAAGTTACTCTGGTACTATTTTTGTCTGTTTTTGTTTCCTTTTCTTTATTTCTTTCTTTTTTTCTTTCTAAGAGGGCTGCAGAGATTGGGCTGGAGAATGGGACAAGCTGGTTAGCTCTTCTGGGAGCTGGTACAGATATGATGGGTTAAATGGCCTCCTTCATAGAATCATCATAGGATCATAGAATCCCTACGATGTGGAAACAGGCCCTTCGGCCCAACAAGTCCACACTAACCCTCAGAGCATCCCACTCAGACTCATTGCCCTATAACCCACCTAATCTATACATCCCTGAACACTCTGGGCAATTTACCATGGCCAATCCACCTAGCCTGCACACCTTTGGACTGTGGGAGGAAACCGGAGCACCCAGAGGAGACCCGTGTAGACAAGGGGAGAATGTGCAAACTCACACAGACAGTCGCCCAAGGGTGGAATTGAATCTGGGTCCCTGGTGCTGTGAGGCAGCAGTGCTGACCACTGAGTCGTGCTGCCTGCACCACCCCCCCCCCCCTTTGATACTGTAAAATTCTATGATTCTAAATATCCTAACTAAGGAAAGACAAAGATTCTGGCAATGGTCTGTTTGGAGAAGAGGAAGTGCCATTGTTTGATTGGAAACTTAGCAGCATAATCCTTGACATTGCAGTTGCTGGTTTGATTCTGGTGCTTGGGATACAGAGATGGATATCTGGCCAGGACTCGGAGTTACTGAGGTTTACTTCACCTGGGTTTGTGTCTTTGAAAATCTCCATGAACAACTTTAAACGCTTTTATTGCCTTATGAAATAGCTGACCTGAACAGCTGCTTGGCTACTCTTGGGGTCAGGGTCTGGCCTGTCAGAAGAAGCAAACAATTAATCCTAAATTCAGGAGAAAGGGTGACACTGTATCTAGTGGAGAAACTGGCCTCTTCCCAAAAAAATGTCACTGCAGCTATTCACTTATTAGATTCTATCCAGGGCATTTCATGGAAATGATCTGTGTATCTGTGTGTGGTCAACTGGTTACAGCAGTTAATGAAATGCGGAGAAAGGAAACTAATGTCATCTTTAAGTGGGGCTTCTTTTTTAAAAAAAGCTCCTGTTCCCTTTGATTTAATCCCACGGTTGTGTAGCCTACTAAAGCAAAGACCGGCACAGGCTTGTTTATAATCCTTTCATAAGATGATTTAAAATTGTAAATACAGCTGGTTCTTTGGCCCCTAGATGTAATGATGACTTTAAAGGTAATTTTTTTATGAAAGAGCACATCTTTAGATAAAATAGGATTATAGTGTTGTTCCTTAGAGTGTTCAGATAAGGAAAGGCTTTATATCAAAGAAAACAAAAATGTAGGAAAATCCCATTAAAGCAAATATTATTCATTTAAAAATACAGCTGTATATAATTTATTAAGACTGCAGGTGCAGATGTACCATCAAAGTAATCATTCTGATTTTACACTTTAATAATCCTTATTAGTCATATCAGTTTGTGAGAAATGTCTAGATAATCATCAGAAGGAAGGAAAGCAGTTTCCAATCAGTAAGGCAAAGCATGAATAAATAGATCAGAAATGTTGATTAGCCTGATATCTGTTTGAGATTGGCTTCACAACTGTGAAATGACATTTATTATTTCTGTCCACGATAATCTTTTGAATACCTTAGTATCACCTAACTTTTAAAGTACCAGCATTAATGTGGCTTTGACGGATCAATGTATATGTTGCTCCATTAATAAAATACATCAAAACTGTAGACAATAATCATTAACTGTGGACAGTAATCTTTACATTGATGCTTGGGTGTCCATGGAGAGGAAGCATGTGGAGTCCACTGGCACAGTACAGGCCTTTCCTGAGTCATGGGCCCCACAAAGACTAGGATGCATCATCGTCCCTAAATTGATGTTTTAATTTCAGTTTTAAAGTTTCTGTTGTCCATTTGTAAGTTGTCATTAATACTTGGTCTTATTTGCTAGAGTGCCCCAAATGCAGATGTCTGAGATGTTATAGCTCAATTACGAAACAAAAAAGTAGACTTTAATTAATTTTTTTAGAGGGGTAATTTTTACTGAGTGACTGTATATAAAGCAGGAGATAACAGAAGTCACCTGTTATGCATCTGTTTTGAAAGTGGCAAATAAGCCAAAATACCCTGTTATTTTTCACCAACTTAGTGTTTTATTACTTTTATTGTATAAGATTATTAGGATGTGGATATATCATTATTTGTGTTTCTCAGACAGGCAAGTAAACCATCTTCAAATGGACAGGAGGATTCTATGTCAAGCCTTTCCTTGTTTTACACCAAATGGTGTTTGATATCTTTTGACAACGCTTGTGAAAGGAGTTAGAATTCTTTAAGTAAAAGGGTCAGTAGTAATATTGATATAAAAGTGGCTGAATGATAGGAAGTAGAGAGTAATGGATAGTGGTTATTGGTTGGTCTGGTGGAAGGTTTACAGTTTGATCCCCAGGGATCAGTATTCAGACCCATTCATTTCCAGATGTATATTCATGATCTAGACACAGGGGATACAGGGGACAATTTCAAAGTTTGTAGATGATACAAAGCATTATAACCTGTAAGGAGGGTAGTGTTGAAATTCAAAAGGGCACAGACAACTTGGTGTAGTAGGCAAATAGGTTGCAGATGAAGTTTAATGTGAGGAAATGTGAGGTAATACATTTTGATAGAAAGAATATGGAGAGACTTTAAAGTTAAAAAAATGCTACTCAAATGGATGCGCAGGACCAGTGAGACCTAGTGTACACATGTGCATGAGTAATTAAAGGTGGCAGGACAGATTCTGGACATTATCAACAGGGGTAGAGAGTACAAGAGCAAGGGGGTGATGCTGAACTTGTATAAGGCACTAGTTTGACCTCAGCTGGAACATTGTGTGAGGTTCTAAGTGCCGCCCTTTGGGATGAGATAGAAATGTACTGGAGAGAGTGCAGATGAGATTTACAAGAATAGCTTCACGAATGAGAAACTTGAGGATAGAAAAAAAAAGACTAGCCTGGAGAGGTTTATTCTGAAGAAGGGTCACTGGACCCAAAACGTTAACTCTGATTTCTAACACCTGAAGAAGGAGCAAGACTCTGAAAGCGTGTGTTCTCAAATAAACCAGTTGGACTATAGCCTGGTGTTATGTGATTTCTGACCTTGTCCACCCCAGTCTAACACCGGCACCTCAACATCCTGATTTCTCTCCACAGATGCTGCCAGACCTGCTGAGTTTTTCCAGCAATTTCTGATTTTGTATCTGATTTCCAGCATATACACTTCTTTGTGTTTTTTTTTTGGATATGTTAGAATTATTTTCCTTGATTAAAAGACAGCTTAGAAGAGACTTGATGGAGGTTATCAAAATCATGAGGATCTGGACAGAGTAGATTGGGAAAAACTGTTACCAGTCATAAAAACATCAAGAAGACGACTGAGCAGATTTGAAGTAATTTGCAAAAGAAGCAAAATTGATGTTAGAAGAAACTTTGACACCCAGCAAATAGTTAGGGTGTGCATTGCCTGCAAGTGTAGCGGAGTTAGGTTCAACTGGAGCATCTAAGAAGTCATTATATAATTATTTGCATTGAAACAAGGGAAGGTGGTCACAAGGAAAAGACTGAAGAATGGTGCTACTTCATAATTCAGAAATCTGGTGAAGGCCCCATGGGCTGAATGGCTTTTCCCTGCATTGTGACAATTCTGTGGTTCAATGAATATACTCAGTGTAATTATTGGCCAATCGGGTTAGGATCTTCAGTTAAGGAAGCGTTGCCCAAAGTTATGACAAATCAACAGTTAATTAACCCTCTCGTTACTGACGATCCCTGATAGAAATAGAGACTTCAGTTCTTTAGATATGGATCAAGTTGATGTTATCTGTGAAAGTTGTCCAACAGAATAACTTGTCAACACATATTGTCAATTTCACTGCTAAAAAATGGTCACTTTAATGGAGTACAGGAGAACTTCACCATTAGTCAGGCATTTTTATTAGTCACATGTATAAGTGTTATGGAAGCAGACATACAGATTGAGTTGAGACACGGATCAGCCACAATCTAATTGTATGACAGAGCAATCTTGAGGAGACGTATCACTTTCCCTATCCTTACGCTCCTGTACTAGGATCTTAACAGAAAAACACGGTGCTATATTTTATCTTCAAAACATTCTTAACAAATTATGCCAATCATATATACTGTACTTGAATAATTAAAATATTTCTAATAGATTGTGCAGAAACAATATTTACCCATGAATTCAATCTGCAATACATCATGTCATTAATTGCTGCAATTTATCCATCACAATTTTTCTTTAATATTGCATTTTCAATCTAATAATAACACAGCTATAGCCCCTCTACATTGCCACTTCAGTTTCTCTGGAACACTACACATGCTCTAAAAAGTCTGAAATATTCTCCATTATTGCGGAGAATGGGGCGGGAGATTAGAGGATCTTGGGTGGAATTTCCGGTCCACGGCCTGGTTGACCCATAGAATTGTACAATTGTACAGCACAGAAGGTTACCTTTCAATGAGGGCACAAAAAATATTTTCTCTTTCTCAAGTGCCTCTTTAGTGAATGCACTTCTATTGCATTTTTGCTTGCCATGAATAATTTAACCAGGCAATTACTATACCTTTTACTGCATCTCAGCTAGAGTTAAATAGTCAACGTTAACAGTTGACACAGTGTTCACAACAATGGAAAAACTAAATAACTGCAGATGTTGTAGATGCTGCTTCTTTTTCCAGTATATTTTGTTTTTGTTCGTTACAATAATATCCACTACATTGTTTTCATGTAGTAACTTCTGAATGTATGCAGCCTTAACATAGAGATACCACATTTATTCGCATTAAGTCATTATCTCAGTGATTTCCAGTTTCCCTAGATACTAGTTAGTTGAGTGTTTCTTTGTTGATGGTTTGAAAATTTGCTTTTTCACTCTGGAGCTTTTCTCTCCCACTCATCCAACCTCTCCCTTTCTATCATATCCTGTACCTTCCCCATTTCCACACTGTCTCCGCACCACCCCCACCTCCCCCCAACCTCGCAGCCTTCTTGGCTCTCCCTACCTCTCTTTCGGCCTGCCTATCTCCCTGAGACCTCTTGTGACCGCTCTGTCGCTCACACTACCTTGTAGCCTCCTTTTGCCTGTCCTCAGTGCGTAGACAGCTTCCTCAGCAAATGAACAATCTCCTTCCTAACCTTGACAAAACAACAGTGAAAAAAGAGTTTCTGTGCAAGTCACTAAGTGGCATAGCCCTCAGACTTCTATTTGTCTGCAGGTGAATTGGGGCATGAGGACCTGCCCTGTTTATTTTGAAAAAACACACAAATCAGACTTGAAAAATGATCTTGTACATGACTGATGTGTATGCCTTTATTATACAAGGGAACAGATTCCAGAAGGTCCTACAAATTTACAAGATTGGGTTTTCTTTGAGGCCAACCAGGACATATTGAAGAAAGAAGAAGCGTAGCATTGCCAATGGCCCAAATCAATAAGGCACCATGTAGCATCGCACGACCTTGGTATTAATATTCATAAAGTCAGATAGCTACAAGAAAATAGCTACAAGTCCAATGCGGACTTATTGGGCCGAAGGGCCTGTTTCCACACTGTACGGATTCTATGATTCTATGAAAATCATACAAACTAGACTAAGGTGACAATTTTGATTCTTAACAACACAAATTCATATGCATTTTGATTTTAAAAATGGTTCTGTTTGTGTCTACCTAAATGTTATGTTGTACCATGGGATTTACAACAGATGTGCAGCGATTATTAAAAATAGCTTTTAAGTGTATGCAATTGAATGAACATCTTGTTAATTATGAATCTTTAAATGTCTAATTACACTTCAAGCCAGTAACAGCAGCCTAAATGGGTCATGAAAATCAGACAGGGAAAGGATACTGAGGCACCACAGGCAGATAGCATTGGGTTACCAGGCAACCTGGAGGGAATGAGGTGAAATTGTGTCATCAAAGTAAAGAAATAACAAAACAAATCAGGGTTTTAGGTCCTGTCATGACCCAATCATAAATAATTTAATTTTAATTTTGTATATGGGGACTTTCAGATTTGCAACATAGACCAAAGAAGTAAGGGGGACATATTTTCCTTTGATTGTCTATAAATATAAAATCAGCTGCATGTGGAAGCTGAAGAAGTTTGGGCCGATAGAATAGTTTACCCTGTAGCGAATCACTTGATGTTCTTTCCTTCAATTTAAACAGGATAAACAGCAAGCAGGTATCCTAAAAGATGAATGCTCTGACATGCCCAATTTTATGGTATCTGTGTGTCTTAGAATGTCCAGCTTGACTTGGGTATAGATTTGGGACTACTGGCCTGGATTTCATGGAGTGCCCGGGACTCTTGCCCCAGCTGCCAAGCCTGCCCACCTGGCAGGTTGCTCCAGTGTTATGGTCGTGATTGTAAAGCCTAGGTACCTTAAGTAGAAGGTTGCCACAAATCTTTCTTCCTAAGCCAGTCCAGAAGTTTTCTCATAGTGAGTGGTGGAGCATGAATAACAAATAAATCTCAGTAGAGAGGTTCTTCTCTTAAGTAACAAGGTTATGTTTATTATATAATACATGTAGTTAGGTTCCATTAACATGGATGAATATTAACCATTGCTAACAGGTAAAGCAAGTACGTCATCATGAGAAGATCAGGCCAGACTCCAAGTGCTGTCTGTCCAAACTGCTCGAGATTCTTTAAGACTGCCCAAAAAATCCATGTGGGTCTGTTAGTTAACAGACCGAGCAGAGCTTCACCCGAGCTCAAATTAACCCTTTCATATCTATTATTGCAAAAGAACACCAAGTTACCTAGCTATCAACAGGCAGTTATGTGGTTTAAGACAATTAGACAGCAAGCCTTGGAAGCAGTGGCCACTGCTGGAACTGCATCAAGTGTCCAGGAGTGAGAACCATGCTGCTGCAGTTAAAGACAAATAGAATGGTCGGGGCCTCAAAGATTAGGGAGAGTGGTCAGGTAGATGGTCTCTGAGGAGATGTGGAAGTAACTGAGAAGACCTTGATGAACCTCCAGTGGACCCAAGGAGTCCCTATAGTGAAAGCTGCTGGGCTGGATATGGCTGACGACCTCTCCTGTCACTCAGTAATCCCACTGGTGGAACAACGAGGCCACTAAGTGGCCATTAATTGAGTTTATTTTATCATAACATTGAACATTCATCTATTGAAGCCATTTAGAGCTAAGTTAGTAGCCTTTAGAAGATTAACCCGCAGTTTTCAGGAGAATTAATTCCTTAGGTTGTATCCTGTGAAGCATTTGGGATTGGGAAATGAGGTAGGCAGAGACAGCGAGTTGATCAGAAGACAAAATGGCAGCTTCCTGGTTGCAGTGGGAGATTGTTATGTGATTGGCAATGGATTGAGAGCAGATCATGCTTCCTGATGTCAAAAGGCAAGCATCTCTTTTCAACATATTAACATGTCATGCACACTTATTAAAAGACGATGTCACCAGATTAAATTGTAGCTTTCGAATAAAGGATGCAGTAAACAAGAAAAACATGCCATCAAATTAACGACAAGTTGAAGATGGAGTGCAGCAAGTAATATGGTCTTTCAGATGGGTTTGGACTCAGTAGGAGCTGCTCTTTTCACATGGGGAGTTTTGTTGAACTAGGGAAAGGAGACATCAATGCATTGCCATCCTCAGAGCTTCCTCCAAGTGTTGTTCAACATTGAGGCGTACTGATTCAGACAAGGAAGGATGGTACATGGTAATCAGCAGGAGGTTTCCTTGCCCATGTTTAACCTGAAGCCATGACACTTCGTGGGGTCCAGGGTGAATGTTGAAGGGTCACTCAACCTGAAACGTTAACTCTGATTTCACTCCACAGAAGCTGCCAGACCTGCTGAGCTTTTTCAGCAACTTCTGTTTTCGTTTCTGATTTACGTCATCAGCAGTTCTTTCAGTTTTTAACTCTTAATTGCAGTTAGCTGGAATAATAAATATAGATCAGGCAGGCAGATTTTTGATTGGTTAGTGTATTTCTCTGGGGAATACAGCAGCACAGGCAATCTCCATGATACATTTCTCAACGAACATAATGCAATGTATGGACAAATTCCTTTTGCCTACATATGTAGCCTCTACATTGTTCTGTGAGCCCAACTGATAATCTTAAATTGGCTTCGGGTAAAATTCTTATCGTAATCAGAATTATTTAACACTTGTTGTCCAATACCAGAATGTTGGACATGGAGTTCTGAGGTTTGCAAACATAGGCGTGTTGAGAACAATTAGCATTGAATCTCCTGTGAAAGGTCAAAGGATGTGTTTAATAGTCTGGCATTCATGAGGCATATGTCTTACATATCTGACATCACATCAGCAGTGCTAGTCATATGTCACTTTTACTCATTTATATGGTAGCCAGGATATCTTTCTGACTAGATGCCAGCATTCTATTAGTTGAGAAAACCACTTGCATGTTTGGTGTGAATTAGCAGCATGAAATAGCTAGTTTCTTCAGTTGCTCACATTTTTGAGATACCTTCCCCTTCCAGGTTAATCTGTGATAAACTGGCACTATTCAGTGCCAAATGTTACAGTTATAAGTCCATTCATCAGTTTACGGAATGTATCACAGGTGTTGATTTGATCAGGTTAGCCATTATCACGCAGGATAATTCGATTATGCCATATCTCAGCTTCAAGTTTACATGTCGAGCAGATGGTTAGGGTCCTATTCACAATGTTGCATATAAGGTTGATCTTGTACTGCATGAAACTGAAGGAGTCACAACACATATATTGACTGTGAACATAGGCTATCAATGGTTAGTATTAGAGAAACTAATTGAAAATTTCTCAACTAATATATCGAGGAAATGGAACTTGTTTGTTTGCTCCATTTTAATGGTAAATTTGTGTGCAGGACGGAGTTTATTAAGCTGTGTAAAACATTCTTTCATGTAGCCATAGATTCAGATATCACATGTGTGTCATTTATGTGCATACACAAGGGTTAAGGGGTCAATGGTCATTCTATCAAAGATAAACTTTTCATGGTAAACCTAATAAAGAAGTTTGCAAGGGCTGGGCCCAAATAGGATCCCAGACAAAAACATTTATTGGGTATACCTGATGTCATTGACATTGAACTTAAATGCATGAGTTGCTAAGTTCATGAGTTCAACAAAGACAGACAGATATCATTGGCACATCTAGATTGCCATGATATAGTAACACCATGCTAATATTAATGGTTTCATTGATTGATTGATTTATTGTCACGTGTACCTAACTACAGTGAAAAACTTTGTTTACGAGCAGCACGGCCAGCTCATAGTGAGGAAGGTCATATAAATCATGGGGTGAAAAGAAACTAGACTGAGGCATACAGATTACATCACACAGGGTATGCGCAAGACAAGATAAACATTAGCAAGATCAACATTATTTGAAGTTAGAGAGTCCATTCATCGATAATAGCAAGAAAGAAACTGTTCTTGAACCTGCTGGTGCAGGTTCAAACTTCTGTATCATCTGCCTGAAGGGAGAGGTGATAGGAGAGCATTGCCAGGGTGCAATGCATGTTTGATGAAGTTGGCAGCCTTTCCGCGGCAGTGGACCATGTAAATACAGTCTATGGATGGGAGGTTGGCTTCCATGATGGTCTGGGCTGTGCACACGACCTTCTGTATTTGCTTACGGTTCTGGACAGAAGAGTTGCCAAACCAGGCCATTACGCACCCACACAGTATTCTTTCAATGGTGCACCTGTAGAAGTTGGTGAGGGATCTTGTGGACATACCAAATTTCCTGAGCCGCCTGAGGAAGAAGAGGCGTTGTTGTGTCTTCTTGACCATCGCATCTGTGTGGTAAGTCCAGGGCAAGTTGTCAGTTATCGTCACTCCTAGGAACTTGGCACTCTCCAACCCTTTCAGCCTCAGAACCATTGATGTAGATAGGGGCATGTTCTCCTCCCTTCTTTCTGAAGTCAATGATCAGTTCTTTGGTTTTGCTGACATTGAGAGAGATGCAGTTCTCATTGCACCACATCCCCAAGCCCTCTATCTCATTTCTGTATTCTGATTCATTATTGTTTGATATCAGCTTGACCATGGTAGTGTCAGCAGCAAACGTGTAGGTGGTGTGCATTCAGAATTTGGCAACACAGTCGTGGATATACAGAGAGCACAGTAAGGGGCTGAGAACACATCCTTAGGGAGCTCCAGTATTAAGCATTATATTGGTGGTGTAGTTGTCTACCTTCACTGATTATGGTCTGTAGGTCAGAGAGCTGAGGATCCAGTTGCAGGGGGCAAAACCAAGATCTAGGTCTCAGAGTTTTGAAATCAGTCTGAGGGAATAATGATGTTGAAGGCAGAGCTGTACTTGATGAGCAGGAGTCTGACATTGGTGTCCTTGATCTCCAGATGTTGCAGGGATGGGTGCAGGGTTAGGGAAATGGTATCCGCTGTAGACCTGTTATGTTGGTGGGCAAATTGTAGAGGATTGAGGCAGTCTGGGAGATTAGAGTTGATGTGGGCCATTACCATACTCTCGAAGGAATGGGCAGTAGTCAATAAGGCACATGCATATTCTGTCTTGGGTACAGGGTTGATGGTGGTCTTCTTGAAGCAGGTGGGAACTTTGGCTTGCAGGAAGGAGAGATTGATGTCAATGAAGACTTCCACCAGCCAGTCCACATAGGATCTAAATGCTTAGCCAAGAGTTCCATCTAGGCCCATCGCTTTCCTTGGGTTGAATCCCAGAAAGACCGATCTGACGCCTGCAGTGGTGACAGTGGGCACAGATGCATTTATAGAATCCATATAGTGTGGAAACAGGCCACTCAGCCCAATGGATCCAAACCAACCCTGTGAAGAGCATCACATCCAGACCCATTCCCCGACTCTATCCCTGTAATCCTGCATTTCCTATGACTAACCCACCTACACCATGGACAATTTAGCATGGCCAATCCACCCAACTTGCACATCTTTGGACTGTGGGAAGAAACCAGCGTACCCGATGGAAACCCATACAGACATGGGGAGAATGTGCAAACTCCACACAGACAGTCGCCTGAGGGTGGAATTGAACCTAGGTCCCTCGTGCTGTAAGGCAGCAGTGCTAACCACTGTGCTGCCCACTCCATCCAGGCCCATCTGTGTCTGTCAGTGCAGATGGCACCACACTGCTGGCATTCTGCTCAAACCAAGCATAGAAAGTAGTACGTTGTGTGTAAAAATACTACAAAAGTAGTACATTGGTGAGTAGGCTATTCATGTCAACTAGCACAGGGACATGGTATTGGTCTGAACTTACAGGGCCTGTGTTGTGTTTTTAAAAAGTGAAGGAATACTTTAGAGTGTATATGGAAAACTCATTTACAAAGCTCACTCAACCATTTGGCTAATTCATGTTGAAGAGTCAGTCAAAGACAAAATAGGGTGGAAAGCATTCTCTTCTCATACTGTATAAATTGGTGTTCCCTTTCGAAGTTTGCTTTCTTGCATGCCAGTGAGTGCAAGATAATAAACTTCAACTTGGTGCCTCTTTTTATCAATGTTTAGAGTAGGTGTTGTTAAATAAAATAATGTTAATATTACATCTCAGCCCATCTCCACCTAATATTCTTCATCTCCCAAGTTTAACAACAGGAAGGATGTTGTTAAACTTGAGAGAGTACAGAAAATAATGTATAAGGTTGTTGCTGGGACAGGAGGGTTTGAGTTATTAGGAGTGGCTGAATAGTCCGGGTGTTTTTCTCTGTACCATTGGAGTCTGAGGGTGACATTATAGAGGTTTATAAAACCATGAGGGGCATGGATTGGGTAAATAGCCAAGGTCTTTTTCCCAAGGTGGGACAGTCTAAAACTAGAGGGCATAGGTTTAAAGAGAGAGGGGAAAGATGTAAAAAGGACCTGATGGGTAACTTTTTCACACTGAGGATGGTGAGTATATGGAATGAGCTGCAGAGGAAGTGGTGGAGGCTGGTACTATTACAACATTTAAAAGAGATCTGTATGCGTATGTGAATATGAAGGCTTTAGAGGGTTATGGGCCAATGCTGGCAAATGGGAATAGGTCGGATTGGGAAGTCTGGTTCGCGTGGATGAGATGGACCAAAGGGTCTGTTACCATTCTGTATAACTCTAAGACTCTATAATCAAGAGTTAAGTTGCATTTTACTCAGCGCATTGTATTCCATTTATGGACCTAACAAGTTTGATCAATATTCAGCTATGTAGGATACATTGTTGGAATCTAATTTAAGAGTTCATTTATGACACACCAATAAAACTTGTCAATAAAAATGGTTGAAAACAGTGAAATAATTTTTAAAAAATTGTTCACTTAATTGGCATTAGGTTATAGAGATTTTCCAATGCAATCTCCTAATGTACAAATAATTTGAAACTCAACTACATATTTCAAATATTGGGAACCTAGATAAGCAGAATTGTGGATACTGGAAATCTAAAACAGAAACAGAGTGCTGGAAAAACTCAGCAGGTCTGGCAGCATCTGCAGAAAGTGAAGCAGAGTCAACATTTCAAGTGCAATGACCCTTTGACAGAACACAGAGTATTAAAATAATGTGTGTTTAGGCGGTTTTTTTAAACAGTTAAATCAAATGCGATCATGGATATGCAGTAGGCAACAAAATATGCAGGAAAATGAATCAAGAAACTGATTTTTGTACAAAGTTCAGCACTGTACTCTGAAATTCTGTGATTTCTAATTGGACATGCTGTTGGTGCATCTCCACCTAATTAGCGCTTACTCTGAAATTCTCTAATGAGTAAGACATTGTACTGTTAAGCGTATCAAAGTTGTAGCCAACAGGGATTTGTTTACAATAGGATTATTATGCTGGCTGAGAGCATAAAACTGCTGAACCAATAAGCAATAGTGAATTTTCCAGCATGAACTATGAATCCCAACATTCTTTTTTTTAAAAAAGCGTCATTTTACAGAATCAAGAGCTGGCTGAATCTTTTCAGCAGCAATTAATGATCTGTCTTCACTTCTTGTCCAATGCTCTTTGATGGTGGTGCTGCTTCCTCCTCAGACGAGTTTCATATACTTCCAACAGAAAAGTAGCTGACATATAGCCACCTTCAGGTTCTGAATGATGAAAGGCATTACATAAACCAGTTGACAATGTACAATGGGACTAAGAGGAAGAAGGAAAACAAGAGACTGCTGTGTTTGAAGAAAGAGGCTTCATTCTGGTCCAAGGATCTCATAAATATGGAATTACTGAAAAAAACAAGATGATTGTGCTTTGAGCAAAAAAAATGGTCACAGGAAAGGGTCTTGGCAAACTGGCAATTAGATTAATTGACTGTAACATAAATATTATAGGACTATAATAAACAAATAGTGAATGGATGTTTGTTTTAAATGCATTTACCTTGGAGATATAATCATGTGTTAGATTATATTTGATAATTACATTCAAAATGTGTTTTCACACTATATGTCAGATATTAAAGTTACTTGTGCGCATCACTAGTTTTTATGTGACCTTTATCCTGTTATTCCAGTGAAGTTCGATTAATCTGTTTATTCCATCACATTGTTTTTATTATTCATCAAATATCACAACATGAAATATGTTCATATTTATAAGATTAACAGGGTAAACCATCGTGAGAAGCAAGTTTCAGTGGGCCTACCGCTTCAGGTAACCTGTATAAATATTTGCTTTAGACCATTTTATTTGGAATACTTTCGCACTTAAAATTTTGTAAGTTTATTTATTGGATTATGATCATTATAAATGGCAAACAGATTTTTCATAGCCTTATTCAGATCAAATCAGATAATATAATGCTCGAAATGGAAGATGGAAGCACTGATGAGGACTAGGTATCAAACCTTCCTGAAGAACAGGGCGAATATGAGGCAAGAGCCTAGAACACTGGAGATTTCAGAAGGCAGAGAAAGACAAGCTTGATTAAAGGGTATTTTCAGGCCTACAATCTGCCATATGTCAATCATTCCCCCAAAATCTCACTCACAAGTACAGAGGTACAAAAATACTTTTGAAAATGAAATATTTGTCTGCAGCCTTCCTTTATCCTGGTCCCAGGCTCCCACTGGAACACCATGTTCACTTGGTGCTGCTCATCTTTGTTCTTGTGAGATATCACCTCAAATACAACGCAAGATCACCAAGGATCTTTCTGACTGGTTGCAAATACAAAACCGGTATTTTTGAGTAACCGATTCCTATTTAAATAAGTAAGAATGCAGAATTCTGAGGTACAGAAGGATCTGGGTATGTTAGCACGTGGATTGCAAAATGGCAATATTTCAGTACAGCAAGTGATTAGGAAGCCAAATGGGATATCATGTCTATTGCATGGGGAACAGAATATTTTTGACCAGTTGTACAAGTTTTTTAGAGATTTCATCTGCAGCACTAGGTGCAGTTTTGTTCTCCATATTTAAAGAAAGGTCATAACTATATTAGAAGCAATTTGGAGAAAATTTGTTAACTTTTTTCTTGGAATAAGAGAGTTATCTTGTGAAGTATATTTGGACAGAATGGTCCTGTACCCATTGCAGTTTAGGAGAGATGAACTGAAACTTCTAAGACAAGATCCTGAGGAGAACTGATGGGATACATACTGGGAGAATGCTTCCCGGTGTGGGTGAGACCAGAAGTAGGCAAAGCAACTTAAACACTGGAGGATTCCCTTTTTAAGATGGAGGTAAGGAACTTTTATTTCCTGTTAGAGACCTGTTAGAAATTCTCTTTCCCACAAAACAATAAATGCTGGATCATTGAATTCATTCAAGGCAGAGTTAGATAGATTCTTGATTTAAGAAAAAGAGTCAAGAGTTAAGAGGGTAGGTTAGCCATAGGCTAACTGAATGGTGGAGCAGGCTTTAAGGGCAAAATAACCTACTCCTGTTCCTAAATCCTAATATAGTATATGAAAGTAAAAACATTATTTTGGAACTTTGGGGAAAAAAAATCAAAATGACGGTGCTTTGAAAAGGAGGAAGACTGACAAAGGTAGTGACAACATGGAAAGTGAATCAAATGGAGAAATAAACCTGCACAGCTGTCTGACCCAGCAGTGAATCTGTGCATCTGACTGTTCTGCTGTTTGATTTCAAGCACATCTGGACATTAGAGTCATCTAAGAAAAATGAACAAACACTGAAATTCACAGCTGAACTTGGAGAAACCTGTGTAGGACAGTTCAAGCAGGGGAGCAGCTATGTGGCTTTTTAAAGTGTGACCTTACTGCCTTTTTGTAAATCAATAATAGTGAGTAGAGTGGGATCTTTTTTGATTATGTGTTTTAAATGAGACTTGTCTCTTGACTAAACTTCA
>JAHRHZ010000264.1:26988289-27132241 GCA_024137785.1 Ginglymostoma cirratum
TGAGGACAAAATATATGAAGTTAAGCAGGAATTTAAAAAGTAAGTCCTCGAGGGTAGTAATATCTGGATTACTACCACTGCCGTGAGCTAGTGACAGTAAGACTAAAAACATAGAGCAAATGAATGCATGGCTGAGGAGCTGGTGCAGGAGTGAAGGATTCACATTTTTGGATCATTGGAATCTCTTCCAGGGGAGAAGTGACCTGCATGAGAATGACAGATTGCACTTGAATTGGAAGGAGACTATACTAGTGGGGAGAATTGCTGGACCTGTTTGGAAGGATTTAAACAAGTTGGTGGGGGGTGGTTACGGGGGTGTGTTAGGACCCAAGGAGATTGTGTGGAAAGAGATCAGACTGAGACTAGTGCAGTTGGGATAAGGAGCAAGTCAAACTGTTAGGGCAGGCAGGTAAAAAAAATCAGAGAACGAGGTAGGACTGATGAATTAAACTGCATTAATTTCAAGGCAGGAGGTCTAACAGGTAAGGCAGGTGAACCCAGGGCATAGTTGGGAATATGGGATTGGGATATCATAAAGTTTACAGAGATGTGGCTCAGGGATGGACCAGACAGGCAGGTTAATGTTCCAGGTATAGATGCAATAGGAAGGACAGAAAGGAGGGGCAAAAGATAAGGGGGAGTGGCATTTTTGATTAGGGATAATATTATGGCAATGCTTAGGGAAGGTATTCTTAGGAATACATCCAGGGAAGTTATTTGGGAAGAGCAGAGAAAGAAGAAAGGGATAACCACCTTACTGGGATTGAACTCGAGACCCCCTCAGTAGTCCGCAGGAAATTGAACATAAGTTCGCTCAAATGATTTACTGAGATAACACATATGCTCTAGTTAGTGCTTGATGGCTTTTAGATGGCTCTCCAATTCATACACCACCTTGTGAAGAAAACCTCAATATCCATTTAAAATTGGGATTCTGTATATAGAAATGCAGTAGAGAACAAGGCACCTTCCATTGCAAACAACAAAAAGAATACACTTGAATTATGTATTTTTCATGTATGCCACTTGCAGACCTATCTAAATTTTACTTCCATCAGTCTTTCCAAAAAAAAATCACCTGTTTTGATTGACTACTCAGGTTCTTTTAAAGGAAGGATAGAAAAGGAGGTAAAGTTTTAGCTCTGGCTATGTGGGGCAGCTGTTTACTGACACATCCATCTCTGTTTTGCAAGGCATACTTTCGCGAGTAGAAGGAAAGGTCAGTACCACCAGAGGTACAGCACAGAGTCCTAAACTGACACAACATAATCTGCACCTCAATAACAATCATCTTTCATGGGTTATCACTTAGCTACTTCTGTTCTAGAGAAGTTTGTATGCTCTTTCTATCATTGTTTTAAAGATGGTAAAGAAATTGTTGTACCATCCACACTATCAACAACAAAAACATAGCATACGTCAAGAACATGAAAGAAATAGAAAAGAAACGAATGTCCACCAATGCATTGGAATCTTATACTTATCATAGGATAATTTAGCATTGGTTAATCAATTTACACAGGTTAATGAGGCTCCTGCTTGATACAAGAAAGGAACTGGACAATTTCTACAGTAACCAGCATTAAAATGGCAGTAAAGTGGAAAATCAGTTGCCTCAGTTATATATAACTGCTATACTTTCACTGGTTTGAGAGAAAGAAGACTAGAAGTTAGTTTAGGCCCAACACCAAAAACCAGACTGCAATTGGATCTTAAGCCTCGCCTGTGTGATTAGGATGAGCTGCAGATGTCAATCGTGTATCTAAAGATGGCTCAGTAGTTGCCTGCCCACAGATTTGATCAGTTGCAGTATTAACAATGGGGCTGTGGCAAGGTTTTCTGGAGAACAGTGAAGTCATGAGGAGCACTCATCATACTCTTAGCTCACCTTTAAGCATAGTTAAAAAAAGATTAAAGCCATAAGAAATAGGAACAGGAATAAGCTTGCTCTGCTATTTGATAGGATCATGGCCGATCCAATATTCCTCACATTTACTTTCTTGCTGTTTCCCCATAATCTTTGATTCACATACTGATGAAGAATCTATCTATCTATTAAATATGCACAGCTGACCCCACAGCTGACTGTGGCAAGGAATTCCAAAGATTCACAAGCCCTTGACAGAAGCAATTCCTCCCCATTTCAGACTTAAATTGGCATCTCTTAATTCTGAGGTTATGTCTTCTGGTCCAAGACTGTCCCATGAGGGGAAATATCCTCTCAGCATTTATCCTGTCAAGATTAAGAATCCTATATGTTTCAATGTGATCATCTCTCATTCGACTAAACTCCAGTGAGTGGAGTCCCAACTTGTTTAGCTTTTTCTCATGAAACAATCCCTCCATATCAGGGATCATCCTTGTGAACCTTCTCTGAACTACCTCTTATGAAATAATACCCTTCCTGAAATAAGAGGACCAAAGCTTCTAACAATAAGCAAGCCAATTATTTATTACTACGGTAATTTTGAAATTGTTGCCTGTGATTTTATTCTGTTCATCCTTCAGTGGCCATATTCCCATTCAGACATCCTGTATTTCAATTCTCTACATCTATAATATGTATAGTTGAGGAACTGCACAGGTAAAAAAAATCATAGTTGGAATTATGTACAGGCCTCCAATAGTAGTCAGGAGCTGGAGCGTAAGATATACTAGGGCATAGAAAAGGTGTGTAAGAAAGGCAAAGTTATGGTAATCATGGGGGATTTCAACATGCAGGTAGACTGGGAAAATCAGGTTGGTAGTGGATTGCATGAAAAGGGATTAGGGGAATGTCTATGAAATGGCTTTTGGAGCAGCTTGTAGTGGAGCCCACTAGGGAACAGGCAATTCTGGATTTAGTGTTGTGTAATGAGGCAAACTTGATAAGGGAGCTTAAGGTGAAGGAACCCTTAGGAGGCAGTGATCATAATATGATTGATTTTACTCTGCAATTTGAGAGGGAGAAGATAGAATCAGAGGTAATGGTATTACAGCTGAATAAAGGCAACTACAGAGGCATGAGGGAGGAGTTGGGCAGAATTGACTGGAAGGGGAGCCAAGCATGAAAGACAGTGGAACAGCAAAATGACAGGGATTTCTAGGAGTAATTCAGGAGACACAGCAAAAATTCATCCCTAGGAAAAAGAAGCATAGCACAGGAAGGATGAGGCAACCATGGCTGACCAGGGAAGTCAGGGATAGCATAAAAACAAAAGAGAAAGCATATAACGTGGCAAACAGCAGTAGGAAACCAGAGGATTGGGAAGCTCACAAAGACCAACAGAGGGCAACAAAAAAAGAAATAAGGATGGAGAAGATTAAATGTGAGGGTAAGCTAGCCAGTAATATAAAGGAGGACTGTAAGAGTTTCTTTAGATATATAAAGGCAAAAGTAAACATTGGACTGCTGGAAAATGATGGTGGAGAGATAGTAGTGGGGAACAAGGAAACGGCTAAGGAACTGAATAATTAATTTGCACAGTGGAAGACATGAGTAATATCCGAAAAATTTGAGAGAGTCAGAGGGCAGAGCTGAGTATGGTGGCCATCAACAAGGACAAGGTGCTAGTAAAACTGATTGGCCTGAAGGTGGATAAGTCACCAGGACCAGATGGACTACACCCCAGCGTTCTTAAGGAGATAGCTGAAGAGATAGCGGAGGCGTTAGTGGTGACCTTTCAGTAATCGTTAGAGTCAGGGAGGGTCCCAGAGGACTGGGAAATCGCTAATGCGACACCCCTGTTTAAAAAGGGAGTAAGGCAAAAGACTGAATATTACAGGCCGATTAGCCTAACCTCAGTCGGGGGTGAGATTTTAGAGCCCATTGTGAAGGATGAGATTTCTATATATTTCGAAGTGGATGGTAAAACAGGGCAAAGTCAGCATGGTTTCGTCAGGGGATGTCATGCCTGACAAATCTGTTAGAAATCTTTGAGGAGGTAATGAGCAGGTTAGACCAAGGAGAGCCAATGGATGTTATTTACCTGGGCTTCAAGGAGGCCTTTGATAAGGTGCCGCACAGGAGGCTGCTGAGTAAAATAAGGGCCCATGGTGTCAGAGGCAGGGTGCTAGCATGGATGGAAGATTGGCTGTCTGGCAGAAAGCAAAGAGTGGGGATAAAGGGGTCTTTCTCAGGATGGCAGCCAGTGACAAGTGGCGTTCCACAAGGGTCAGTGCTGGGGCCACAACTTTTCACTTTATACATTAATGATCTCGATGAAGGAACTGTGGGCATTCTGGCCAAGTTTGCAGACCATACAATGACAGGTGGGGGGACAGATAGTATTGAGGAGATGAGAAGGCTGCAGAAGGATTTGGAAAGGTTAGGAGAGTGGGCAAAGAAGTGGCAGATGGAGTACAACGTGGGAAAGTGTGAGGTTATGCACATTGGTAAGAAGAATAAAAGCATGGACTGTTATTTAAGTGGGAAGAAAATTCAGAAATCTGAAGTGCAAAGAGACTTGTGAGTTCTAGTCTGGGATTCTTATAAGGTAAACTTGCAGTTTGAGTCAATTGTTAGGAAGGCAAATACAACTTTAGCATTTATTTTGAGAGGACTCAAATATAAAAGCAGGGATGTATTTCTGATCCTCTATCAGGGTCTGGTCAGGCCCTATTTGGAGTATCATGCACAGTTTTGGGCACCATATCTCAGGAAAGATGTACTGGCCCTGGAGCAGGTTCAGCAGAGGTTCACAAGAATGATGCGAGGAATGAAAAGCTTGACATATGAGGAACGTTGGAGGACTCTGGGTCTAAACTCAATGGAGTTTAGAAAGATGAGGGGGGATCTAATTCAAACTTTCAGAATGCTGAAAGGCCTGGACAGAGTGGATATTGGGAAGATGTTTCCATTAGTAGGAGAGACTAGGACCCGAGGACACAGCCTTAGAGTAAAAGGAAGACCTTTTAGAGCCAAGATAAGGAAAAACGTCTTCAGCCAGAGAGTGGTGAACCTGTGGAATTCACTGTCACAGAAGGCTGTGAAGGTCAGGTCATTGAGTTTATTTAAAATGGAGATAGATAGGTTCTTGATTGTCAAGGGGATCAAGGGTTACGGGGAGAAAGCGGGAGAATGGAGTTGAGAAACTTTTCAACCATGATTGAAAGATGGAGCAGACTTGATGGGCTGAATGGCCTAATTTCTGCTCCGATGTCTTATGGTCTTATGGTCTTATATGCTTTGATAATTTGATTTCATATTTCTGTTATGTTCATTTATTCTGCGTCGATCATGCAGGTCTTTTTACTTTTGATGTTAACTGTACCGTAAGGGGGCCAAAGTTGCTAACAGTCCTCCAGATGTGGTCTCAACAAGTACCTTGTACAGTGTGACTTCCCTGCTCTTTTACTCTAAACCCTTTGAAATAAGCGTCAATATTCCATTAGACTTCCTAAGCTTATGGTTTTGTTGGTAATCTCCAGCAGTCGTTTTACTTTATTACTTTTAGTTTCACACTGACCAATTTCTGAGAGGACTCCTTAAACAACCAGAAGGCTGCCTATTAGCAAACACAAATGCGATGTAAGCATGACAAAAGCAGCGATTAGGCAAACTTAAATATTGTCTGTGCCAAAATATTATTTGCAAATTTCAGGAGCTCTTGAGGATCAGGCCACAGCCGTGGAAAACTGGACAAATTCATTTCAATTTAGTGCCCAAATAAGCAGCCACAAAATAATCCAGATTATTCCCCAAAATCTCTCCTGTAATTTTAAGTGTCTTTTTGCGAATCAAAACAAAAAAAAACTAAGCGATTCTTAAGACCTCTCGAGGAAGGCGAGAATTATTTTCATTTCCACAAAAAGGAACTCTTCACCTTCAATGAATTGAAAAATCTTTATCCTTTTAGTGAAGCTTTGATACTGAAGTATTCAAGCGTTAGCCTCTAAACCACACACATACCCACCGACAGAATGTAATGAATATGAGCAAAGTCAGTCAGTTCTTACATGACATGAGGATAAGTGACAAACCAAATTCATAACCCAAGGTGACCTGAACTAAACTAATCCCAATGTAAATACCTTTTCAAGAGCGGTGTGGGTTTTGTTAAGTTAATCGGCAATTGTTGCTATTGATTTGCTCAAACCAGTCATAACCTATTCAAGGATAGCAATAGCGAGCATTACTTACTCTGTCATTTTCAAACTCTGCTGTTATGATACTGAAAGCTTGTTTCTTTTCTGTCATGCCTAGTGCAGTGGCATCAACTTTCAGGCAATACTTTTAAAAATTTGACACAAACAAGTTGTTACCATGGTTTACATAAAGCGTGTGACCTTTGGAATATGAGCTACAGACAGTATCAAGTCAGAAGTGAGAACTTGAATACAGACACTCACGGCTGTCTGGGGACTTCATGGATCTTCTTAAGACTAGGCCAACACAAAAGGACGATGGAGATTCCTGACTACCTGACTCTATGGTTCAGAGTGGACAAGAGGAATGATCTGAAACTGAGTGTGTGGTCGATGGAAAGTCATTGCTTTACCACTTCCCCTTTGTATCAGGATGGAGCCTTTCCCCATCCAAACTAGACTAAATAGACCACAGAGAGGTTAATCCACAACGCAGAATGTGGAGTCAACATGAACACCATAGGCCACATTTGGAAAGGAACCCGAACTTCTGGAAAGCTACTTATTTTGCTTGACTACTTGACGACAAGAAACCTCACAGCCTGGGGTGAATCCTTTGTTTTGCTTGATCCTCACTTCAACATTAAATTATCAAGTCCATTCAAAAAACTGTAGCTTACTATGTGGAAGATCAGAGATCTTAAATCAGAAATTAAGATAGCTCTATTCTGCAAAAACGCATTAACTTTTTCCATATCTCAACTTTGTATGTGTGACTGGGTGAATGAGGCCAAGTCTGCATGATGTTGTGTATAATTTGACGCAGGTGCATGATATTAACATTTTTCTTTCATTTTTTAAACCCACAAAAGCTTCTGCCGACCTATCCAATTGGGATACATTCTCAAAAGGTGATGGGAATACATATGTGCTGATGTGAAACAAATTTTGTAGTAATGTGAGCGATGCTATCGGACACAATTTGAGAAAATCAGACAGTAACATTTGGCATCTGCAACTAAATCCAGAGTTAATCATAAACGAGGCATGCACTGCCTGTAACTTGGATAAAATAAATCAATCTTCAGGCACATAAAGTGTGCAAGTTGTGGTACTTACATGTTAGGTTTAGACTAAATTCGTCAGGAAAATTTAGGGTTTGCCCACTCAAATCTAAGAGATTGCTATCAAACACCCTCTCTGACAATAGAAACTTCATTTTAACAGTGTGGAATCTCATTCCTTTAGATTCATTTCCCCTTATTCCTTCTGTCTCCTTTATTGCTGTCTCTTTCTCCTCATCTCACCTTCCTTCCCTCCCTTTATGTATTTTCTGCACATGATTTTGCACTGAATTACACGTTCTTCCACTTTCTGGTTAAGATGCATTGAACTTCATTAAGGGTTCTTCAACCTGTCTCGTTGAGGAGATATATTACTGTTTGTCCAGCTTACATAAGTTTCAGAACCCCTGTATAGGGCATCATACTGAAATAGATCTTTTATTATTATGGCATTATTATATTGAAGGTCATCAAAAATCTGTGGGCAGCTGTAAACTCAATGAATAGCAAAACCATGTGCCATTGGCTTCAAAATCAGAACCATGAATGCGATGAGTGTTGATTCCAATCTGTTTAAGAAGTACCTTTATTGCATAGTATAGTAAAATGCAGCTTAGCTGGAGATAGTCTTTTGGTTGATTATTTATCAAGGCAAGGAGCCACAAATTCCAAGTATTTGCTTTCTACCCGAGGCAAAGGAAAAGACTTGGCTTGAGAATGCATGGAAACACATTTTGAGGTAAAATTTCTATCTTCCTGAGGAGGTGAGTAAAAATTACAGGAATATTTCACCTAAATAAAGAAGCTACTGTATGGATGTAAACCACAGTAAAGACTGGAAAGTCTCTGGATATCCCATAATATCACACAGCACTCTAACTTTCTTCCCACAATTTCCTTTCTCACGAATCAACTTTTTCCAGTCTTATACTGACTATTTTTTGACATTCTTTGTACCTGTTTTTAGTCTTTTTGTGATGGCTGTGTCAGTCTTCATAAAACCTGCTCTCCGTGAAGCTGGATTTTCAAGGTTATTCTCCCTCAACTTACTTGCAGTTGCACTTCCAAGTTTTCAAATACCTCGCTTTTAGCCCTCCATTTGCTACAATAAATCAAAGGTGTTTGAACTACTCAGCCACTTTCACATTTCATGCCTTTATCCCAAATAATCGTTTACATCCTCTCTTTTCTATCATTCCATTGGTTTTGCCATGATCTTCACTCAGTCTGAGGGCAACCTTGAGAAAATCTGGTGCACAAACGCTTTTGCTAACTATTACTCAAACAAGCTGGGCTAGACTGACCACCATTAGTTTTCCCTCCTCTCTGTTAAGACCATCCATATTTCCTGATCATCCGAGACAGCACAGGTAATGTTCAACCAATTGTATCCTTAAATGCCTTTGGTCAACTTCATCCTCAAGCACCTCCATAACTGCAAGAAGATTTTCTTTCCTGTCACTGAAGTATAGAGCTGCATCTGTTGCCTTCTCCTTCTTCTTCCATTAACTGATCAAGCCACGAGCCCCATAAGAATTGTCCCTGTCCTAGTCCTGTATGACATATTTCATTATTTTCTCACTTATCTCTGCTCATTACCTCCCTGAGCTCATTCAGTGATGAGGCCCACCATCTCCTCTCTTGAGCACATTTCCACCCATTGCTGAAAACTCAACTTCTCTCCTGGCTCCCTATTCTAATTGGCGTTATATATGGTGCCATCTTGACAGTGCATTATCATCAATCATTAGCTCAAAAAAAGTTCTTGATCCCTATTTCCTTGTTACCTGTCACCTCATCTAAAGGCTTATCACTTTTCTCCAGTCTTTCAAAGTATTGTTGCCCTTCAACTTCAGTTTCAACTACATCGATACTCTCAGTGTCCCATCTGACATAAACATTAGGTTATCCAACATTTTCCTGCCTGTAATCTAATTTGCACCACTTATTAGTCCCACTTCTCCACTATCCCTGATTTACACATGCCCATGATGTTCATAATCTCCAAATGAAAATATTCAAATCCATGTTCGAATCCTTTCACTACATTGACCCTCATTACTTTATTACGTCAGCTTCCTTTTACATCTCTCTCTATCCCACTCCATCATTGGTGGCTGTTCATCCAGCTGTCTCAGTCCTAACCTCTAGATGCCAGTCTTTATCCAATTTGTTTCACTACATGTGAGATCAAGAAACAGCTGAAAGTGCTGGATACTGCAAAGGCTAGGGACCCTAACAATATGCTGGAAATAGTACTGGAGACTTGTACTTCAGAAATAGCTGTTACCCCTTGCTACGCTGTTCTAGTACAATGCCAACATGTATGTCATACAAATGCCAGACAATGACCATCTCCAACAAGAGAGAATCTAACCATCACCCCATGGCATTCAATGACATCACTATCACTGAATCCCTCACTATCAATATCCTGGGGATTACAATTAACCAGAAACTGAACTGGCCACATAAATGCAGTGGCTACAAGAGCAGGTCAGAGTCTAGGAATACTGCAGTGAATATCTCCTGTTTTCCCAATGCCTGTTCATTTACAAGGCACAAATTGTTTTTGTGATGAAATACTCTCCAATTGCTTCGATGCATACAGGTCCAATAAAACTCAACAAGTTAAAGCAGATGGCTGGATTGGCACTCCAGTATCTTTGATATTCATTCCCTTCATCACTGAGGAACACTGGCAACCATCACCATCTACAAGTTGTCCTGCAATAACTCATCAAGCCTTCTTTGACAGCACCTTCCAAGACTGCAACCTCTGTCACTTAGCAGGAGAAGTGTAGCAGATGCATAGGAACAAGTTCTCCTCCATAACTCACATAATCCTGTTATGGAATTACTGGGAATGAGAGTTATCCAATTAGGTTTCTGGAGATATTTGCAGTTGGTTGTAAGGTGTACTCTGGTACAAAAACCCAATTCAGAATAGTAAGTTGCACCTCTGAAATCGATCAGCGCTGAAATAAATCACTACTTGCTGCCACAGTCTTGACTCCTGGACAGGGAATGTCTTTATTTCAGCAAAAGATTGATGATAAACTTCTTGGAGAAATTATACAGATAACTACTTTTAGCTACTTTGGGTTCCTGCTGTTTATATACTGAAGTTACTGCAGTCAATTGCGAGAACACCAAAGAAAATTCCAAGTGTATCTGATTATACATTTCTTGAATGCCACCATCCCCTTTTTTCCTTTGCCTTGTTGGGTTCATTCCCACGTTGAACAATTTCTACTTTAACTTGACTCATTGCCCCCAAGTCAAAGGTGTAGCAATGAGTACTCACATGGGTCCTAGTTACACCAGCCTCTTTGTGGGCTGCGTGGAACATTTCTTGTCCCAGTCCCATTTGGGGCCCCACCTACAATTGTTTCCCTGGTCCATCGAGTGACATAATTAGTGTAACTAGCATCTATCACCTGCAATTGGAAAAATTAATCAGTTTTGCCTTCAAATTCCATCCTTCTTTCTTATCCATCTTTGACTTTTCCCTTTCCTTCGTTGACTTCTCTCCCCAGAGAAGCATGTCAGGAGACAGCCCGGTAGCAGCGTGCGGGCAGCAAGTCCTTGGTGGAGACCAGTGCTGGAGAGGCTATCCTGAAACTTACCTTGGAGAAGCTGAGTGCCGGTACGGAGAGGTGCAGGGACGGCTGTTGGACTGGGGTCTGGTGCGGGCAGTCAGACCACGTGCGGATGCCCTGCGCTGACTTGACTGTAATGTCAATCCTTTAACAATGTCTTATTTCTAACTTATTTTTTAAACTCTGTAAAGTAATGCAATTACTTTTTATTCCATGTATCCATGATTTGTACCCAGGTACTTGTACTTAAGACGGCGCCATAAGAGGTAGATGTTGTGAAAGATCTTCACCGACCTTCTACAATGGAGTACATGTGACAATAAAAGGATATTCTTCTATTCTACCCATTTCTGGGATGTGGTGTCTAGCAATATCTACACAAGTTTACTCTCAGCAGAATGAATCTATTTTCTGCTATTAATAAACACCTACTGTTAACAGCTAATCTGCATGCTGCTCCAGAGCTGCTTTTTGTTGTGCGCACTGTACTTGCACCCTCACCATTCTTCCCATTTTTTCCTCCACTCCTTTTGTCAATAGCATAAGAGCCACCATTTTCCAAACACATTCAATTCCAAAGAAGTTTCATATTGGACTTTAAACATTAACTCTGTTTCTTGGTCCACAGATGCTGCCAGACTTGTTGAATTTCTTCAACACTTTCTGTTTTTAATCTGTAATTAAGAATTTGCTTTGAGCTAATCCTATTTGGCTACAGTAACAATGCTTGATGTTTTCTGCTCACAGGCCAACAAAATTCCTGCAGTAGATTGGGAGCAGCTCGGAGGCAATTCTCAGACTCTGTTCCAATTTCTAACATGAAAAGTCTTTGCTCCACCAAACACACTATGTTTTGCATTTTTCACAGCTGGATGAACAAAACATTTACCACTTACATTAATTTATGCCAAGTTAGGTGCTTAACCAGTGTGGAAGCTGAAGTATTACAGGTGGCTCGCTCAAATAGTCACTTCCCTTTCATTCACATTAATAATTTCAGATTGGGGGATACTTCAGCAGCAAAATAACCTGCACCTGGTTAGGAAGTACAAGCTTAGAGGTCATTATGAGTTACAAAAATCCAGTGCTTTAATGAGAGTTTTAGATTAACTAAATTAGAAACTGTGGCCAACTAGCTAGTCAACTAACAGCAAGCAATTGTCTTGCTTCCTGTTATCAATCTTATTCTCCATTTTTCTCACTTCTACTTGTTATTCCATGAAATATCTTGACAAACTGACATTGTTTAATAAGATGCAATAGTGAATTCCTTTAGAGGCCTTCTATTTTATTACATTGTGGTTTCCTTTCATAAGTTGACTTTCTACACTCTGCCATTTTCTCTGTGCTTGCTTCTCTTGTTTCATTTGCCCTACTTGACATAGTTCACTGGAGAAGAGATGCATATTCACATCTTCAAAGAAGCTTGCAATATTTTGAAAGACTTCGGATTCACATTGCTATGAACTACCATAGCAACAAAAAAAAATGGCATGAGCTAATGATACATACATTCTTACACAAAAAAGTAATTTCATTCACAAGAACAAAATTATAAGCAAATCTTTGTGCTCCTATGTGTACTGAAACCACTGTCCCCCAATTTCAGCTGTCTTTTAGTTGTCAGACTGACGACTACAACTTGCTGACATCATTGGCCAGAACAAAAGACTTCCCCAAGTTATGATCTCCACAGTTTAAAAGGGCAAGTTCAGTGCAGTCATCTATCATATAACTGGATTTCTCAGTGACTGAATGCCCGCATTCTGCCATTGAAGGCAGCTGGGTCATTGGTTTTTACATAGCACAGGGGCATTCGCTCACATCAAAAGGCTCTTGTCAGCTTTCATCCAGGTCTGCACTGTATAATAGACAGATTTTCAGCAAGCCTTTTTTTTTCCTGAAGACAAATAAAGCTTTTATCTGCATTCCACTTCTCTGAGACGTAGCTTATGTTAGAATCACTTAACTGTCAGTGCAGGATCATGGATTACCTGTATGTGGATCAAATGGCTACAGGACCTTCATGGGTCTGATGTTTCAGCAACTATACTACCTCTGACCTTCCATTGGCTCAAAATAGGCGCAATAATTTTTAATCAAATTTCAAATCGAAAGTGTTGAGACTGACTTTTATCGACAATTCTCTTCAAATCTAAAATGCAATTCAGAGATATAACCAATGTTTGGTTTTTGTTTCAAATTTATTTGAAACTGTTTGCACAAAATACTTCCAAATTATTGATTCTCTGCTTAGATTATTTCATTGGATTTCCTTCTTCATGGTTTTATCTTGCATTTTAATGTGCCCTAACAAATCAAGAATCAGTCTTCTAAATAACATTGGGATGAGGACAGAACTCAATTTGTATCATTGAACTCCTGATTTTAATCTAACATTAGCATTTCAGAATTTGTATTCCTGACCTTTTATTTTCTGGAAAGAATGACCATTGGCCATTCATGGAAGGACACAATATGCCTCTGTGCCGCTCAGTAATGCCATTTTCCTCAGTCTTGCAGTTTAACTCCTTATCACAGGCAAGTAAGTATCTGCCATCTGATACTGGGACTAATACAACAAAAGTATGTGCTGATGCTATTAGATAGAAATTGAGAGCAGAGAGAGCTGTGTGACCTCACGTGATGATACATCAGCTCTATTCCTGAAAGCAGGGATAAGGATGATTTGTGGTGTTAATACACTTCTGCAACCTCATCACACCAGTGTGGACAATGTTTGTAATCTCATATTGGATTCTGAAACCTTGCGCTGCTTAACAGTACAATTCTTTCACCTGCTCACAAGAACAAGTTAAGATTCCAGAATTTAAAATTTAAGCTCTCCACAGTCATAACTGGTTTACGAATTTAGGCTTAAGCATGTGAAATTTCATTACCTTTCATTCCTAGCACATTTCTAGTGGTTCAAAACCGACCCTCCTCATTATTTATCAAATTTAGATATCGGTTTGTTTAAACTTCAAATGCTGGAGATCATGCTACAAGATGCAAATAAGAATACTTTTATCTTTTGTGCATTCAAATGTTATTATACATTGTTTTAAATAAATGGTCCAAGTGTGAAATGCTCCATGTTCCCCTTCATAAAAATTTTGTAGGTTTGTTGGGTTGGTTTTTAATTGAAGGTATTGACAGGTTCATTGTCAAAAGCAAAGCTCCTGCCTGCTGATCCACCTCTCACGCAAATGCTCCTCCCATCTTAGTTGCAAGGTAGTGTATTCACTTTTACTAGCAACTAATTTTAGGGTAGCAATTTGTGCAGGAAACACAACTAACATACACTGGCTGCAGGTCACGAGATGCACCCTCTCCCACAACCTTCCCCAGAGCCCCCAAGTCCCATTTTACCTCTCACAGCCCTTTTCCACCCATTGCCCCATGTGAAGATTCATTGCTTTGAACTTTGCCCCCAAAGTCCTCCCTACCCCTGAATCTCAACATTGCACCTTACTGATGCCCACCCTGTTTCTTTACATTCCCTCTCTGGAGGTGATAGTCAACGTTCTTTACCTCTTCCCATGCCCTACCAATTTCTCTGCTGCTGTTCTGCGTTGCCCCCAGACACTTCCTTTTTCCCATCTTTACAAGCACCTCTGATTTCCCTGACAGATTTGACTCCCCACCTCACTTGACAGTGATCTGCCCAGTTTGTTGACCCACTTTGAAGAGCAGCCGTTAGAAGTGACTGACCAGATCACTGTCTTTGCAGCTCCCAGACTTACAATACATGATTCCTCTGACTGCTGGTTCTGGCCCTACAGGACTGACCATTGGCCACTCCCAGACTATGGACAGACAGATCCTCTGATGGTGACTGTCCCAATCTAATGGCTGGCCGTGGTGAATATTCTAGCCTGTCTGCTGACCGTGACTGTTTGATCAACAACTCCCCTCCTTTGACTGGACTGAGGAGCAACACCCACTCACTTTCCAACATGGTCATTTTAATAACGATGCAGTGGTTGGCTGTGCATGTAGCTAGCACATGATACAAATGTTGCATTGACATCTTGTCCTTTTCCTGCCTTGTCCCATGGACAGACCGCTACTGACAAGCACGACAGGCAAAAGGTAGTTTCTAGGCAAAAGACCACGTCAGTATGGAAGCATTGATTGACATTGGCTCTGGCTAAGGTGCCAAGTTGCTAACATACATGGCACAGCAAGGCATGGATGCTGTGAACCTGCAATTAGGTGATAAGTGAGCCAGAGCTAAGAAAGCAAGCAAGCAGCAGAGAGATTGAGCCCAGTTCTGTTTGTGAGCTGGGTGTCTTTCTCCATGCACAATGAGTCCCTGTTCCAACCTTTCAATGTTAGTTGCTGGTGCAATGCAAGTCTGTACTCCCTAAACAGCCTGCGAGTAGATCAGAGAAATACAATGAGAGTTGTAAAGGATAGGAAAATTTTGAATGCCAATGCACATTGATGAGGGAGAGATGCAAGTAACTGGAATCCATAGATTGTGGTCTGAGATGCCGATGGTACTGAGCAACATGTAAGCTCTTTACAGCCAGCAGTGAACTAATGTCTCCAGGTACCTGCCTCTGAATTCCATGTTGCAATGTCTTGACATCACTCAGAGATAGTAAGAACTGACCTATCAGTATCCCACCTACTTTCCCCAGACTCACTCCTCTTCTCTCTATTTATTTCTGAGCTCTGCTCCCCCTCCCCCACCATTTCTGAAGAAGGATCCTGATCTGAAACGTCAATTTTCTTGCTCCTCTGATGCTGCCTGGCCTGTGGTATTCCTCCAGCTCCACACTGTGTTATCCTTGACATCAAGCTTGTTTGCTGCATTTGAAAAGTCAGGAAACTGAATATTAACGAGGTGAGTTGTGGCATTATCAAGGTGTTTTACAGGCAACAATCCCCTTAACTGGCAACTTGTCACTGCCTAGCAAGAAACTCACCTTGCCACTTGGCAAAAACATAGAAAATGTAGTGAATTGCTCTTTACCTCAAGATGGGTATTCTCATCTGATTCTGCCACAGATCTGACCATAGCCTAAGATGCGCAGACCCCAATGAGATTCTCTCCTTGACTTCACAACAGGATGTGTTATACTGACTTAAGTGTAGAAAGATATCTGATCCAAATTATTGGTTTGTATCAGTGCAGTACTCCCTCAACACTGCACTGAAAAATAGGTTTGTAACTGAGGAGACTGAAATAGCCTACCTGCAAAGATCCTGATGATGTGATTCACAAAAAAGATGACCACTGTTGTTAAATTCCTGAACCCAACAGCTATGGGAAGTTGTAAGCTATCCACTGAAGAGAGGGAGAAAATAAATCAGAGTGAGTGGTCTTTTTCCCAGAATCTATCAATGCATTTTCTTGCAAATGTAAATGACATAGAATTACTTTCTTTTCTGGCTTTCATTCCTCATACTTCCCTGGACAAAAAGGATGAGGATATGCTAATGCTAGTTATTGCAGCAAAGTATGTTGCATCAGCAAATTACGGTCACAATACACTTTCTGAGAAACTTATGAGGGGGCCAACTTAACCCCCACAGATTGATGGGTTTGTGACAGGTATAAGGTAAAAATCATTGATTTTAAAAGCAGAAACTCAAACCCAAAGCAGCATATTCAAAGTCTTTATGAACGTGTATTTGAGAGACAGTTCAGGTATGTCTTTAAACTTTTCATTATCTGAGTGAATAAGAGCATCTGCTGACCTGGTTCCCTCTGGACAATGTCTGATGATGAACTTGTGCACGACTGCAGGTTTTTACAAATGTTGGAGACTTTCAAACTAACAAGATCAGGATGACAGTAACCCTAACTTCCCATGAGAAGAGGTAGGTCATCATTATCATCGATATCAGTTGCTGTGGGATCAGCGCATGCACAGGAGCGAGGGCAAGTGGATAGAGGAGCAGAGGAGAAAGAAGCAAAACAGCAGGACTGAGGTTAAAGAAGGCATTACTCATGCATTGGGTTTAGAGGCACAGGAAGCATACATAAGGTCTAGGCGACTGAAGACAGATGAAGATTTGGAAGAATATCGGGAATGTAGGGTGAATCTGAAACAAGGAATTAAGAGGGCTAAAAGGGGACATGAGATATCTTTAGCAAACATGGTTAAGGAAAATCCCAAAGCCTTATATTCATACATAAAGAGCAAGAGGGTAACTAGAGAAAGGATTGGCCCACTTAAGGACAAAGAAGGAAAGTTACGCGTTGAGGCAGAGAAAATGGGTGACATTCTTAACGAGTACTTTGCATCGGTATTCACCAAGGAGAGGGACATGACGGATGTGAGGTTAGGGATAGATGTTTGATTGCTCTAGGTCAAGTCGGCATAAGGAGGGAGGAAGTGTTGGGTATCCTAAAAAGCATTAAGGTGGACAAGTCCCCAGGTCCTGATGGGATCTATCCCAGGTTATTGAGGGAAGCAAGAGAGGAAATAACCGGGGCCTTAACAGATATCTTTGCAGCATCCTTAAACATGGGTGAAGTCCCGGAGGACTGGAGAATTGCTAATGTAGTCCCCTTGTTTAAGAAGGGTAGCAGGGATAATCCAGTTAACTATCGACCGGTGGGCGTGACGTCAGTGGTAGGGAAGCTGCTTGAGAAGATACTGAGGGATAGGATCTATTCCCATTTGGAAGAAAATGGGCTTATCAGAGATAGACAACATGGTTTTGTGCAGGGAAGGTCATGTCTTACAAACTTAACAGAATTCTTTGAGGACGTGACAAAGTTGATTGATGAGGGAAAGGCTGTAGATGTCATATACATGGACTTCAGTAAGGCGTTTGATAAGGTTCCCCATGGAAGGCTGATGGAGAAAGTGAAGTCGTATGGGGTCCAGGGTGTGCTAGCTAGATGGATAAAAAAACTGGCTAGGCAACAGGAGACAGAGAGTAGTAGTGGAAGTGGGTTTCTCAAATTGGAGACCTGTGACCAGTGGTGTTCCACAGGGATTTGTGCTGGGACCACTGTTGTTTGTGATATACGTAAATGATTTGGAGGAAGGTATCGGTGGTCTGATTAGCAAGTTTGCAGATGACACGAAGATTGGTGGAGTAGCAGATAGTGAAGGGGACTGTCAGAGATTACAGCAGAATATAGATAGATTGGAGAGTTGGGCAGATAAATGGCAGATGGAGTTCAATCCGGGTAAATGAGAGGTGATGCATTTTGGAAGATCTAATGCAAGAGCAAACTATACTGTAAATGGAAAAGTCCTGGGAAAAATTGATGTACAGAGAGATCTGGGTGTTCAGGTCCATTGTTCCCTGAAGGTGGCAACGCGGGTCAATAGAGTGGTCAAGAAGGCATACGGCAGGCTTTCCTTCATCGGACGGGGTATTGAGTACAAGAATTGGCAGGTCATGTTACAGTTATATAAGACTTTGGTTCGGCCACATTTAGAGTACTGCGTACAGTTCTGGTTGCCACATTACCAAAAGGATGTGGATGTTTTGGAAAGGGTGCAGAGGTGGTTCACCAGGATGTTGCCTGGTATGGAGGGCGCTAGCTATGAAGAAAGGTTGAGTAGACTAGGATTATTTTCATTAGAAAGACGGAGATTGAGGGGGGACCTGATTGAGGTCTACAAAATCATGAGGGGTATAGACAAGGTGGATAGCAAGAAGCTTTTTCCCAGAGTTGGGGACTCAATTACTAGGGGTCATGAGTTCAAAGTGAGAGGAGGAAAGTTGAAGGGAGATATGTGTGGAAAGTTCTTTACGCAGAGGGTGGTGGGTGCCTGGAACAAGTTGCCAGCAGAGATGGTTAGTGCCTTTTAAAATGTATCTGGACAGGTACATGGATGGACAGGGAGCAAAGGGATACAGACCCTTAGAAAATAGATGACAGGTTTAGACAGAGGATCTCGATCGGCGCAGGCTTGGAGGGCTGAAGGGTCTGTTCCTGTGCTGTAATTTTCTTTGTTCTTTTTTCTAAGGTGCACTTCCTTGACTTTCTGGAAGAGCAGTGTTCTGCAGTCTGACATTGTCATATCAGAAGATAGCAGATATATGCAGACTAGTACAGGAAGACCTGCTCCCTGCTGGATCTTGCATTTCACTAATGTCTCTGAAAGTGACAAATATCCTCAACTTCATCATCTCCAGATCCTTCCAGGATTCTAAGAGCAACACATTCAGATTTTTCAGTTAATATCAATACATAAGGCAGGGCATTGATGAATTATTTGTCAGGGTCAATGATTTTCCTGAGGAAACATGAATCAGTCTGAATGGACACTTAAATTCACCTGCCTGGACGGATTCCCACAGGCACAGAGTGCCATATGAGCTGAGCAACAACTGAAGCTAATCATTTCACACCATGTAGGGGCAAAGTAAGGGATACTTTTCACTGACAGGGTATTTCCATCAAATGAAAAATGACTTGGGGGATGTGACAGCCTGGTGTTGTTATTGCTGAACTGTTCATCTAGAGACTGCGGTAATGTTCTGGGAATCTGGGTTCAATCCCGCCATGGCAGACGGTGGGATTTGAATTCAATTAAAACAAAGTCTGGAATTAAGAGTCTAATGATGTCCATGAATCCATCATCGATTGTCAGAAAAACCTGTGTGGTTCACTCATGTCATCGAAGGAGGGAAACTGTCATTCTTATTTAGTCTGGCCTACATGTGACTCCAGACCGACAGCAAGTGGATAATTCTTAACTGCCCTCTGGGCAAGTAGGGATGGGCATTAAATGCTGGCTTAGCCAGCGATACCCTCATCCCATAAATTAATTTAAAAATACATTCTGCCGAGCAAGCAAATGAGTAGTGTGGCTTTTCAATTTCAGTATCGGTGTGATGCCAAGCATGAAGCAGTACATTTCAAAGAATGGTCTTTCGATTGCTTGCATATGACCCTGCTTGCAAAACTTGGAACCTAGTGTCTAACATTAAATGTGATTCTGTGATTGGATAGCACTTACTAAACAATCCTAAATGTGCTAAGCACTATATTAACAATCATGTAAGAAGAACCTGCAATATGGTTCACTTATGCTTGGTAGAGGTAACACGTTTTCATGTACAAGGCCCTTTAAACTGAGAGCATTGTGCCTTTTCGATTCAAGAAAAACATGCAAGACAAACCTCCCCTGGTACATTCTCCATGGCAATGTCTCAAACAACAAAATCAACCTGCCTGGCTTGAATTTAAAACCAAAAGAACGACTAAGGATGGGAAATGAATGCAGTACTAGACAGCAGTGCTCAGATTTCATGAATGAATCAACAAAACAAAGCTGCTACCTGCTGTATTCTCCTGGACAATACCTTAACGAATCAGGGTCAAACAATCAGCAACCTTTCTTTACTCAGTATGAATTATTATGCCCTTTGAAATTTGGTATTCTTGCATCTAGTCCTGACAAGTGCAGGATGGATAGCTTTGACCACATATTTCTTTTTTCTGCAATATTCTTTCCAATAGTTGTAGTGCGGTACTGCAACTTCTCTGGGATTTGATCACAGATAAGCACAGATAATGGAGGAAAGATAGTTATCAGGTTAATTGCTCTCTGCAAACCTGTGGCATCCTGATCACAGTATGATTCACTCACTCGCTTCACTCATGTGGAAAAGTGTCTTTCACTCAGTTCTAAATTTGCTTGTTACCACATAACTCCTCAGAACCCTTAACCTGAGTGGTATAAATTTTTCTGATGAAGGGTCTAGGCCCGAAACATCAAGTTTTCCTGCTCCTATGATGCTGCTTGGCTTGCTGTGTTCATCCAGCCCCACGCCTTGTTATCTGGTATAAATTGTGCTTTGGAGTAATCTTTTCTCTTTTATTTGTCATCTTTTACACCTCAACATGTTCTCTGAGATTTGTTCCTTTCATGCATGAACAGTTTGAAGTATTAAGGTTTTCTGAAGAAGGGTCTAGGCCCGAAACGTCAGCTTTCCTGCTCCTCTGATGCTGCTTGGCCTGCTGTGTTCATCCAGCTCTACACCTGTTATCTGAAGTATTACAGTTGTTCTTTATGCCTGAAGCCTGTAATACTCAGGACAGTTTTGTGAGCTTGCTCTGCATCAGGTTCAAACTTTTGATGTTTCCTTTATCACTCAGTGATCAGTATTAAGAAGGTCAGCCAGATCAGCTACAGCATGATATCTCCTCTGAACAGGCAATACAGTTCTAAATAAAAACCGAAAGATCTGCGGATGCTGTAAATCAGGAATAAAAACTATGTTGCTGGAAAAGCTCAGCAGGTCTGTAAGCATCTATGAAGGAAAAAACAGACCTAATATTTCAGGTCCGGTGACCCTTCCTCAGAACGATATAGGCAATATAGTTTTGGTAGTCTGGATTCTGCAGACTTTTTGTCACTAATATAGTTCAGGGTTTTGTTTAATTTGCTCATTATTTTCCATCTAAAATATTGAGGCCATTAGCATGCCAAATGACATCCAGTTTATTTGTTAGTTAGTTCAACACCGTTAATGAAAGGTTTTCTGTGATATTTTCCCTCCCATGTGCAGTAACAAGAATGAAACTGGACAGATGATTTAGTATCAATCTAGGTATCAGAAATGAAATTAGCAAAACAAACTCAGTCCTGTCAACCTACGAAGTCCTCCTTACTAACATATGGGACTTATGTAAAATTGGGAATTTGTCCCTCAGATAATTCAGCAACAGCCTGATATTGTCATATTCAAGGAGTTCTACCTTTAAAGACAATGGGCTAGACACTACCATCACCATCCCATGGTCTGCCCTGACCCACTGGCAGGACATTCCACCAGAGGTGGTGGAACAGTGATACATAGTTGGGTGTGGTGGGGGGTGTTGCACTACAATCCTTAATACTGACTCCTGATTCCATGAAATCTCCTGGCATTCAGGTTAAAAAATGGGCAAGATAAATTCCTACTGATTACTACCTACCACCTCCCTTCCTGCACTCATCTCTATCAACTGACAGATCCATTCTCTTCCAAGTTGAACACTACTTGTTAAAAGCAGCGAGGGTGGCAAGGGAACATTATCTACTCCTGTTGAGCAAACTCACCTCCATCACCATGTGTAACTCAGTGGCACCAAGCTGGGCAAGTCCTAAAGGACTCAAATGCAAGTGACGGGGAAGCAGCAAATGGGGAAAAAATTAATTAATTTGTTGGACGTAGGCATCACTGGCTGGAACCATTTATTACCCATCCCAAGTTACATTTGTGAAGATGGTGATGAGCTACCTTTTTGAACAAAGAAGTCCAAGTGCTGTAGACCCACATGGTAGGATGGGAATTCCAAGATTTTGACTCAGCAAAGTGAAGGAATAGTGATATATGTCCAAATTAGGATGGTGAGTGGGAATTGGATGGGAACTAGCTGGTGATGATGTTCCCATGTACCTGTTGTCCTTGTCCTTCTAGATGCACTTAACTTGCACTCAAACTTGATCTTAAAAACGTACTTAACTTGCCCCTCGCCAATCTAACTCTGACGGATTTCTGTTTATGACTGCATCAGCGGGAGTGACCAGTGCACAGTCCGACTGGAAAGTAAGTCCCATCTTCACATAGAAAGTGCCCTCCAATGTATGAGTCACACTACTATCATGTTAAAGAAGACTGATTTCAAACAGATCTAACAATTCAAGACTGTGCATCTACGAGAAGCTGTGGCCCATCTGCAGAATTGCATTGAACCACCAAATATATTCTTTATTCTCAAATCATTATCACCCAGGCAAGTAATCACCCCTAGTTCAATGAAGAGTGCAGGAAGGCATACCAGGAAGAGCACCCTGCTCGCCTAAAACTGAGGTGTTAACCTTGTAAAGTTGCAATACAGGACTATTTGCATGCGAAACAGTAAATACTTGCTGCCATCAACAGGGCTAAGCAAACCCACAGCCAACAGATCAGAATTAAGCTCTGCAGTCCTGCCACATTCAGCCATAAATGGCAGTGGGTATTTAAATTACACACTAGAGCAGGAGACTGTAATTGATGGGGGGGGGGCAGCAGATCAATGCTAAAGCTAAAGATGAAGCAGTAAAATTTTCACTCAGAAGTGCCATCTTGGCTTCCGCCTGAGGTTGCCAGCTTTATACCCCGTTCAATTTGCACTGACATCAAGAAATGTCTGTAACAACATATTGGATACTATGAAGTCCAGCCAACTGTACTGAAGACATGCGCTCTAGAGCCACTTCCGACTTCATAATTAATCTTTTCCAAGACAGCTAAAACATTGACATCTACCCAGCAATGTGGAAAAGTGTCTGGATATATCCTGTCCAAAAAAAAAGAACAAATTCAAACCAGGCAATCACCGCCCAATCAGTCTGCTCTTGTTCATCAGAAAAGTGTCACTGACAGTGTAATCAAGCAGCACCTACTCAACAGTAAGTCACTCAATGATGCTCAGCTTGTCTTTGTCAGATCCACTTCACCCCTGACTTCATTACTGACTTGATTCAAAAATGGACAAAAATGTTGAATTCCAGAGGTGAGATAAGAGCTATTGCCCTTGACATTAGACCACATTAGACTGAGTGTGGCAGCAAGGAGGGCTAGATAAACTAGAGTCAGTGGGAATCGGGGTAATACCCGCTGCTCACTGGAGTCATTCCTGGCACAAAGGAAGATGGTTGCGGTTATTGGAGGTTCATCATCTCAGCTCCAGGACTTCAGAGCAATAGTAATTTCTCAGGTGAGTATCCTAAGCCCAACCATTTTCACATACTTCATCAATGATCTTCCCTCATCAGAAGGTCAGAAGTGGGGATGTGCATTGATAACTGCTCAATGTTCAAAGCAATCCATGACTCTTCAGATATGAAGCACGGCTAAATGCAGGGAGACCTGGACGACATTCACGCTTGGGCTGATAAGTAGCAACTGACATTTCCACCATGCAATTGCCAGGCAATGACTATCCCCAGTAAGAAAGGATCCAAACATTTCACCTGGACTTTCAGTGGAAATACCATTTCTGATTGCCCCAATAGTTCATCTTCATCCTGTGACCAGAAGTTGAACTGGACCAGTCATATAAATACTGTGATTGGAGGAGCAGGTCAGAGGCTGGAAATCCTGCACTGTGTAACTCACCTTCTGACTTGTCAAAGCTTGTTCGCTATCCACAAGGCACAAGTCAGGATATTCTCAGCTTGTCTGGATGGGTGCAGCTCTAACAACACTGGAGAAGCTAAATACCATCCACTTGACTGGCATCGTTACATTCAACATTCAGTCCTTTCATCACAAAATGCACAGTGGCAGCAGTGTATAAACAATAAAATACATTGCAAACAATTCACCACTTCTCTGCTGATAGCACCTTTCAAATCCATGACTTCTGCCTCAGTGCTAGCTTTCTGTATTTGTACACAGGTACTCCAAAGCCACTTTGTGTTACAGCTTTTTGCAGATTTTCTGTTTAAATTATACCTTTTTTAGTTCTCCCTTTCAAATGAATAATTTCACATTTTCCCACATTGTGCTCCATTTCGAGGCCCTGTGTGGATATGGGGCTAGGTACCAGCATTGACTGTGTTGGAAGACTGTTGTATTAAACATTTTTTCTCCATTTTATAATTTATTCCTAAAATCTGCAGTGCTGGACATTTTACTTCATTTTTTTCTTTTTTTAAGAACTGTAACTGAAGAAGAGGTACCTAGGGACCTTGTCCCTAAACTGGCACTGAAAGCGGTGACTTATACACTTTTCACTGCATTCATTTGAGTACATGTGACAATAGAGCTAATTCTAATCCTGCTACCATTGAAAGACAGAACAGGTTCAAGGTGTTAAATGGTCTACTCCTATTTTTATGTTCCTTTGTCTGTTTGCCAGTTTTTTGCCTGCTTTCTTAATTTACCATTACCTTTTTGTGAGCTTTCTGCATCCATCTTGCAACCTGTCTTTCCACATGTTTTTGTGTCCTAACAGATATTCTCCACACTACTGATGTTAGCCTAACCAGTGTACAATTCCCTGTTATATCTCCACCTCCTTTTTTAAAATAGTGGGGTTATGTTAGCTACCCTCAAAACCATAGAGTCTAGGGTCTGTAGAATCTTCAAAGATGACCATCAAAGCATCCACTGTTTCTATGGTAATTTCCTTAAGTCTCTTCAACCTCTGATCATTTAAATAATACGCTTATTTTAATTCTTCCTATCAAAATTAACAATTTCATATTTTCCCACATTAAGGTCTATTTTCCAGATCTTTGAGCATTCCCTTAACTCCTTTGTAGTGTCTTTACATCCACTTAACAAATTGCATTCTTAAATATCTTTGTCATCAAGAGATTTAACAACTATACCTTCAGTTCCTTCATCCAAATCATATACGTTATAACACTGAGAAGATAGAACACCATTGTGGCACACTATTATGTCCTGCCAACTTGAAAAGTGCCCATGTCTGCCTATTTTTCTGCTTTGTGTTAGCCAGTTAATCTACCATGCCAATATGCTATCTCCTACACTATCATATTTTATTTTGTGCAATAACCTTTGTTGTGGCACCTTATCAAATCTGTTTGAAAATCTAAGTATAGTAGATATACCAATTCCTCTTTATTTATATCCCATGTTACTTCAAGTAGCTCAAATAATTTGGTTAAACATGATTTCCTTTCATAAATCCATGTTGCAAAAATGCATTGGCTAAGTTGCTAGTCATTTCTTTGCAGAACCTCGGATGAAATCCAACAGAACTCAAGGATTTGTCAGCTCACATCGCCAACACTTCTGTGCTAACTGTAAATTTTCTGGGTTTTTCCCTCATTCCTTGGATGTTACTTATATTCTCTGTAGAGAAAGCCCATCCATACCATCTGTTAATTGATCTATACTCGTCTTACTTTCCATCATTAATTCCCCAGACTCACTTTCTGTAGCACCAATGCTTGCTTTAACATTTTTCCTTTTAAATAGCTGCAGGAACTTTTATGATTAGTTTTTTATATATCTAGCAAACTTTCACCATAATGTTAATTTTCCTTCCTTTAATTTTTAGTCATTTTTTACAGTTTTTACATTTTCTGTCCAATATCCTGACTCATGACTCATATTTGCACAACTACATACTCTTTATCTCTATGTCTGACACTATCTTGATGTTTTTTATGTAACCCACTGACAGTGGGTCTTCTCAGAATTTTTTCTGTCTCCTTGGAATGTATCTATACTGTATATTATGAAATAGCCCATTAAATGTCTGCCATTACAGGTCTATTGATCCATTCCTAAACCTAATTCCCAGTTCACTTTAGCTAACTCTGCTTTCATGTTCTCTAATTGCCCTTAGTTAAGTTTAAAATGCAAATCCTGGACCAACCCTACTCTCTGGCAAACTGAATATATTATGGTCCCTGTTACCTAAATGCACCTTCACTATGAATCCTGTCTTGTTGTCCAATACCAAGTTCAGTACAGCTGACTCTCTGGCTTGGCTGCAGGAATCCCACTTGAGTGAGATGAGGTGCATCAGTCTAATACTGAAAAGAACAGATACCTCACTGAGCTAACTAAGTAGCTATACTTGGTCATAGTTGTATACATAAAGTTAGCGCAAGTAGGTTTTCAAAGCAAATTATTGTAATTGTTGTACACCTAGCTAGGAGCCAATTCATATAATTTGTATTCCAGTTCAGTGTATGCTGCACTGTTGATTTAAAGATTTTAAAATTTGAAAAGACCTGAAAACAGGATATAATAATGTGATTAGCCAATGGCCATTGTTTCTAATGAACACATCGTGCAAACTTCACCTCTCAGGCAGGCAGTTAACTACTTGCAGCTATGGTTTCTAACCCTAAAGCAGGATGTCCATTGGATCTTCAGTCTCAGCAGTGTCACCAGAAGGTAAGTTAGACAGAAAGGGTGTCTTCTAGTAGGGATGGCCCTTGTCATTGAGTGGCGGGGGTGGGAGTTATTTTGAGTGTCACACAATGTCATAAATTGCCGTGATTGGGAGGGACCCATCCTACCCTGAGCCAGCAGGCAGGCTGATAGGTTTTACTGAGCAGCCTCTCTAATGGAAAAGTGCCCCTCCCATTGTTCACTTAAATGATTATAGCATGAAGTCAGTACGAAGAGTGTTGTCAAATTGATGCATGCCTGATGAGGAGTGTAAAGCTACCTTGAGCTAAAGGCTCTCTTCACAAACTGAAACTCATCTTACCTTTTAAGGGGGAGGTGTATTTTGGATGACGTTGATGGTTAAAGGAATTCCCTTCTAGATGTTACGTAGATGGCTAATGTGTGAGTAAGATAACATTGACATCACTGGGTTTGATCCCTGTTTAGGCTGGACTAGACTCAGGGTCTGCCTCCTTGCATACCATTAACAATGAAACACCATGTCACTTTGCTTTGAATAATTGCCAAGAAATGGCCTTCAGGCAGAGAAGTTGAAAAGAAGATGCTGCAAGGCGTTGTAAAGTTCAGTGCGATCTAGAAAAGACATAATGATAGTGCAACACACAAGGGAATGGAACCGAAGATTTTGTTGTTGCTGGTGGCCTTTGGTGGAGGGTGAGCTGAGGATAAGAAATGCCGTTTATCTATATCGGGTCATAAGGCCCTTGAAACAATCTTTCAGAAAGAAGTGAGATCTGGAAGCAATGGAGGTCAATCTGGTTGCAATGTTGAGAAGTCTCCAAAGTTAGTGAATCCCTCCTCAGATTCCAAACCTCACCAGAGTGCATGGTCCCACTCAAATTGTGCCACAGGAGGCTCAGAAGAGAACTTTGATGGGGCCATGATGAAAAAGCTAACATTTATGCACACAGAAATGCTTGGTGCATTGGCAGGTCTGCCAGAAAGCCTGTGATTATTGGCAAGGAACATGGACACGTTCAGCACTAACTTGTTACAGGGCTTTGTGTTTTCATGTTTGAAGGGGTGGGATAGCAGATTTTTCCAAAGCCAGGGTCATGGCAGTCAACACTTCTGAAAGGGGATGTGTGCAGTAGCTACAGAGAAACACAGGACAAACTAGTCATGAGGCTGCCTGAAGCAGCGGCCCTTTTAAATAATGTCCCTGCAGAATCCTTACTGTCATCAACGTGATTTATCTGGACCTGTTTATCATAAGGTGAATCAGACTAATTTCTGAGAGCTGTCTTAAACCAACCAAAGGTCAGTCACCATAATAGAGCTTTAAATACTTTCAGTAAATTTTGGATATTATGGAAGAGTCTAAAACAATAGGACAGGACTTCACCATCAGATGGGATATGTTTCCTGCTATTTTGGACATTCAGTGTTCATCTTCTATCGGCACAATTAAATTTATAGGCCATGATTCTAACTGCAAATATAAATCACTGACTGACTCAACACCACTCTTCACCTCACACAATTTCCTTCCTCTACTTTAACGACCACAACAAATCTAATTGTGGCAAGGATATTATTTTATTATCCAGGATCTGCTTGCTGAGACTTTGTCGATTACTTTGCACTGAATTTCCATTGGCAAAATGGGTTCAAAGTTAACCATTTAAATCATAATTCATTCATTTCAATTAGTGTAAATGATAGCATTTTACAGGACATGACACTTTTTGCGACACAGAAAGGTTAAGTAATCAGGTCACTCAAAGTTTTCTGTGTGCTTTGTAGCACTGGGCTACTTTGCTTGTGGTTTACTGAGATTGATATCTCAGGGATCTTAAACACCCTGGAGGCAGAAAAGGCAAACTGAAGAAGCCAGAACAATTAAGAGATTGAACTTACAAATATGCCAAGGATGATATCACACGTCTTTTCTTGTCTGTTATGAATTACATTTGGCTCCAGGCAAGGTGTTAAATGTACTTTATTAACTTAAAAGTGTATTTTCTGAGGCATGTACTTTATCTTTTCCTGATTCACACAATGCTGCTAAGTACCCAGTCAAAGGCAAGCCAGCCACATGAACTTCTCATTTCTTTTTATCATAAGTTCATCTTTATCCACTAATGTATGAGTAAAGACACCAATAAAATAAAACTTTTATGTGAGAAGCGCAAGATTAGCTTCATACCTTATCTCAGGGTATAACAGCATTAATAGGCTTTCTTGTTTAACTTAAATGTAAAGTTTTCAGTACTGAATTAAAATGTTACCATATTATTTTCCATCAAGAGGATCATTAATAAGTATGGTATGAGAAGGACGCAATCCTAGCAGTGCATTAAAGGAAGGCAATTTTTCCATTCTAAATCCTCGCTGTTGTATCTTTGGTGTCAAAACTGAATTTTGCAATGTTATATGTGCCCTTTATTTTCAAAAAGAATCTTTTCCTTCCTGAAAGCACTTCACCTGCTCTGTGATTCTTTATGTACTGTCGTGCTTTTACTCATGCAGGCAACTTGGTACATTCAGACTTAAGAAACAGTCATGTGTGTACCTTCTCTGCCACCATGAGGCAGTTAATATGAAATACATGCAGTAGGAAGACGCATGGTCCAATTTTGGTTTTTAGAACGATATTGGTTTAGAGGATGTGGGTGGCACTGGCAAAGCAATATTTATTATCTTTCTCTAATTGTCCTGATAAAGTAGACCCTCTCCTTATCATGATGTAGCCAATATGATGATAGTGCACGCAAAGTAAGAACTTGGAGCAGGAATAGACAATTTAGCCGTCAGAGTGTGTTCCACCATTCAACAAGATCACCCCTGATCTGATTGTAAACTCAAAATCACATTCCTGCCTACCCTATTAACCCTTCATCCAATTGCTTACCAAGAATCTATCTACTTCTGCTTTAAAAATATTCAAGACCGCTGCTTCCACCACCTTTTCAGGAGGTGAATGCAAAAGACTCATAGCCCTCTGAGGAAGAGCAAAAAAAGTGCTCTACTTTAAACAGTGACCTTTGGTTCTTTGCTCTGTCATAAGTGGAAATATTCTCTCTATGTCTACCCTGACAAGAATCCTCAGGGTCACGTATATATCAATTAACTTACCTCACACAATCCTGAACTCTGGCAGATACATAAGTCTCCTACAATCCTTTATGACAATTACTAATTACTAGAGGCATTTCAATGGGTCTGCAATCACATGCAAACTAAACTAAGTAAGAATAGCAGATTTCCTTCACTTAAGGGCATTTAGTGAACCAGATGGGTTTTTAGAACAATGAACAGTATTTACACGAGACCATGGGGTGGCACAGTGGCTCAGTGGTTAGCACTGCTGCCTCGCAACGCCAGGGACCCGGGTTTGATCCCACCCTCGGGCAACTGTCTGTGTGGAGTTTGCACATTCTCTTCCGTTTTGCGTGGGTTTCCTCTGGCTGCTCCGGTTTCCTCCCGCAGTTCAAAGGTGTGCAGGCTAGGTGGATTGGCCATGCTAATTTGCCCATAGAGCTCAGGAATGTGTAGATTAGATGGGTTACAGGGGGATAAGTCTGGGTGGGATGCTCTGAGGATCTGTGTGGACTTGTTGGGCCAAAGGGCCTGTTTCCACACTGTAGGGATGCTATGGAATAAAATAAAGGAGCAGAATTTGGCCATTCAGCCTGTCAAATCTGTTCTGCCGTTCAATCATACGTGATATGTTTCTCAACCCCAGTCTCCTGGCTTCTCCCTGTAACCTTTGATCCCCTCACTAATCAAGAATCTATCTATCTCTGACTTAAAGACACTCAATTGCTTGGCCTCCATAGTACTGTTTTTCACAGACTCACTACTCTCTGGGTGAAGAAATTCTTCATCATTTCAGTTCTAAAGGTTGTCCCTCCACTCTGAGGGTATGACCTTGGGTCCAAGTCTCTACAATGTGTGGAAATACCTTCTTCATATCCACCCTATCCAGGTCTCTCAGTATTCTGTAAATTTCAATCAGATTTCCACCGATACCCCCCAATTCATCCTCCTAAATGCCATTGAGTTCACACTTAGAATCGTTAAACACTCTTCACCCTTCATTCCCAGAACTATTTCTGTGTACCTCCTCCGGACACACTCTAAGGCTAGCACATCCTTCCTTAGATACAGGCCCCAAAACTGCTCACAATATTCTGAATGTAGCCTGACCGGGACCATATACAGCCTCAGTAGCACATCTCTGCTCTTGTATTCAATGTCAGAAGTCAGACAACACCAGGTTATAGTTCAACAGGTTTATTTGAAATCACAAGCTTTCATAGCACTGCTCCTTCATCAGGTGAAGGCCTTGTCCACCCCAGTCCAACACCGACACCTCCACATCACGGCTACCATAGACACCACAAACCCCCAGCTCAAAGTGGAGGGGATCTCCAAAAAGATTGCACATATTGACACAAGCATCAAGTTTCTGTAGAGATGCAAGAAAGCAGAGAAGATCCCAACAGGACTTCTGATCACCAACCCACTCAAGTCGACCTACAACACAGACTACACTGACAGACTCCACCAACGCACCTCTCGCATGCTCCTCAATCATCTCGTACTTCAGCTCTACAGCAGGCGCTGCAGCCTTGAAATTGAAATAGAGACCATATTTTCAGCTTGCACTCAGGATACAGAGGACCAGCTATGAGACACTGCCAAACAGATGAGGCAAAGGAACTATATCACCTACATGGTCTTTAAAAAAAGACTTCACCTGATGAAGGAGCATCGCTCCGAAAGCTTATGATTTCAAATAAACCTTTTAGACTATAACCTGGCATCTTGTGACTTCTGACCTTGTCCACCCCAGTCCAAAACCAATACCTCCACTTGTATTCTAGCCCTCTTTAAATGCCTGCTAACATTGAATTTGCCTTCCTAACTGCCAACTAAACCTACATATCAATCTTAAGAGAAACTTGATCTAGGACTCCTTAGCCCCTTTGTGCTTCTGAGGCCTTTCCCCATTTAGGAAATAGTCTACACTTCTATTCTGCCTACTAAGGCGCACAACCGCACACTTTCCCACATTTTATTCTATCTGTTACCTTTTTACTCACTCTCTATCCTGTCCCTATCCTTTCTGCAGCCTCCCCATCTCCTCAATGCCACCTGTCCATCCACCTACCTTTCTGCCATCTGCAAACTTAGCAACAATGCTCTCAATTCTTTCATCCAGGTTGTTAATGTACAATGTGAATAGTTGTGATCCTGTTGTCGCCTCTTATAGAACTCTGCTAGTCACTGGTTGCCATCCTGAAATAGACCCGTTTATCGCCAGTCTCTGCTTTCTGCAAGTCAGCCAATCCTTTATCCGTGCTCATACATTACCCATGAAACCATGGACTCTTAATTTATTTAACAGCCTCGTGTATGGCAACTTGTCAAAGATTTCCTGGAATTCTAATAGATCACATCCATTGGCTTCCCTTTGTCTAACTTGCCCTTTACCTCCTCCAAAAATTCTTACAGATTTGTCAAACATGACCCCCCATTGATGAATCCGTGCTGACTCCATCCTATTTTATCATGCACTTCCAAGTATTCTGCAATCTCAGCCTTATTAATGAGCCATAAAATCTTACCGACTACTGAGGTCAGGCTAACGAGTCTATAATTTCCTGATTTCTGTCTCCTAAACAGGGTGTTGCATTAGCCATTTTCCAATTCTGTAGGACCATCCCTGACTCCAGTGATCTCTGAAAGATTACAGATTTTATTAAATTTGTACTTCATTGACTACCATTGAGGGGTTTGAACCCATGTCCCCAGAACTTTAGCCTGGAGTTCTAGACAATTATTTCAGTGGCATTACCAGTGTGCTTGTGGCTCTCCTTAGTACAGTATGCAATACTTCAGATTCGTTCTCATCAGTAACCCGCATAACTTAAGAAAAACCCTTTTTCTTTTGAATTAAATCCTCTTGCAATAAACAATAACATTCTGTTAACTCTCCTAATTACTTATTGCACCTGCAGACTATAATCTTTTGTGATTCATGCACGAGGACATCCTAGATGATCCCCATACATCACAGAGATTTCCAATCTCTCATTGCTTAGATAATATATTTCTTTATTATTCTTCATGCCAAAATAGATATTGTCACATTTTCCCATGTTTTTCATCAGTTCCCATATCTTTGCTGACTCACCAAACCTATCTGTATCCTTCTTATATTATCTTCCCAACTTACTTTTCTACCAATCATTATGATATCAGTAAATTTGACAACTAAACCTTCCACCCTTTCATTTAAGTCCTTTATAAAAAGTTCTGAACAGTTGATATCCCTGCACTGAACCCTGTGGCACATCATTCATTGTTTATTGACAGCCTGAAGATGATCCATTCTTGCCTACTTTCTGCTTCCTGTTAGACAATCTCCTTAGCCCCTACACCAAGAGCTTTCATTTTCCACAGTAATGGCATCTTGTTCAATGTCTTCTGGAAATTTAAGGTTGGTACAACCACAGACATGTCAGTTCCTCAAAGAAGCTCCTCAAATGGGCAGTGCGGTGGATCAGTGTTTAGTACTGCTGCCTCACAGTGCCAGGGACCTAAGTTCAATTCCTGCCTTGGGTGACTGTCTGTGTGGAGTTTACATGTTCTCCCTGTATCTGTGCATGTTTCCTCTGGGTGGCCCAGTTTCATGTCACAGTCCAAAGAGTTCCGGATTAGCCGTGGGAAATGCAATGTTTACAGGGAGAGGGTAGATAGGTGAGTCTGGGTGGGATGCTCTTCAGAGAGACAGTGTGGGCTTGTTGGGCTGTATGGTCTGTTTCCATCTGTAGGGATTCTATGAACTCCACTAAATTGGTTAAGCATAGTTTCCATTTCAGTTATAATGGTGTTAGTTTGGTAATTCTAGAAGTTTTACCTATCAATGGTAGAGGAATATTAGTACATGTCCGGTGGGGATTTCTGAATTTGCAAGTAATTGTTATGTATTGTGGTCCCAAGAAGTTCAGAATAATCACACTTTTCAACACAAATACTGGAGCTTATGTCAAGTGTATTTTTCCAGATCTTTCTATCTGGAGCAGAAAAATGTTTTGTTACATTGACCGTAGTGCAGTTGTATGTGGCATCCTGAGATATACAAGTATACATACACATGACAATATAATTTCTAAATAATTTCAGAATAATATAATATGATCTTTCTTTAATGAAAATGTAATGCCTATTTATATCTTTACCAATCATTAACTTTTAAATACCTTACCCAATCATTAACTTTTTAAACATAATATGTGTTACATTGTAGGAAGATGGTAGTGTTATGGTAGCATCACTGGACTAATAAACCAGACGCAAAAACAAAAATTGCTGGAAAACTTTCTGAGGGAGAGTCACTGGATCCAATATGTTAACTCTGATTTCACGTCACAGATGCTGCCAGACCTGCAGAGCTTTTCCTGTTTTTGTTTATAGCTTCCACAGTTCGTTCAGTTTTTATTTAATAATTCAGAGGGCCAGGCTCATAAATCTGTACCTAGGTGCCTTTGTACCTAAGCTGACACCATAAGTGGTGACTTGTAAACCTTTCATTGTACTCATGTGAGTATGTGACAATAAAGCTAATTCAATTCAATTCAATTCAGAATCCTCACGGCAGCTCGCAGCTCATGGATTTGACCAGGGCTGCTCGCTTGTTCTAAAAGTACTCACTCACTTAGCACTTACCCGCACGTATACAGCATCCATGCTTTGGTTTACCTTGGCTTGCCAATTACTGCATTAGATTTGGGAAAAGTTCCAGAGGATTTGAAAACTGCCAATGTAACACCCTTATTCAAAAAAGAAGGAAAACAAAAAGAAAGATGTAACTATAAGCCACTTAGCTTAACATCTGTCTTTGGGAGCATGTCAAGCCTCCATTGTAAAGGATGAGATAGCTGAGCATTTAGAAGTGTATATTATGATTAAAGAAAGTCAGCATGGCTTCATAAATGGGAAATCATGCCTGAAAATGTCATTACAGTTCTTTGAGGATGTTGCAAGCAGGATAAATGAAAAGAACAAGTAAAAGTAATGTATTTGAATTTGTAAAAGGCATTCAATGAAGTATCACACGTGAGGCTACTTAATAGACACAGATCCTTGGTAAACAAATAAAAAACAAGGAATCACAGATGCAGGTAATCAGAAACAAAACAGCAATTGTCGTACAACTTTAGCAGGTCTGGTAGTATCTGTAGAGAGAAAGCAAAGTTAATGTTTCAGGTCAGTGGCCCTTCTTTAGAACTGATTATACCTGGGAAAAGGTTGGTATATATATAGAGGATGGAGTGGGGAGATGGGGGAGGAGTAAATGAGCCATTGGTGTTTGGATTCTATGTCAGAAGATGGACTAACTAATAGGAGACAGGGAGATAGGATAAGGGTAGCATTTTCAGGATGGCAAACTGTAACATTTGACCAGGATGACAGAAGTGAACTTACCATCATCAATTTTGTAGATGACACAAAAATAAGTGGTAAGGCAAGTAGTGAAAATGACACAATGAGTCTACAAAAGTTAAGACAGGTTAAGTGAATGCGTTAAAAAAACTTGGCAGATGAAATATAATGTGGAAAAATATGAGGCTATACATTTTGTCAGGAAGAATAAAAGAGCTGAATCTAATCTTAAATGGGGAAAGACTGCAGAAAGCTGCAGCATGACCAGTCCTCCTGAATGAACCACGGAAAGTTCGTTGGGTAATAGAGAAGGCAAATAGACTGTTGCCTTCATTCCAAAGGGAATGGAATGTAAAAACAGGAAGCCCTTGCTAAAATTTAACAAGGTATTAGTCAGACCACTCGTCAAATATTTTGGACTATCTTAAATCCCCTTAACAAAGGAAAAATATACTGGCATTGGAGGCAGTTCTGAAAAGGTTCACTAGGTTGGTTCCAGATAGGGGGGAAATTTCTCATGAGGAGAGATTGAGTAGGTTGAGCTTGCACTCATTGCAGTTATTAATAATGAAAGGAGACCTTATTGAAACATTCAAGATTCTTACGGGGTACAACAGAGTAAATATGGAAAAATTGTTTCCTCTTGTGGGACAGTCTAGGATGTGAGGCCATAATATCCACGTGTAGGGTAGCCCATTTAAACAGGGATGAAGTGGTTTTTTAACAGTAGTGTTTTTTTTCACAATAGAGGGCTGTCGAGGCTAGGTCTTTGAGTGTATTCAAGGCAGAGGTAGACAAAATTTTAATCAATAAGTGAATCAAAAGTTATTGGAAAAAGGCTGGAGGCTGGAGTTGAGGTTTTGGGCAGCACAGTGGCTCAGTACCTAGCAGCTGCTCCCCCACAGCACCAGGTACCTGTGTTTAATTCTAGCCCTGGGCAACTGTCTGTGTGGAGTTTGCACATTCTCTTTGTGTCTGTATGGGTTTCCTGCAAGGGCTCCAGTTTCCTCTACCATCCAAAAATGTGCAGCTCAGGTAGTTTGGCCATGCAACATTACCAAGAGTGTCCAGGGACATGTAGGCTAGGTGGATTAACTATGTTAGTGTGTGGTTAGGATGAGGATATGGGTAGGATGCTCTTTGGAGGATTGGTGCAGACTCAAAGGGCTAAATGGCCTCTTTCAGCACTGTATGATTATTAAATTAGCCATGATCTCATTGAATGCCAGACCAGACTCAATGGGCCAAATGTTTAATTTTGCTCCTACATCTTCTGATCTCATGTTTGCATTGGTCTCAGTATGTCAGTGTGGGACTAACATTAGTGTACAGATGTACAGGCATCAACCAGCAGTTTGGATACTTTACGCTGGGTCTGCCCAGTTTGGTCATTAAAGCATTTCTCAGTTCAATGAGACTCTTGAAGGCTCGTGTCAGCCTTAGCCTGGCTTTCTGAAGATTTAACAGAGACAAGCAGCCCAAACAGGGCCACAGTTAAGCAGGTGAGCTGCTTTTAGATTCACAGGAGAAATAAGCTTCTCTCTGTAACCATTAAACTAAAGCTTGAAGCTCAATTTTCAGGTGAATCTTGAGTTTCACAGGAAGTGCTGTATCTTGTCTGTTTTTTGGCCTGAAAATGAGCTATAAATAACTTTTGCCTCAAAAAAAAATTGACAAGTTAGAATAAAACAAGTCAAAGTTAGCAAGTATCAAGAAGGGAAATTATTAGAAATCAAGTTGTTTGATTTGATTTACTGTAGAGAGCTTGCAAAGAGTTGCCTGGGGTTGGTGCCATTTTGAATACCTGGAGTCTGAAGAATGCAATCATTCTTTAAGTCCTACAAATTGGAGTGGAAGACAGTTGTACCTTAAATTTGATGTGCAATAAATTCAGATATTATTAGGGATCTGAGACCCCACAGAGCTACTCTTCAATTTTTCCCATTTACACATTTTCCAATCCACCTGTTCACAGATGTAATTACATACCCCTGGAGCAGGTGGGATTTGAACCCAAGCCTCCAGAGTTAGAGGTAAGGACAATACCACCATATTATAAGAGTCCCTCTCCATGCGTCCAATTTGATTATATCAATTGAGAGAAAGCACATTGGCATCCTGAAATCTTGCAAGTTCATTTGCATTTGAAAACATATTATAGCAAGTGGGACCTGAACCTAGGCCTACTGGTCCAGAGATAGGAACACTGACACTGCACCACCAGAGCCCTTATGTTGATTTTGCAGTGCACCAGATATATTTTGGAACATGTGTTTCTAATCCTTGTGAGTTACAAAATGCTCCCTTCAGTTGAAGTTCTTGAAGATTTGGAATGATCTTCCTGTGATGATTCTTTCCTCATTGAGTACTCCTTGTAGAGCACAAGAGTCTATATCACTGGGCTAGAAGCTCTGGGTTCAAGTTTTACCTGTCCTGGACATTTGTCATAACATGTCCGAGGAGGTTCATTAAAACCCATTTTTAAAGTGGCCCTTTCTGTTGCATCTCAAAGTGTAAGAGTAAATGAACACTTGTCACATCACTAGGTTGGGTGATTACCCAGAGGGCACTTCTTTACAGAGTGGAGGTGTGTTGGACATTCCAGACTCAAGTTGCTACCAGGAAATGTACCCTGCTTTGATACTGTAATAATGCAAAGATTTAAACAAACATGATTTTTAAGGCAATTCAATTATGACGTGACTTGAAATGAAAACTCTTCATATTTGTTCTGCAAATTGATGTAGGGAATACTGTGCAGCCTTATTTTGACACAATTTCATTACGAAATGTCTGTATTATTAACACCCAATTCCTTATGTATTTTTTGATGCATTTTCATTTCTTCCCACTTTCCCTACAATTCTAAACATGTTCTTATTGCCAAAAGAGGCAACCACTTTTCAAACAATTTGTGAACCAGCAGTTCCACTCCTGCATTAATGTATGATCATCTTCTTATCTGCTCTGTGTGATTGCTTCACCATTTTGTTCAAATAGATTCACCCCCACTGTTCATTCCTCGCTGAATAAAGGATGAAAGTAAATTTAGTTGAGGGGTTCTGTTGCTGTCCAGCTTGCCCATTTGAAACAGCTATTAGGCCCATTCATTTGGACATTGGTGAACCAATACATATTTCAGGCTCCTTTCTAAAATTGCTTTGCAGAGGGACGTTTAGCCACTGCTGTTCAGACATTGACAGTTTATGGTTTCTGAGAGACATCCGACCACTCCTCAAACCTCCCTAGTCTTAACAAATTCACATTGAGTTTCAGGAGCCCAGTCAATGTTGTAAATTATAATACGAGAGGCATGGTGGCTCAGTGCTTAGCTGCCTCACAAAGCCAGAGTCTTGGGTTTGATTCTAGCCTCAGGCAACAGTCTGTGTGGAGTTTGTACACTCTCTCCGTGTCTGCATGGGTTTCCCCTGGGTGCTCTGGTTTCCTCCCACAGTCCAAAGATATGCAGGTTAAATAGATTGGCCGTGGGAAACGCAGGGTTACAGGGAGAAGGTCGGGGGGGGAGGTATTGGAGGTAGTCTGGGCGGGGTACTCTCTGGAGGGTCAGCGTGGAATTAATTGGCCAGATAGGCTTCTTCCACACTATGGGATTCCATGGTGATATCGAAATCATGTTCTGGCATATGTTCCATTCACGATCCCCCAGTCATTTCTCCTCACCAGCTCACTCTTACAGCATTGTCTAACCAAGACCCATGTTTTGATCTTTCAACCAAACATGCCTTAGTTTACCAATGAATTCCCACAGTTTTGAGCTTAACTAGCATTTCTTTTCTTAATAAAAAGGTGGAACTTAATACCCTTTGGAAGTTGAAGTGCACAACTTTGTAAGGTTTACCTCAGTACCCTGTATTTCCCTTTCCATAACGACATGATGAATGTTGGCTAGGCCACATCCACTGCTATTTACTGTTGGCTATTATTCCTTTGGATTTGATTTGATTTATTATTATCAATATATTGAGATACAGTATTGTTTTGCGTGCTAACCAGAAAAATCATACCTTACATAAGCACATCAGGGTAATAGAACAGAATGCAGAATATAGAGTTACAGTTACAGAGAAGGTGCAGAGAAAGATCAACTTTAACATATGAGAGGCCCATTTATAATTCTGCTAACAGCAGGGAAGAAGCTGTTTTTAAATCTGTTGGTACTTGTTTCCAATTTTTGTATCTTCTGCCTGATGGAAGAGGGTGAAAGAGAATATAACCAAGGTGGGAGGGATCTTTGATTATGGTGGCTGCTTTCCAGAGGTAGCAGAAAGTATAGACAGACTCAATGGAAGGAAGGCTAGTTTTCGTGATGGAGTGGAATGCACCATAACTCTTGTAACATCTTGCGGCCTTGGCCAGAGAAGTTGCCATACCATGCTGTGATGCATCCAGATATGATACTTTGTATGGTGCATCTATAAAAATTGGTAAGAGTCATTGTGGACATGTTGAATTTCCTTAGCCTTCTGAGTAAGTAGAGGAGTTGGTGCACTTTATTGACTGTAAGGTTGGCGTGGATGGACCAGGATAGATTGTTGGTGGTATTCACTCCTGAGAACTTGAAGCTCTCGACCATCTCCACCGCAGCACCATTGATACAGTCAGGGGTGCATCAACCAATCAGCTTCACGAAGACAATAACCAGCTCCTTCGTGTTTCTGACATTTAGGGAGAAATTGTTGAAACAGAAATTATACAGCAGTTCTCAAAAAGCATACATTTGTTTTTAAAACGCTGAAAGGAATCACAATAAAATACCAGATGAACAGCTTTGCCCCCACCTTATCTTAAAATCTCCTTGTAACTTTAACAAAGACCTTCGAGCAAGCAAAAGTGTTGGAAACCAATGTTCAAGGCTGTGTGACTTAGAAACACCAGAATGGTGGAATCAGCAGGTTTTTTAAAAATTAATTCACAAATGTGGACGTCACTGTCAAGGCCAGCTTTTATTATCCACCCTAATTGCCCTGAGGGCAGTTGAGAGCTCACCACATTACTACCAGTCTGGTACAACATGTAGGCTACAGCAGGTAAGATGATAGTTTCTACCCCTCAAGGACATTCATGAACCAAATGGGTTTTTCCCCTGACAATTGACATTAGTTTCATGGTCATGATTAGCTCTAATGATAGATTTTTAAGGGAACCAAATTCCATCATCTTCCGCAACAGTGTTTGAATGAGGGTGCCCAGATATCGCTGGTGTCTCTGGATTAACAGTCTGGTAATTATATCACAAGGCCATTGGTTCCCCTATTATTTTCATTGCCTCCCCATTTGCTAGTCAGATTGAAAGGATTTAGCTATTCTAAACATTTAAAACTCATTGGAGCATGTGCAAGCTATAGAATGGGACACCATGCCAAAAATGCAGTCACTGTGACCGTTCGTGGATTTGAGTTGAGACCAGATTTGAACTTTGTGGAATCACAGAGGCAATTTCAAGCCTCTGCCTATAACAGGAGCTGATGCTAAGACATCAGGTAAATAGTAGCAGACATTCACATATGATCCAAAGCTAAACCAAATGTTATATTTCTGTGTAACATATATTTCACGATTTCCTGCCTATCCTGTGATTTCTTTTCTTGATTTGAAACATGTTGCTGCTTCAACCATAGTCCTTTCTACTGATCAGAGTTCACAGCAGTGAAGCCTTGGTCTTTGTATGTCTCATTTGTAAGCCGTAATTATTAGCTGTATTCTGAAACAGTGTCAAACTACCCTAACATTTTCTCCCATGATAATAGATTGTTCTTTTGCCTTCAGCTTACTATTACCTTGAATTACAACCCGGCTGATAAAAGAAAATTATTTTCTGCCTTCAGGCCATGCTCTGTACTTTGTGAAAGGTGATAATGATGGCAATCTTAGAGTTCCCTGGAATAGATCTGTCAGATCAATCATCTCAGTGGCACATCAGGTCCAATCTCATCTGATCAAAATAACACATATGATATTGCAGCCGTCAATGTCTAACTGATGTGGGTTTGAACCTTCAGGGCTCACTTTATGTTCCTCTTTATGTTCGGAACTGTTTTATTACTGCAGTTGTCAATTACCTTCATTCTGAACTTTATGCCTGAGAGGGACTGGGGTAGCTGATTAGGTTGCACTGTTACTGTCTGTGCGTAGAATCTGTAGACTGGTCATTGTTGCATGTCAACATGTAATAGCATATGTAAAAGATAATATACTCATGTAGGCCCAGAATTTCATCCACGAATCTCTTGCACAGTGTCAGGAGAATTCCTGGGTCCACATACTAAACCTTAAAAAAATGACTGCTTAGACATCACATTTTTGGTTTGGGGTTGGGAAGGGGCAGGTGTGGTGGGGGTATGAGCTATGTTACAAGTTGGTGCGGGTGACCCCAGAAATATTAGAGAAGGTGTCACTTGCAGGAGTCGTCTGTGTGCAAGGCCTCCCTCAGGCTGTGTGTCCAAAAACTTAAATAAAGATACAAAATATTCATCCAGCCCTCACTGCTCACATCCTCGCACCATTTCCCTACACACACTTCCCCAGCCCATCCATGCCAACATATGCAACCACATGCCCTGTAGCCCCTGCTTAATGTTTCATACCGTCCATGCCAACATATGTCCTTTTTACTCACAGAACATGACTTCTCATAACCTCAATGATGACCAATGCCTCTCCATATACACCGATAGCCCTCTAAGATCCTATACCATTTCGTGTCAACTCAAGCCAACCCATGGTGCTACTTTTTGCTTTTATGCCTACCATGTAAACTCAATCAGTATCCACCATGGACAGACCTCAGGATCCATGTAGAGATGACATAAAATGAAACACCATAAAATAAATGTTGTAATTCTATTGTAGACTTTGGCATATTGGAAAGTATTCTGATTCATAAAGACTCATTTATTGTATTTCCATGATTTCAATTACATAAGGCCTTATGACAATAAATATTTCATTCAAGTGCACAATCACATATAATATTGATTGTTAAGTTCACATTGCCATTTCACTATAATCACCTGTAGCCGTCAAACTGTGAAATGGCAGGTATCCTACTGTGATAATGGGTGGTTTTAAAGTCATTCATACAGCAATATTGAAGAATGGAAACCTTAGGCTAAAGTAAACAAACAAAATAAATTAACAGTTTAATGTCCAAAGGGTTGTTCAAAAATTTAAAGGGCAGAGGTTTTAAGTGACTAGGCAACTTGACAGGTCCTTTAAAGAGTTGTTTTTGACAGGTTGTCTTGCACATGATGGAAGATAACTGATCCTTCCCCATCACTTCCCTCTCACTTTTCTCCATTTTAAACTTCTTCATTTCCCACCATTTTTAAATCAATATTATTGAGACTACCTCCCTGAATCTTTGGATTTCATTCTCCTAAAGTATGAAGGTGTTCACCCTCCTCCCTGTATCACATTGTCCTCTCCTGATACACTCATTTCTTGAACTTTCAAACCATGAAACTCCTTAACTTGCTCAACCTTTCCCTCCTCTGCGGTATTCAATCTTTTTAAACATAGGCCCAAATTTTCCAATAGCCAGATAATCACTTTTGAAACAAAGTTAAGAGTTGGACATGGGGATTCCCTGACATAACAAATTCTGAAGGAATTGCCCGGAAATTGAAAATTCCACCGGTCAGTTCCTGGAACCCTCCAGAGGTAAATATTTAGGTCAGAGAATTTGAAGGGTTACAGTGCTGTTAAATAAATACTTACTTGGGAAAATTTGGACAATCATAAACCTAGTCAAATTCTTGAGTAAGTATTAAATTGAACCCTGACTTACCATTTATATATTCCCCCAATTACACTGCCTCTGAATGTCTTACCCCTCCTACACCCTAACCTGACATCATTTACTCCCAAACCTGACACACATTCACCCATGGCTACAGCTGACATACCCCTTTCCCCCTCCACTCGACCAATAACCCCTGCCCACCCAATACCTGACACCATTCCCCCACAGCTGGACCAGACCCACTTCGCCCCCATCATTGGAACCAGACTCTCCCTCTCCTGCCAATGGACCAGACTCCACCCAATGCACCAAGGACTCAAAACCCCAGTGGGAACTTACACCCTGTGCCACCACTGACCCCAACCTATGCTAAACACGCCATCATTTACCCTCTTAACACGTTGTGCTCTGGTAATCTAATTACCTGGCACTCGACCCAACTAGCACCCTACCCCTACCCACCTGACACCCTACCATCTACCTTCCCAGCAACGTAACCATACCTGGAAAAGTGGGTGTCTGCGAAGCTCAAGCTATAACTTATAGAATATAAGAACTGACTGCAACAAAATTGCAGACACTGACCGCTCCCCCCAGCCATGATTATCCTGCACTAAGAGGGACCATTCCGAATTAAAGTATAGTTCTGCATTCCTGAAGAAGCCTTGATCAGAATCTCCTGTCAGAACTACAGAGCTCTTTCTGACCATAAAAAAAGGAGCTGAGTACAGATGTGAATATGGTTGCCACTCTTTGGAAATTCTAATCCATGAAACTGATGTCAGCTAAACAACCTTTGATTTATCTTGGTATAGCACCTTGCAGAATTCATTGTGTGCCTATCACATTCATTGTGAAAGGCTCAGAGACACTTGTCTTCAAGCTTTAGGAAGTCAGAAGTAACACGACATGAAGTTATCGTCCGACAGGTTTATTTGAAATCACAAGCTTTCAGACTGTAGCCCCTTCATTAGGTGAAGTGACAGAGAAGCAAACAGACACAGAATTTTTCAGCAGAGAGAGACCAAGGACAGAGGGATCAAAAGACCATACAAATGCTGTGTATGGAGTGTTGAATATTAACTCTGTGCAGGCGATCAAAAGTATCAGACAGTGTGAGCTGAATTACAAGTGAAAGCATGACATACATTTTCAATTAAATGAGGCAGAGAGATAATTACAAAAAAATTAAAAATAAGGTGGAGATGGAGACAAAACTAATGGCTGAAATAGCATTATAGATATAAGAGTCACATCCGAGGGTCTAACCAAAGTCACAAGCAATCTAAAACTGTGCAAACTAATCAAGGTAGAAAGATCATAGCAATTTATCAAGATGATGGTGTCAAAACAGGACAGTTTTGAATATTTTACGGATACAGAACAGTGTGGTGAGGCCACATGTAGCGTGGCATGAATTCAAGATCACAGTTGAGGCCATCTTCATGGGTATAAAACTTAGCTATCAGTTGGACTATACCCTTGTGTTGTGTGACTTCTGACTTAGCCTACCCCAGTCCAACACCAGCACCTCCACATCATTCATACTTTATAAGTGTAATGAAGTGCCCTACCACAAGATGGAGCATTTCACACAGAAAGCAGAGACAATCTTCAGTGATAAAGTTGACAGAATTTAATGACCTCGATACGGATTCTGCAAACACTTTCTAAATAAAACACATTGATCTGTTTTATGACTCCAGTAATAAGTCTTTATGTTGCTCCTGTGCAAACCAACTTATGTTTTACCAAACCCTGCCCTTGTTAATTTTAGCTGATGGTCTATGTGAGTATAGAATGGAGAACAGCTCTTTATACTTGTACCACAAAGGTTGGTGCCTGGATTCCTGGAGTGTAATTTTAGTATCAATGGAGTTCTGTGCCTACAGCCCTGAAGAATAAAATTTATTCTGACATGTTTTCATTTAAAACAGTTAAAGAAAATATGTGAAAACTGATTGATTGTTTTAGTGACAAAAGAGAATGTATTAACTTCTCTGGTATGGTATCTCAGATTAGAAATCTAGTTTCTTAGTGCAGCTATTCTAAGTTAATGGTTTTAAAATAGTGAATGAGCCTATTTTAAAATGAGGGGAAATTTGGATAAAGAAGGAACTTCGTAATTTTAATTTCAGTTTTATTCACTCATTGGAATGAGTAGTTTCTCATCACAGTTACTGAATATAGATCGTTCGTAATTTGTAGCAATTTTCTGATAGCTAACTAAGTTTATTGAGTTCGTTAAGAAGCAGCAGTTTAAATATGATGCATTAGCAAATTAGTCAAAGAAAGTACATTGTCACGACAGATGTGAATACTTCCCCGTTCCCTGAACTGATTTGTAGAATAGAGGAGCTGAGGTTTTGAAGTGGATTTCTGAAGAAGGGTCCAGACCTGAAACGTCAGCTTTCCTGCTCCTCTGATGCTGCCTGGCCTGCTGTGTTCATCCAGCTCTACACCTTGTTATCTTGTGTTGTTTTTGTTGTGTTAACAGTCTTTGTTCTTCCCTTGGGCTGAAGTAAGGGAACTTCTGATCTTTTCCCAAGAAGATAATGACTCATTCCCCTAGATTCTCTTTCTCTCCCTACTTACTCCTATTCTTATCCCTTATTGTGGGTGTTGGCCATTTTCTTTGTGTCAATCTCCTGTCTAAATTCCCTCAGCTAATAATCATAGGCTAGCTGCTCATGATGCCAAGGTGAACACTATCTGCTTGCCCACCTCCAATTGAAGGTCAGTTATCATTCCTTCTCAGCAGAAAAAACTTCCTATATTCCCAAACACTACATTCGTACTGGACAGTGAGGTGCCCAATGAATCAGTTGTTTATGCTTGCAGCAGATTAGTTACTATGGTAACACCCAATCCAATGATGCTATGATGATCTGGGTGGATAAAGGCAGAACAGTTGTGGGTCTCAATGAGGACAAACCTACCAACTCTTCAAGTCTCCTCATAATGTTTGTAACAATCTTTTTCATATAAATGCAACTATTGATTTGATTACGATTATGTAAAAAAAGACTGCCTTGTTGAATATAAGAATCTTTTCTCCTTCGACTACATAGTGTCACCTAGACAGGGGATGGTGACAATAAGTCTGCCTTATTGTGACCAACAATCCAACTAGCTCTCATACAACTGATGCCTGCAGTGATCATCTGAAGACTTAACTTAGCCACACAATTGCAATATGCTATGTATGTAGTACAGAATTTGATTTAGCCGTACAGAATAAAATCCAGAAAACCCAGAAGAAATTTCCAGTTACAGCTTTAAGAATGACTTGGACAGTCAGTCAGCAGCAGAAGGAGCTGAACAAGCAAGGAACCTGCAGCAGACAAACCGTGGCAAGATTCAACAACAGGGAATCCATAGTTGATGCAAAAAGTACTTCAGACCTGGTAAGAGAAGCGCAGAAGAAACTGTGAGCCAGAAGCTACATGGAGCTTGTTAGGCACAGGTCACATCAGGTGCCGATGAATCGTAGGTGCAATCCCAAGTTGTGTTTCAGCCCCAAATTGAATGGACATCAGGGTGTGCATGGGTAAAATTAAAAGCCCTGATAGGCAATAGGTAATCCTTAAAAAATGCTACACAGTTATAGGCTGAGAAACTCAGATATAAACAAAATACATAGCATTTGAATTGTGCATCACCGCCTTAACAAGTAGATAATATGAGGCATGACACAATAGGTGAGATAAAGGGCTATTTAAGTAATTTAAACCAAGGTCACAGTACAGTGAACCTGTAAGGCCACAACTAAAATGACAAAGGAGAAATTTAGAAACCTTAGCATAGTATAACAGAAGACAAAAATAGGAAAGCTATTAAGGCTCCATAAGTGGAGAAAATCCATAACTGATATCATGGTTGACATGGGAAGACTTTATTATGATTAAAGAAAATGGGGTTCATTTGGAAAAGCTGATACAATGAATAGAAATCTTTATTAAAATTGTAAGGTAACAGGCATTATTAGCAATGCTGCAGATAGTGTGAATCATCTAAAAAAAGATATTAAGCAAACATGATTCATCTTTAAGGCTGTAGGCAGCAAGGTTTACACAGAAAAGCTGTTTAATAGGAAAGGGATAAAAGGTACTGCAGATGCTGGAGAATCCGAGATAACAAGCATGGGGCTGGATGAACACAGCAGGTCAAGCAGCATCATAGGAGCAGGAAAACTTGACGTTTCGGGCCTAAACCCTTCATCAGAAAAGGGGGAGGGGAAGAGGGTTCTGAAATAAATAGGGAGAGAGGGGGAGGCGGATAGAGGATGGATAGAGGAGAGGATAGGTGGAGAGGAGGCAGACAAGTCGAAGAGGCGGGGACTGACCTATCTCCTCCCTACCCCCCTACCTACACTCACCTTTACTGGCTCCATCCCTGCCTCTTCGACTTGTCTGCCTCCTCTCCACCTATCCTCTCCTCTATCCATCCTCTATCCGCCTCCCCCTCTCTCCCTATTTATTTCAGAACCCTCTTCCCCTCCCCCATTTCTGATGAAGGGTTTAGGCCCGAAACGTCAAGTTTTCCTGCTCCTGTGATGCTGCTTGGCCTGCTGTGTTCATCCAGCCCCATGCTTGTTAATAGGAAAGGCACCATTTATGAGGCCAGAAAGGATGGAAATGCTCCATTTTGATCACAAAAGCTGGGAAAATCCTTCATTGCAGCAGAGTGGACAGCCATCATTCTGGTGCACTCTTAATAGCCTTTAGGACAAGAAAAAACTACTTCAGAAATGGGCTTTTAAAGTGGAGGAAAGTAGATTTTAGTTTTCAGTGCTGTGAACATCTGAGTTGTATTTTGTTTAAAGTGAGAAATTCATTTGAACATTGAGTTCATAACAGCATTTACAAGAAGTCATGTGATTTCAATTAAAGGACTGTCAAGTCATTTGGGGAGGTGATCGCTGTGGGTATTTGCTAACCTGCAATTTATATGACTCTCAGAAAGAGTGAGACACTATAAGAGAGAGACAGACAGAGAGAGAGAAAAACATGGTACATTCAGAGAGAACAGTTCTGTAATACAGAGCTGCTCTTCTTAATAGAAGAGGCCCAGACCTGAGATCTCTTAAAGTGGCTGAGAAAATAATGGGAAAAAAGCTCCAGAAGCAGAATGCTGTGGAGGTATCAGAGAACAAAACATTCTACAAGACCATCGAAGTCATGGATTTAGGGAGTTCCTGTTAATTCATAATTGTGAACTAAGTTATCAGTTTATTGTAAGGATATTAACTGAATAAAATAGCTTCAAGTGAATGCATAGAAGATTGCTGAAAGGAAATCAATTTCAACTGAGTCAGCTGAGCGAGAAGGTTTAGTGTGGATCTAGGAGTGACTCTTCACTGAGATTTGAGTGTGTAATGTTACCGCTCTGATAAAAGGGATGAATCTTTCTTTCTGATATGTGGAATGAGATCATTCCAATAGATCTTGTGTAATGTAACTTATATCATGTAATTACTTTTATTAATAAACTTTATGTTCTTTGGTTAAAAGTATATAGCAGCTTCTTATGAAGATGTTCAGTGCCTGATCACCACATAAACAGAACAAAAAAGTTAAATTTACGGCCTATAAAGCCAGTTCCATTTTGGGATCTTACTTGTCCAACTTGGCCATCAGCTGGGGTCATAACGCAGAATAAATTGGCCTGATCACTAAGATAATAAACCACATATATTTAAGATAAGAGCATCTTCTCATTGGACTATTGGAGGGACTGGTTTTCCTCTACCACTCTAGGAAAACAGACGTCCTAAATACCAACCTAAAAAAGGATCATGGCAGCAAATCTACCTTATGGTGACTAATCCACTTAGATTATACAGCATGATGCCGACAGTGGTTGTCTGAAGAGTCATGTTATCTCAACCATTACAACAGCAAGGTCATCTCCAATTCTGTGTGTTTTCATTTTTGCCAATAATCTTTTGTCCAGAGCCTTGAAGTTTCATTGGATAACACCCAGACACACTCCACCGTTTACCATCCTAATGGCCTCAAAAATACAACTACACTAGCCAGGCATGACCTTTACTTCAAAACTCCAGGCTGAGTTTGATTTCACGGAGATTCAAATGCTTAGTCACTTTGTGATGAATATAGATTTCTGATAATACAACAACAAACAGCATTAGATAAATATCTCCATGAGTTATTTTCCCCTCTACTTCACATCTTAACTAATTTCACTTTTCAATTGACAGATATGATTCTTTAATTCAAAGAGCTTTAGACAATATGAAAAACGTATCTAAAGTATTCCTCCTCATTTACTTTACTACCGTGAAGAAGAAACCATTATGTCCTAGTTGCAAATGTTTTGAACATAATTGTGTCTGAAATTTATATTAACACCAAGAAGATTTGCCCATTAACTTATTTTTAACATTCCCTTGTACTGCTAAAATGTTGTCTCCTTCTCTACAGTACCATACACCTATTTATTTAAGAAGTCCTCCTTACCTTTTTTTATCAATTATAGCTCAAGTAGATTTATTTTTAATGATCTTCTTAATACATTCATAAAATCTTTGAATGTTAACTTTGATATTGCATTCAAGTTCTTCTTCATGCAACCTTTTTAAACCTTGATGTCCCTTATGGCACTCCCAGACTGCTGCATTTTTTTTTTTATCCTTACATAAAGAGTGCAAAACAAACGGACAGAGGTTATGTTTTACACAATCCGAAGAAATGAAGATCAAGCAAAGAATTGTGGACGCTGGATATCTGAAACACACAAAACCAGAAATTGCATTAGAAACTCAGCAGGTGTGGCAGCATCTGTGACTAGAAAACATAGTTAACGTTTTGAGTCCAGTAACCAGTCCAGCTCTGAAAAAGGATCGCTGAACTCGAAACGTTAACTATGTTTTCTCTCCACAGATGCTGCCAAACCTGCCCAGTTTCTGCTGGAAATGAGCTGTGATTTTAAAAATGTATACAATGGTGCGTTGGTCAGAATCAAAATATTTGAGAAGTAATTTGTTATCTACAGTAATAAGACTGATTGTATTATCATGCAATAATGGTTTTGTTACACATAGTGACCAAGGATTTACGGAAAATAAACCATGCATGTTATATAACTTCTATCCCGTAATTTTTCCTTAACTGTTTTATTGTGTTTTCTGTTATCCCATGTTTTCACCTGCAGGTAACTATGAGGTGCCAGTGCCTGAGATTCCTATCATTTCTACAAAGACGTTGTACCAGGCATAATTTATGCTGATAAAACACAGACAGTCTCTGTTGAGGCTCACATTTATCTTACTCTGCAAGCGTACACAGCCAATTAATCAGCTGTTTTCTGTTTTGCACCTTACTGCAGTAAGATCATCCATTGGGAGCCACTAACCACCTTGACCTGACACGTACATCATGAACACTGTAAGAGATGTTGACGGCACAGGCAGATAGGATTAACCTGATCTGCCAGCAGGCGAATACCAAAACCAGAGAGAAGAGTATTTCTACTGCCTCTAATAAATAGAATTACTTGTTTCTTGCTGTCATTTAATTTCAGGAGAGTTTTCATCATTGCTTGAACTATAGGTTAATGCAAGATATTACTGGGAAAGAAAATCTAATTATTTTCTAATTGTCCCGATGGATCAGATAAAATCCAAGGATCACTTGGAATTGAAAATGGTAATTAAGCTAATGAATGTGTCAAGAATTGACTGCCACCCTGGGAGCATCCGCATTTAAAAAGACATCAAACCACTTTAAGCTGAACTGTTTGCTTATACCCTCATTAATGTCTGAGACTGGGTTGTCCTACAGATCAGCAACTTTTCCTTTCGTAGCATTGACACTCCATGGTGTATACATTAAGGGAAACTTTTTTTAAGGTAGACAACTTTTTCATCAAGATATATCTCCTAGGTTTCCAATCAAAACAGTAGATGGTAGCAATTTTCGAATTGCTGGTATTCATTAAATGTTTTGGGTAAGATGGAGGTGAGCAGAATTGTCAACATTCATCGTCATTGAGCTGGTGATGTGTAGAGAAGTTACAAAACTATCAATGGTGTGACAAGCTATCCACAATGGAGCTGAAACAGAAAATCCGTGAAACTTGCAAAGGTGTAGCTATAGGTAGGGGCCGAATAGGCAACAGTAGGTCATGTCTGATCTGTGGATCCAGGAGAAACATTTTCGTTGCCTCCAGCCATACTGAAGTGAATCGATGAGGTGCAACATTCTCCAAGCAAACATTTGGAAGAATCAATTGCTTGGTAGTATGGATGTTGCAGAAGAGAGTGACGTGCTACTGAAGCTTTTCATCTTGCAGTCAGCGGGCCAAATTATACAGGTTGACTGAATTAATACTAACAATTCTTAAATGAGTTTTTTTTAATGAATGCCATGAAGGATTCCTTCACTTTTATCAATACAGTAGGTGACCCACATATTGAAAGTGATGCCTTGTTGATGTGCTCATTCGACATTGCAGGATCATTGACAAATTTCTCAAGGAAGCCAACAAAATTTGCATCACATCACTACGTCACAGCAATGTAGGCACATCTCTATTTTCTGGATTTGATTTAACTGAACTTATGAATTTAGTAATTCATGCAGTTAGGCTAATTGTTAATTACAGTAGGAATGCCCAAGTAGATGGCATGGTCATAGGATTCCCTTCAGGTGTGCTAACAAGTTCATTGGTTTCCACAAGAAATGTGCTTTAATCAAATGAACCCTAACCTTCTATCCTATGGATATTTCTGATTTGTTGATGATACATTTGCATTCTTTGAATCTGCAGTTGGTGTGGATTTCCCACAATTGACTGCATCCCATGCTGCATTTCATCTTTGAGATGAGGGGGTCTTCAATGTGCGAGTTGTGACAATATAATACCTTTATTGTCCTGTTTCTCTTGCAGACCAGTTTTGTCACAGTGGTGCTGAGATGCCTCCTCCAGCATACTGTTTGTAAATAGCTTTCGGATTCTCCCTGGGTGTTTTGTTAACAGTAAGATAAAAGAATTATAAGGGTGCAAGGTCAGTCTTACACAGACTAGAAGATTTTGATTTGGCTTTCAGCTATTGTGTTTTTGTGAGGTAGCTGCTGGTGCAGACAGCTAGAGTTGTCTCTGGTGTTAGCTTGATGTCTAAGAGAGCTTTTCTCTTTGAAATCAAAAGGAGCAGATTGTTTATTTCAGTGTTTCTTTCTACTGGACTGGATACAGACAGCATATGAGAATAATAAATGTTTTGCTGCACTGCATTTTGCCAAAGGATGTGTTTATGGAATGCTGCCTATGTTGGAACAGTTGATGATCAGATGTTAAATGAGGCATCGTTGTGTTAAATGTGTCGATAGTGTGAAGTTATGCTGATTCTTCATTTTATTGCATTTTAATTGCAGTGTAAGAATAAAATGTATTTTGATTAAAGCTTTGTGGCGGACCAATTTAATCATTTCTGGAACACAGCACCTTACACTTGCCTTTAAAATAAAATAAAAGTTGTGGTCTAGGCAATTACTATAATATATTTTGGGGGAGGTTGGTCTGGCTCCTAACATAGATGAGACATTCATCAATGGGTTCTCTACTGCTACCTAGCGTGAGCTTACCTTCTCTGGACAGTGTACATGCTGGAATTTGTACAGCTCCAAGTACACAGGGCACTAGTCATTAGTACACATTGCATTCCTGGAAGAGAAATAGCTATTCCATCAAAGCTATTCTGTGGGCTAGTAGTTATCCTGATCAGATCGTTGTTTGCTATGCATAGTGGAAACTCACAAATGAGCCATAGGTGTCTACTTTCATCCCCGAAAAGTGTCCAGTCTACCTAAAATAACTCTGCAAATTCACAGTATCTCAAATATACGAACAATAGATTAAACAAGCCATTTCATGCTGTTACTACACAATGGGAATGCACAGGTTGCTTTCTACTGACTAGACATTGCCAGCAGCCCAAAACGATGCACTGCTTACCCCACAACTGAGCGACATCGCACATGAATTTCACAGCTCGAATGATGGCAGGTACCTGTGCCTTACGCGCCCAGTATTTGGTTGATCAAATGAAATACAGATTTGTCCCCTTTATCTTGCTTCTGTTATGCCAAAGGGGTCTTGACGATCAGAGATATGAATTTTCAACCAAACAAAATAATGCACTACTTTGGTTGGTCATAATATCGTCACAGTAAACCAGCCCATGCTGGTAAAACATAAACCGAACCCTTTACTGATATGTGATATCCCCCAGTTGGGCAGCACTTGATTAAACAATATTGAATGGTTTCACAGCTGTACTAATTTAAGATTATCAGTCGAGATTGTAGTATAGCATATTTATGCTCGCTGGTAGCAATATTCATTCGCAGGCCATTATCTGTAAACAAAAGGAATGTCTTTAAGCTTTGCACCTCTTTTGCAATATTCAGCATCATGAAGCCAATTGTTCTCTGATGTTTTCTCCATGCACTACCCCAGCCAACCCTTCTATGAGAAGAAATCTACGGACAGAAGTTAGTATTGGAAGACGTGGTGATCACAATGATGATTATGAATCTCATCCCCCGTGAGAGGCATGATTTAAGGCCAGGATTTTGAACAGACAGAAGATTGGGCAGAGAGGCCCAAAGCAAAGTCTGTCAATTGCCTTAAACACTATGAAACAATCTGCAATACATTTTTTTTCTGATGAAGGGTCCAGGCCTGAAACGTCAAGCTTTCCTGCTCCTATGATGCTGCTTGGCCTGCTGTGTTCATCCAGCCCCACACCTTGTTATCTCTGCAATACATCTACTGTGTCAGCTGTTTGACAAATACAAGTCTTCAGTAAACATTCTACTCAAGCAGATAAACATCAACGTGGAATGTCTCATCATTCTAGGAGCACTAAAACTTACTTCACGTTCAACAATAAAATGATTGGAATTTTTGGCATGTTTCAGTTTGTGTATATTGGAGAGTGATTATCAAGACCCCTTTAGCATAACTGAAATAAGATGAACATGATGAATCTACATTAGATCCTCCATTTTTCCTCCTTTAATATCCTCTTTGAAAATCACTTCTTTGGGAAAGTCTTTGATCATTCCTCCTAATGCCTTTTCTTTGGCTAGGAACTGATTTATTTCTAATTATGCTATACGGAAGCAGCATGGGTGACATTCCTCGTCTATTGAAAATGAAGACAATCTGCATTGCTGTCTGTGGGCTCTTACTGTCGGAAAATCAAGCAACGTTTTAAAAAATTTATTTTTGGGATGTGGGTGATCACCGGCCGGCATTTATTGCCCATCCCTAGTTGCCCTTCAGGACGTGGTTGTCAGCTGACTTCTTGAACTATTGCAATCCATTTTCACTGTAGTTGTTCACCAAAATAATTCATTGGACACAAACTATTCCCCAGAAACATGATATACATTGGCCTTGATTTTTTATGGCTGAGGTCAGTGCATTTTTATAGCAATTGTTTTGTTATTGCTTATATCGGCTCAGAAACTGACATATTTGCTCACTCTGGGCTTTTCAAATGCCGATTTGGAGCACTTGGCAGTAAATAATGCTGCACATGTAAAGTGTACAAATCTGCAATATTTATTGCTGGATGATGTGTCTTTCCAAATCACTTGCTTCTTTTGATGAGAGACCAGCACTTTCAAAGCAATAGCTGAAGAGTGCTATGCTGAAAAGTAATGCATTTTTATTGTGTTAAAGCTCCTTTTGTGTATTTTATAAGATCATAGGCAACTATTCATGCCCTTCAAAACAATTGAAGTGGTGGAATTTATACCATCATTTAACTATGATACAATTTTAAAACTCATTAAAGTCTGGTCATGATTTTGTGGTCAAAAATCATATCTGAAAATTTTACACAACATAATGTTCATTACATTAACCTATGGACATTATACCAAATTACAATGACATCTTATGATATCTGTACACAATTAACAGTCCCTTGTGTTGTATGAGCAGATCAGTTCACTATGCGCTATCAGCTGCAACTCATGATGAAAGTTGCTACACCATTCTCTTTAAGTACAGGGCCTGCATGATCTGATGCCATAGAGGAAAATGATTTCTTGGCTAACAAGAAGAACATTTTGTAGTTAAAAAGACATAGTTTATTGCATGTGGCCAAGTAGTTACATATTGCATCGATCTTTTTTTTATTCATTCACAGGATGTGTGCATCACTGTCTTGGCCAGCATTTATTGCGCATCCCTCGTTACCCAGAGGGCAGTTAAGAGTCAACCAAATTGCTGTGTGTGGTAGACATTGTTTCAGAGACTTTGAACAGGACCTGATATTAGGTCTCAGTCCTACGAGATTCTAGCTGTTAGCTCATGGATATAAATGAGATCAACATAGTGTGTATTGCGTATGGCACTTCTCAGTATTAACCCTTTTGGACACATACAAAACAATGTGGATCCATCTTGAATTAATTAAGTAAAGTCAGCGTGACTAACCTTTGAAGCAGAGACCCATACAGTACAGAAAAGGTCCTTCGGCCCATCGAGTCTGTACCACCAAAAATATACGAATAACTACACTTTGCACCTGTTCTGTGTCCATAGCCTTGAATATTATGATACTTCAAGTGCTCACCCAAGTATTTCAATTTAGTTAGGCATGATTTCCTGCTCAGAAAGCCATTTTGACTATTCCTAGATAACAAGGTGTAGAGCTGGATGAACACAGCAGGCCAAGCAGCATCAGAGGAGCAGGAAAGCTGATGTTTCAGGCCTAGGCCCTTCTTCAGAAAGGATCTAGGCCAGAAACGTCAGCTTTCCTGCTCCTCTGATGCTGCTTGGCCTGCTGTGTTCATCCAAGTCTACACCTTGTTATCTCAGATTCTCCAGCATCTGCAGTTCCTACTATCTCTTGACTATTCCTAATCAGTTCTTGGCTACTGGAGCCCTGGAGTGTAATGCTGGCGCAGGGGTGCAGGGGTGCTGGTGCATACTCCCTTGAAGTTGGAATCGCAGGTAGACAGGGTGGTGAAGAAGGCATTTGGCAAGCTTGCCTTAATTGGACAGCGCATTGAGTATAGGAGTTGGGAGGTCATGTTGTAGCTGTACAGGACATTGGTTAGGCCACTTTTAGAATACTGTGCTTAATTCTGGTCTCCCTGCTATAGGAAAGATGTTGTTAAACTTGACAGAGTACAGAAAAAATTTACAAAGATGTTGTCGGGATTGGAATGTTTGAGCTATAGGGAGAGGCTGAATTGGCTGGGGCGTTTTTCCCTGAAGTGTGAGAGGCTGAGGAGTGATCTTATAGAGGTTTATAAAATCATGAGGGACATGGATCGGGTGAATAGCCAAGGTCATTTTGCCAGGTTAGGGGAGTCCCAAACTGGAGGGCATAGGTTTAAGGTGAGAGGGGAAATATTTAAAAAGGACCTGAGGGACAACTCTGCAGAGGGTGGTGCGTGTCTGGAATGAGCTGCCAGAGGAAGTGGTGGAGGCTGGTACAATTACAGCGTTTAAAAGGCACCTAGATGGATAAATGAATAGGAAGCGTTTAGAGGAATATAGACCGAATGCTGGGAAATGGGTTAAGATTAATATAGGATATTTGATCTGTTTCTGTGCAGTATAACTTTATGTCTCCAAGTACTTTTCTTAAACGTTCTGAGACAGTGCACTCCAGACCACACCACCTTCCCTAAACCTCCTGGATTTCATTTCAAATTTATGGCCCCTTGATATTGACCCTTCAACTAAGGGGAACAGCTGCTTTCTATTCACCCTGTGCATGCCCCGCTTCATCTTATATATCTCTATCAGGTCACCCCTCAACCTTCTCTGGTCCAAAGAAAACAACTTGATATAATCCAGAGTCTCTTCATAGCTGAAATGTTCCATCCCGGGCAACATTCTGCTGCATCTCCTCTGCACCCATCCAGTGCAGTCACATTCTTCTGATAGTGCAGTGAACAGAACTGCACACAGTATTCCAGCTTTGACCTAAATAAAGTTCTGTACAGCTCCAGCATGACCTTTCTGCTCTTAAAACCTATGCCAGAACTGATAAAGGCAAATATCCGTACGCCATTTTAACTACCCTATTAGTCCACACTGCCACCTTCAGGGATCTTGGATGAACACTCCAAGATCACTCTGTTCCTCTGAGCTTCCTAGTATCCTGCCATTCACTGAGTACTAACTTGTCATGTTCCTTCTTTCAAAGTGCAACACCTCACATTTATCAGGTTTAAATTCCAACTGCCACTGACCTGCTCAACTGACCAATCCATCTATATTTTTCTTTAACCTAATACCTTCACTGTGATATGTGACTGGATATCAGCCTCCAGCCACACACACAGTCTTCCACGAACACCCTCTGTCTTCCATCACTAACCCAATTTTGGATTCAACTTGCCAAATTACCCTGGATCCCATGTGTTTTTAGCTTCTTTATCAGTTTCCTGTGTGTGACCTTGTCAAAGGTCTTGTTAAAGTCCATATAAACTAGATTAGCTTCCCCATCCTCATCCAAACATTTGATCACCTTCTCAAAAAAATTACACCAGATTTGTTATGCATGACCTCCTTCTGACAAAGCCATGCCGACTATCCCTGATCAAATCTTGCCTCTCTAAATGGAGATTAATTTTATCCTTCACTATTTTCTCGAATAATTTCCATACCACTGATGTTAGACTCACAGCTCTGTAATTCCCTGGTTTGTCTCCATTACGCTTCTTGCAAATTAGAAACACATTAGCTGTCCTCCAGTCCTCTGCCAACTCCCCTTTGATCAGAAAGGAATTGAAACTTTGGGTCAGGGCCCCTGTTATTTCCTCACTCGGCTCTGACAGCAGCCTGGATACAACTCATCTATCATGGGATGTGTCCACTTTTAAAATGCCAAACTTCCACTATTCCCTCGGTTCTAAATATCACTCAGCTCAAGAACTTCATGGTTCATCTTCTCAAATTCTGTACTTGTATCCTCCTTCTCCAGAGTAAAGACTTGATGAAAGCAAATGATGTTTAACTAACTTTGTTGAACTTTTTGCACGACGTAACGCAGAATATCAATGAGGCTAATGCATGGTGTAATGATATAGTGTACATGGACTTCCAAAAGCCACTTGATATGTGCCAGATAATTGACTGTCAGTAAGTTTGAAGCCTATGGAAGTTAAAGAACCTGATAGCGTGGCTATGAAGTGGAACATGACAGGAAGCAGACAGCAGTGGTGGAGAGCTGATTAATAATTGTTCCTAGCAACCTTGACTCTTGATCAAGGGCTTCCTGCCAAAACCCAATAATGGCATCAAGCATAGTAAAGAGGACACTGCTGGCAAGTTTTGCCAAGCTGTCATCCACCAAGGACATAAGAAGGATTTCGTTCTGAACTGTTTTATTTATTATGCAGATCGACACAGAGTCTGAGTGCACCATTCAACTGGAAAGATGTCACAAAGTTTGAACATCAAAAAGTTGATTCTCTAACAGGTGATGTAATACCTCTATGCAGCATGCTGTTGAATTTCTCTGTAACCTTCTCCAGCAATTGGTGGTTTGTTATTTGCTTCCACTTTGAAATAATATTTTGATGTTTTTTCTGGTAACTAGTTGCTTGGTCTGTATTAGGAAACTTTCCCTCTACCTAAGAGTATCAACAGTCAGGCTCTTAAGCTTCCACATTCTACACTCCAAGGTAAGTGCATCTCTGTCTGGTACTTACTATTCTTTTTCCCTTCTCAGATGTCACTGTTACAGTATCACGTATATCATTATCTCATTACTCTGCATTACAGAGCTGGCATATAATAGGACTTGACAGGGATCAGCACCAGGAATGTTGCTTTAATGCATTAATGAACTAGACTTGAATCTACAGAACACAATTTTGAATTTTGGACATGACACAAAACCTAGAAGCATTATGAACTGTAAGGGGGATCATGATAGGCTGCAGGAGGGCGGAAACCAATCCTACTTTCTACAGTCCTCAGTATTTTCCTTTTCTCTGCTAACTTGGAACATTATCGATTACCATCAGGATCTGAAGAACAGTCATACTGGAAATGTTAACTATGTTCCTCTCTCCATAGATGCTGCCAGACCTGTTGAGTTTCTGCAGCATTCTCTGCATTTTTGCCATCAGTTTATTGACTAGTTTTTGATTGTAATTCATTTTAATGGGCATATTCATACTTTTGATCAAAATTTGTGGCTGGCATTTGAAGAAAGTATTCTACCCAGAGGGAACCTCAATACTTTAAATGTAACACAGTTGTATACAATTGTAGACTGGAGGTTTCCATTACAGATTACAGAGTTATTGAGTAAGACACTTTTATGAATGTTTAGAAGATGCCCTGTTTTATTTTGAGGTCAAGCCAGAACTCTGGAGAAGTTTTGCATTCACAAAATGCTAGAGACATCATGTCTGGGAAACAAAGATAACGGGTGGAATTTTACAGTCATCTTCCATTAGATTTGAGTGCGGAGGGGTTTGTAAAAGGAAGCATGTGCTCTGCCTATCTGCCTGTATCTGACTTGCCTCTTACTTTATGAGATGGGGGTGTGTGTCTGGGCTGTTAATGAACTGGAGACATTGGGTGGTTCACCTGTCCTTGGGTCTATTGAGGCCCTTAAGTTGCCAGTAAAGCTCCCCATCTCACCAGTGTGACAGTGGGAAGTCTGCACCAAACAGTTAGCACAGCGAAGTGTCAATCACATTAATGTGTCCGTTGTGCCCAATGTAAGATTCCTGCCCCAAAGTCAGACCATGACCCCCTTTAAACCTCTCTCCCAGGCTTCTCAAAAATGGGTGCCCAACCTCTTCACTCCTCTCACTGCAGCCAGACATGCACCGTTAATATATTGGGCATACCTTCAGTCCAGCTTCTATTCGCTCTTCTTCAGGAATTGACAGTGGTCTCGTCAGACTCTAATACCTGGCACTGCTAGGACTATGGCACTGACCAGCAAACTGAATGGTCCAGCAGTACACTCAGTCTTGCCCTTAGCCAAGTAGAACAAAGAAGAAAGAACGAAGTACAATACAGCGCAGGAACAGGCCCTTTGGCCCTCCAAGCCTGCACTGACACATTTTGCCCTTCCACATTAAACTGTCTTCACTTACAGGATCCGTATCCCACTATTCCCTTCCTTTTCATGTATTTGATCAGCTGTTTCTTGAAAGCTGCTATTGTGTCTGCTTCCACCGCCTCCTCTAGCAACATGTTCCAGGCACTCACCACCCTTTGTGTGAAAAACATGCCTCGCACATTTCTTTTGAACTTCCCCCTTTACACCTTGAACCTGGGTCCCTTGGTAATTGACCCCTCCTCCCTGAAAAATGTCTCATACTTTACTACTCAATCCATGCCATTCACAATTTGATAAACTTCTATTAGGTCGCCCTTCAAATTCTTGCATTCCAGTGAAAACAAACTCAGTCTATCCAAGATAACAAGGTATGGAGCTGGATGAACACAGCAGGCCAAGCAGCATCATAGGAGCAGGAAAGCTTGACGTTTCGGGCCTAGACCTTATTATCTCGGATTCTCCAGCATCTGTAGTTCCTATTATCTCAGTCTATCCAACCTTTCTTCATAGCTAAAATCCCCCATACCAGGCAACATCCTGGTAAACCTTTTCTGTACCTACTCCAAAGCAATCACATCCTTCTGGCAGAGATAGCAGGAACTGCAAATGCTGGAGCATCTGAGATAACAAGGTGCAGAGCTGGATGAACACAGCAGACCAAGCAGCATCAGAGGAGCAGGAAGGCTGATGTTTCGGGCCTAGACCCTTCTTCAGAAAAACCATTAATATACTGGGCATACCTTCAGTCCAGCTTCTATTTGTTCTTCTTCAGGAATTGACAGTGGTTTTCTGAAGAAGGGACTAAGCCCGAAACTTCAGCTTTCCTGCTCCCCTGATGCTGCTTGGCCTGCTGTGTTCATCCAGCTCCGCACCTGTTATCTCACATCCTTCTGGCAGTTTGGTGACCAGAACTGTAAGCAATACTTCAAGTGTGGTCTAATTAAAGTTCTATAAAGCTGCAGCATAACTTCTCTATCTTTATACTCAATGTTCCTTCCAATGAAGGCAAGCATGCCAAAAGCCTTTTTTTACTACCTTATCTACCTGCGCTACCACCTTCAATGATCTGTAGACCCATACACTCAGATCCCTTTGCAAATCAATACTCATTTGGTTTTTGCCATTCTCTGTATAATTTACACCTATTCTTGACCTTCCAAAATGCATCACCTCACATTTGTCAAAATTAAACTCCAACTGCCATTTTTCTGCCCACGCCTCTAGCTGATCGATCTCTCGCTGTATCCCCTGACAATCCTCCTCACTATCTGCAACTCTACCAATCTTTGTATCATCCACACACTTACTAAATAGATCAGCCACTTTCTCGTCAAAATCATTTATGTACACCACAATTAATGCCTCATTGAATGTTAAATGGCAATAGGTCAGCTTGTGTCAGTGAGTACGTATTCTTCACTGAGTCTTGAGATTTAGGTGGTAAACTTTTCTATCTGAAAATCCCTGCTCAAGAGGTAGACATGTTTTTAACAAAAGAGAATTCACTTGGTTTGAATCATTTTAACTAATTTGAAGGCTGTAAGAAAAAGTGACAGATTGGCGTTGATTGATGAGATCACAGAGTATTCCTTTAGAAATACAGAGTAACTAGGAGACAATTTGTAAAAAAAGTCAAAAGCTATGAAAATTATTTCATTCCCTTTTTGATTGCTGGGTGACTGTCTGTCTTGTTCCTCACAACATATTTGCAGCTAACGGGATATTGCTAACGGACTGTTCAAATTGAATAAAGGCTTCTTCTTTAGTTGTCCTGTTGAAGACAGGTCTGACCCACAGCACCATGACCTCCACCATGGCTAGGGCAGGGATGCAGGGCTCAAATCCACCCCAGCCATAGAAATAGTCAACGCATTGCTGATTATCTTTCAAATTTCTATAGATTCTGGAATAATTCTTGCAGATTAGAAAATAGCAAATGTTATGCCACCGTGTTAGCAGGGAGAGAGTGAAAACAGGGAAACACAACCTGTTGGTTTTACATCTGCAGTAAGGATATTGCTAGAATCTACTCTAAAGGATGGAATAAACAGACTTTTGGTTGACAATAATTTGATTGGCGTAGTCAGCACGGATTAGCGAATGGGAAATTATGTTTGACAAATTTGGAGATTTTTGAAGATGTTACAATCAAAGTTGATAAAAGAGAGCCGATTGAATTGAATAATGGATTGGTTACAATACAATGAAGTCAGTCAGCTCACTGAGTCATCATTGCAAGAGCAAATTAGCTCTAGCCTTTCTCCAAATTTTTGCAAATGTTTTCTCTTCAGGTACTTATCAAAAAGCCACATTTGAACCTACTGTTACCAGATACTCAAGCAGTGATTTAACTCTGTGTTTAACCATTCTCCTCTACTCATTACTGGTTCTTTTGTCAATCATTTTAACTCTATGATACCTTTTGCTCTCATCACACTTTGTATCCCTCTTTTCAAGCCTGTGGGTTTTAAGAAATGAGAAAAGCTATGATATGAACTGCCTCTGCACCTTCTTTGCAGCTGTAACACTGTATTCTGCAGTACGTTCTGCAGCCCTGGTGCACTTTTTATGGTACAATCTCCTGTTGGGTATATGAAACAACACTTCTCACAGTAATTCGGTACATGTGACAACAGTAAATCAAATCAAAACTATCCCCTGTTTTACAGCATGGCACAAACTCAAAACCTGTCCCACTGAGTGGAATTCTGCAGGATTGATAGTTGCAATCCAGGGATGCAGTTTGTGAGTATTGAAATGGTAAAAGTAGTAAAGACAGAAAGTCCAATAAAAGATCTTCATGCATACTCAATTAATTACATAGTAAGGAAAGAAATGTCAGATGTAAAATTTTATATTGAGAATTACAAAGTAGTGTTTATTGATCAGAAATTAGTCAGCTCAGACACGCTGTACAATGATGGAACTGAGTTAATACAGGGAATCTTAGAAAGAAACTTTAGACGTGTAACTTTTTATGCTTTAGTAATATGAGAAGATAATTAAATAGAGATAATGTAGCTAGAAGAGTATAAGGTCTGTATTTTCACAGCCAAGCAGAATGACCCTGTGTACATGCATTTGTTTTAAAGGGATTTATCACAGCCAATGCTTGCTCAGGCTGGGGGATTGGAGAAAGAAGATGGAATCAGGCCTTTGGGTCCCTAAAGCACAGAATAGGCTGGCATGGGTGAGGATGGTGCTTAGGCTCTTCGGTTCTTCAGGACTTTTCCCCGTTTTCTTTTTAAGAAGTGATCAGGTCCTTCAGTCATCACTCCTCACAGCATTTCAACCTCAACCAATCTGTGTAACACCTCCCGTGCCAACTCAGGTCCCCATACCATCTCATATCATGTCAACCTGTCATGTTAGTTCAATGTCACCTCCTAGCTCCATGCTACCTTTGTAGATATCCAACATGGGAAGATCTCAGTCTCAGAAGTCTCGTGGTGATGAAATAAAACTAAACTGCTAGCAATCTACTAGAACTCTCACTCATAGACACTTAATAATGACTAAAACTCCCTTTGATGAAACCCATTCAAAGATTTTAATTGTCTTAAAAAGTTTAATCTATTATGAGGACAAACTTCTATTCAGTAAATTGAAAGACAGATAATCCTTTAATAGCCACGTTAAATAATCATTCAAAATGTGAATGTATCATTGTGCTCTCCGTACTTCCATCCGAAGATAAGTGATTTTTTTTTTGTACCTTATAGCCAAGTATACATTATGATCCCAGCAATAACACAGCCCTTGGAAACTGTGAACCAGATAGATGAAGTTTTTTCTAGTCTACACTCAATTACCTGTAAGCAAAACAGTCTCAGATGTTTTCCCTCTAACTCTGACACCTTCAATTTTAAAACAATTTCATATCATAACACTTAAATGGACCTTAGCTATGCTTCACAAGTACATACATCAGCTCCATAAATCTCTGATTGCTGGTTAAAACCAGCCAAAAATGGGACTGGTTTTAATTCGGCACTAAATTCAAAAGACAGCTGAATTTTGGGTTCCTCACATGTATATCTATCCATTCCCTGTGCTATTAAAAAAGATATCTTTAGACACCAGCGGTTACACTTCCACATCCGGGCTCCACCTGCTATGCAAATTTGCCCCTAATTATACAGACTTTATGTTAATGCTCTGCAAAAAAAAAACCTGGAGTGTCATATTGTATTTTACCTCAAGAAAGGCATCCCAGGGTTTGGAAAGGTTAGCTAGGGTTAAAATTCACTATAATTAAGTCATAGGAATGAACCAGAAGGGAATGGTGTAGTTTGAAAGACTATTTTTATTCAAAGTAGAATAAATGCTTTGTATAATGCCAGACAAGACTGTGAAGAGGGAAACGTTTCAAATGCAGTTAGATGCCTAGAAGCGTGAGTTGGATTATAAGGAAGACGATATGCTTTGATGGGCCAAATGACCTCATGGTATCCTTCACTTCTTGATGAGCATGAATTCCAATAATTTTTAGGCAAAGAATAAGTGGCTTGACATCTTGTATTATTAATCATAAAACATCAGCAAACATTAAGAACCTATGGGCATTACAACAGATGAAAATTGATTGCTTATTTGATGGTTTCCTCCAACATCATTCCAAAGTTTCTTGTCTCATCAGGCGAAATGTTTTGTTCTCCTGTGAGTACCAGCACCAAATATCAGTCATCACAAAGCCAATTCATGAGATTTTGACAGAAGCTAAGTGAATTCTGTTAAAGAAAATTGTATTGGCCTTTTAGTGACTGCTTCTGTCACTTCATGAATGTGGATACGATTTTGACATACTTGATCCAGTCTCTGAGCCAGAAAGTCAATGAACAATGATGGATTTGATCAGTCTGTCAATGCATTGTAGAAGATTTAGTACTGTTCTGGGTTATAAGTGATAGTTGCATGACCGAGCAATGCAATAACTAAAGACAGCAAAAGAGAGTAATTCTTTTTGATGATTTTCATCTTAGTCAAAATCATAATCATAATTCCATTATGTGAATTAGTGCATGAAAATGGCTTATTTTTCAACTTCTTAACTTCTTGATGTTAAAGATATTGACTGAAATTCCTGGGTTTGGGAGTTTATATTTTTATGTAGTAGGTGTCAGAAATGGGGAGGAACCCGGATTTGCATCGTTTCCATGCTATTTGAAAACTGGCAGGATATAAGGAGTACTGACACCCCATTAGGTAGATCCAGGAAATAAGACAATGCTGATGAAATAGCAACATTAATCACAAAATAAATTTCCCTCACCCAAAACACTTACAAGCTAAGAAGTGATATTGATATAGCCCATTTAATGGTTGAGCTTCACAAGTACTTTTGTGTTGGTAAATTCACATGTTGCAATGCCCCCAAGGCAGCAATTAAATGAATTATAATTTGCTTTACTGTGTTATTGCTGTTTAAAGGGCATACTTAATATTCCACTAATCTTCCTTGAATTGTGTCGCACAAGAAGACAAACAGTGTCTTGATTTAATATCTCATCTGTAAGATTGCACTTCCGACAGTGCAGCACTCCCTCAATACTGCATTGAAGTATCATTGTAGATTATGTGCTGAAGTCTCTGCAGTGGATCCGACGAATAAATAAAGAGATAGAGAAGTATGACAAATGGGGAGAGCGTGAGCTGTGAGTGTTCGTGGCAAAGATTTTTTTCAGAGCCATCATCACTGAAATTGTTTTAATGTGCATAGTATCTATTACAACCAGGTCAAATTGAAAATGGCAACTAATAATCCTAAAATATATATTAAATTCCTGAAGTGGTCGGTGGCCTTGTGAGCCCAACAGCGTGCCATTTCAAAATAACATTGACAAAGTTTTCAGTAGCCGCAAGGCTACGAGACTACTGGCCTCTCTTTACCAATGCTACCACTACATTAGTGAAGAAATTGTCAGATGATGCCTATATCTGAATGATTACTAAATTAGTTTCATGCAGGAGATATTTACTGCAATTACATTTATTTTTCAGCTATGCAATTCTGGGTGACATAGCCTTTTAGCAATAAATAATTACTATATTTTTAAGGATGTAAGAAATATTCCAAAGTGTCTCATCCATTAGAAGATTAGGTACACAGCCAGATAAATTTCACATTCCTTATAAATTTCAGTCAACATCTGGTATCTACTAGTCATACTGAGGTGATGGACGAACCTGAGTCAAAGCCATGAAAGATGAGTTGGTCTGTTTCCAGTCAGTAACAATGTCTCAGCAGTCTCATTGTTGAGACAACAGTAAAGCACATGGCATGGCTTAACTTAATTGAATGGGTGGAATATTTCTGTCCTGTCTCAGCATAGTGACTAGATATGATCTGTTTGCAAAATACTGCTCACAATGAAGGCCATGAAATATGTAACTTACTCAGTATTCAGTGCCTTTGTGGGATATATATCATTTGATATTGAGAGTACATGAACACTTTCCACTTTATAAGTTGCAAATGCAAAGGAGTCAGTATAAATGACTGTCCAGTGCTCTAGAGGTGAATGATTGATTTGATGTCGGTGACACAACAGAAGGCTCAAGGTCTTCGTTTTGAGGTTAACTCTCACTTAGCCACATAGTGTAAGCATGAACACACAATAATGCTGAACAGAGAATACCCCATTGATTCTTCCAGCCTACCTTAAGAAAATACAATGTCATGTAATCATAATATATAAAACTCCCTAATCGAAAATCGTATAATTTCCAATAAGAGGTCAAAAAAACTAGATTAAACCTAAGCTAACTAGTAAAGACAGTCTGGGCAATGGCTCCCCTATAACATCAGACAATTAAAATCGCTGAGGAGACCAAGCTAAACACTTGACTGGACTAGTAACACAGCGGTATGTTAATGAGCTAATAATCTAGGGGTAGAGTGATACTTGGCTTAAAAGTTCAAATTCAACAAAGGTAGTGGGTTATTTAACCTAAATTAAATACACCTGCAAATAAGGAGCTTGTAACATCCTTCACTGTAGCTGGGTCAAAATCCTGCAATTCCCTCCCTAATAGCATTGTGAGGCAACCCACAGCAGAAGGACTGCAGCGGTTCAAGAAGGCAGCTCACCACCACCTTCTCAAGGTCAACTAAAGATGGGCAAGAAATGCTGGCCAACCAGTGATGCCCACATCCCACAAATGAATAGTGAAAAAAAATTGGCCTGAGGTACATGGGCTATGGGGAAATGTATGACCGAATTAGGCAACAAGTGTGGCAAGGCATCTCTCAACATCGAGAGAATTTCACAGTAACTTCTATGCTTTTCAAGTTTTATGGCAAGATTCTCACTAGGCAGTAGTGAGATGCCAACTGACAAGGATTAGCACTTTAACATTTTGTTGATGGCACAACGTGCCTCATTGATATCTCAATAAACTTGCTAAATAAGGTAGACATCAGGAAAACTTGACAAGGAAAGCAGAGTGTATATCTGGTGGAACGTTGTGGAGCTGGATGAACACAGCAGGCCAAGCAGCATCAGAGGAGCAGGAAAGTTGACGTTTCGGGTTGAAACCCTGTTTCTGAAGAAGGGTTTCGACCCAAAACGTTAACTTTCCTGCTCCTCTGATGCTGCTTGGTCTGCTGTGTTCATCCAGCTCCACAACATTTTATCTCAGATTCTCCAGCATCGGCAGTTTCTACTATCTCTGTATATCTGGTGGATTTGACTTGCTACTTGCTCCAAATGATCCACTTGTGGCATATAACCAAAGCATAGGACAGGGTATGATCCATGGGCACCAGCCTCAGGCATCCTTCTGCACTAAACATTGCCATGTCCAGCAACCTGATGACCATCCTGGCACCTCACTAATACACTGGCAGTGTGTTTTGGAAGCACAGGCTTACATTGCAGGGCACACCAGCAACAAACATTGAAAGACTGCAGCAGGGACACTGCATGCACAGGCACAAACACCCAGATCATAGACTGGACCAGGCTGCATCTCAGGGCTGTTCACTTGCTCTCTTAGCACTCACTCACTTAGCAAGCTCACACCATCCATTTCTGCTTGCTTTATCATGGCAATTGGTGCACAGTGACAAACAGGCAGCTTGCCTTGTTGTTCAGCAGTCGTCAGTCAAGAGGGCACACATCTTGCAGTATGGCAGTGTGCCATAGCAATCTCACACTTGCATCACATGCCAGCAGCTTACATGGTTACCACAACATGTACAGCAAACAAGTAGCTGTGGCTCTAAGTCTTAGGGGACCAGAGCTTACTGAAGTCCATGGAGGCAGTCAGTCAGGAATTCCTGGCACAGTAAGTCAAGGGAAGCCTTCTGTAACAGTCCAGGAGATTGGCCATAGTCAAATATCCACATGGGGCTCTATCAGTCAAGGGGGCCATGCCTTCACAGTATCAGCATGACCAAATGTGATAGTGAACACATTGCCTCTCCCCCCATCCTTTAGCAAAGCCAGCAGTTTGTCAGTGCAGAACCCCATCCACTGAGCCTCGCCTATGGTCATGAAGTGATGACGCATGGTGTAACGATATTTTTCCAGACTACAAAAAAAAACCAACAAACACATGCATAGTTAAAACACAAACACTTATTTACAAACTGACAGTCACATATAAGCCATTATAACCTGTGCCACCAAAATTGCCCCCAGTAAATAACAAAAAAAAGTTGGAAAAACTCAGCAGGACTGGCAGCATCTGTGGAGAGAAAGCAGATTTAATGTTTCAGGTCCAGTGACCCTTCTTCAGAACCAAAGTTTTGAAGATGTGTCACTTGATCCAAAACATTAACTGTTTTCGTCTCTCAACGCTGCCAGTCCTGCTGAGTTTTTCCAGCATTTTCTGTTTTTGTTTTTACTTTCCAGCATCTGCAGTTCTTTGGCCTTTTTGCCCTGGACATGTGTTTCTTTTTTCCTTTACTTCTCACAGAGTCTTTGTACACTCCCTTGTTCTGCAGCTGGGTACACAGAGCCTGCTGACCCTGGAGGTTTGGTTGGGTGACCCTGAAGCACTTGTGTCTGGTTAGATACACTATAACATGATTATAATCCCAGTTTGGATTAGGACAATTGGAATCCCCCTCTCTCTCATTATCACTTCACTAACTGTGTTGTACCTATCTAATTTCCCTGCAGATTTACCCTTTGATATTTTTCCCACTCACTGAGGTTTTGTAGAATATATGCAATCTTGTAATAGCACTTCAATCGTTTCTTATCTCAAATCAAATGTATTGCCGGAAGAATTACAGAGAATATGCAGCACAGAAACAGGGCTAATAGATTGACTGATTTATGGCAAGGTTTTTGATTTAATTGAACATCCTTCTATATTTGCTCATCTAATTCTATGAGCATGGTCCTTTCTCTCAGATATTTTTATAACAACATATTAAGCTCCTTTAAGTTCTAGTTCCTGTGGTAGGAGTTCCACATTCTCACCACTCTCTGGGGAGAAGGAGTTTCTCTTGAATTCCTTATTTGATTTCTGGGTAAAGATCTTACATTAAAATACTGTAGCTTTGTTTTTCCCTCAATTTAATATACTTTCTAGAACCATTCAGTTGAAACCCTTCATAATTTGAATCATTTCTGTTCTGTCACCTGTCAGCCATCTCTTTTAAAGAGGAAATAGACCCAAACATTTTTTATAAGTATGACATTGTCGTTCTGCTATTATCCTTGTAAATGCTTTTTGTAACATCTCCAGTGCCTCTACATCCTTTATATAGTATGATGACTCTAAACATTTCAATTGTCTCAAAGTGCTGAGTTTGCTTTTGAATGACCTTGTAATCTGCTTCGCAATTTCTAGTGATTTCTCATTTATCCTCCCAGATGTTTTGGACTTCAATATCATTTGGATTTCTATTTTCCAAGAAATATGTGACATCCCTTTCCTTACAAAAGCTCAATAGCTAAGACATAATCTATGTTGAAAAACATATACCAATCTTACCCCACAAGTTTAAAATCATCTTGCAATGCATATTGAAAATCCTCAACAATCTTGTGGATCAGTTGTGTTTTATCGAAAGAATATATCTTTTTAAATATTGTGATTAATAATGGCCCCAGCATTGATCGTGAAACTCCACTTTATACCTTCTGGAACTCTAAGTAGCTATGGTCTGATTACTGTCCTGCAGCCAGCTAGCTACCCATTCTAGCTACCCATACACATAGCATGATTTTACTCACTAATCTATCAATTGGCACCTTACAAAATGTTATTTTTTAAATCCAACTATCTATAACTATTGGATTACTCTGGTTTACTATATTATTTCTGAAAAGAATTCTATGAAGTTGGTCTAGCAGGATATTTCTCATTTGAAATCCATGTTTGATACTAATTTTTATATATTTGGCTTTCAGGTGTTTTGCTATTTTCAATCTTAGGAGGGTTCCATTTTTTTCTCTGCCACAAATGTTAAGATGACTGGTGTGCATTATCCCTATTGTTAAATGTAGGCATTACGCCAGTTATCCATCAGTCTCTGCCACTATTGTTTTCCTTACTGTATTTATTGGTACGTATGAAAATATCTCTGCTACAAGATCATAAGAAATCAGAACAGGAATAGGTTGTTTGCCCCCTTGTTGCTCCACCATTCAATACGATTATGATTGATCAAACATTCCTCATATCCACTTTCATTCCCTTTCCCTATAACTCTCAATTCCACTACTGATCACGACTCTATCTGAGCCTTAAAATATACACCAGGACTCTGCCCCAAAAACTCTCCCTGGCAAGGAATTCCAAAGACAAATATGGAAAGTAGTCAACCTTTAGGAAGAAATTCCTTCCTATCTCAGTCTTAAATTGACACGGCTTGATTCTGACCCAATGTCCTCTGGTCTTAGACTCTCCCATGAAGGGAAACTTCTTTTCAGGTTTTTTATAGGCTTGACATGGTAAATGCCATCTTTTTTCCTTTTTCATGAGATCACCTCTCAAGGTTCCAAATTCCGCTGAGTAGCGCCACAACCAGTTTAGCCTAGTTCAAAAGATAATCCTTCTGCGGTCAAGTGACCCCGAAGTCCAGGAGTGTTGTGGAAATATTCACATATTTTCATGAGCATGGATTAAAAACTCAATGTGGAAGCCAAGTTTGAACCTTGCCAAATGTAGAGCTGGAACACACAGTATTCATGCTGCAAGGTCTTGGACAATCAACTTTGCATTGATACCAAATAGGCCTGGAAATGCCTGGCCAGGTGCTAATGGTCACATTGTTTGATAGTAAACCCTGCTTTGTTAGAAGAATGCAATGCAGACTTGGTGGCACCCAGCTCACTGGGAGGTCAGAGGCATAGCGTGAAAAGAGCAGCACTTGACAATTGAAGGTTCAAAATCATATTCTGTGAGTTCCAAATATGGAAAATAGTCACCTCATTCGATCTTTCTATTCCTGCTCGATGTCAGTATTGGACACAAGCCAAATCTTCAAGAAGGGCATAAATTGGGGGAGAAATGGGCAAACTGGAGCCACCAGCTCACCCTGCTTTTTGTACCTTCCTCAGTGGCATTTCTTGAGACACCACCTTGGTGGGACGACCCAAAGACCAGAACCAGTCTTAGATGAGAGGGGAAGCACAAATTGATGACTGCAGATCCTGAAACAGCAGTGAAGAACAGCTTGTCCCAACCTTACTGAACTGATATTACCAGTCCTTTCAGAAAAACTGTTCAATTATTGTGGTAGGGACCTGTGGATACGCTGTAGTGAATCCTCAGAGGAGCATGTCAGAAGTGAATATGTAGTGTAGACGTGAGAGTGTTCCCTGAAGAAGCTTGTGAAGAAATTGATGCAATTTATCTTTATCTTTAATATTTCTTCAATGATTTATATCAGGTCATTCAATATTTAATCTTTATTTCAAGTGTAGCTTTGTCATCTCTAAATTCATCTTTGAAGGCCAGATGGAACCTTCTACTTGGTAAATGCTAAAGCAGAATAATTAATTATTACGACCACCATTTTGAAGTTGTTGTTTGTGATTCTATTCTGTTATTCCTTCAGTGGCCTTATTCCCATTCAAACATCCCATAGTTTAATTCTCTACGTCTAGAATATTTTAGTTTTATTTTGTTTAAAGTGTCTTCATAATTTAATTTCATGATTCTGTTGAGCTTACTTGTTCTGTGTCAATCATACAAGTCTGTTTACTTTTGATGTTCTCTGTGTTTATTTGGTTAAGCTCTAAGTGCAGAATCAGGGGAAAGAAAGCAGCAAAATAAAAAGAGTTGAAAGTCAGAACTGGCCAGATGAAGCGATATTTTGCGGCTGCAGACATATTTTAAAAGTCCTGTGAATTAAACTTTTACGTACAAGCTAGTGTCATCTCTACACAGCTCTGGGATAAATGTAATATATACAAAAGTGACAATATGGATGAAAGAGAAAAATTTAAATGCATCAACTCCTGCGCAGTTCTTTTCTCCAGTGGAGCAATCCACCCATGCTGCAGCAGCTCTATGGGATGGTAATCAATGTGGTCTGATTTATATTCTACTGTGGGTTGTGACTGAACATGCTCCATCTGCTGGCCTTCACCGAAAAAACATGCCAGGGAAATTCACTAAGGAAAAATGTGATTGAGCAGAGACGATTTGTTAATCTACTCTTGACCTTTTCAACATGGTACAGGAGAAGAAAATGGCTCCAATGATTTGTGCAAAAGCAAAGTCTTGATGTTTGGGAGCAATCATTTGTTAAATCACTTGGAGATTAAAGGGGCAGTGCAGTGACACAGTGGTTAGCACTGCTGCCTCACAATGCCAGGGACCTGTGTTTGATTCCACCCTAAGGGCACTGCCTGTGTCAAGTTTACTCATTCTCCCCATGTCTGCATGGGTTTCCGCTGGGTGCTCCAGTTTACTCCCATAGTCCCAAGATGTGCTGGTTAGGTGGATCGGCCATGCTAAATTGCCCGTAGTGTCTAGGGGTGTGTAAATTAGGTGGATTAGCCATGGGAAATGTAGGGTAACATGGAAAGGGTTGGGGGGTTGGTCTGCTCTTCAGAGGGGCAGTGTGGACTTGTTGGGCCAAATGGCCTGTTTCCACACTGTTGGGATTCAATGGATTAAGGGTCTACTGCCCTTAGCCTTTTTGCAGTTAAAGGATGTAGATAGTGAGTTTGATTCAGGAGCAGGCTGGCAGAGCCTGATGCACATTCAGAACAGGCACTAATGAGATGGAGGCTTTTTCTTGCCAATGAGACAGGATTGAGGTTTTCCCACAGCCTGGCACGCCTCTTCATGGCTCTAGAATCAGAGACTGTGGTTTTTCTATCCTCTTCCATTATAGTTTTCTCCACCATCCTATCTGAGGAAGTTAATGGTTCCTCCATGGCTTTGCATGCCAATTTCTCTTCCTTCACAATGCAACACTGTGCAATGTATAGAAGACAATGACAATCCTGGACATCCCCTCTATTGCACAAATTGCAAAGCTCCGTCAGACCTTCAACCCTCTGGGAGCTCATTTTGAGCTATCCTGTAGTCTGCTCTATGATTGTCCCTGAGCTGTGTGCTGCATTTAAACTCTCACCTCCTGGGCTGTGGGGATAATGTGTTGGTGTCATGAGCCATTGTCACTCAGGATCCAACCCTGCAAGTGGGCTGGGCCTCGTAGCTCTGGCGGCTAGGAGTTACGTGAAGTCTAGCAGTTATGGGAACTCCTTGGGAAAGGAGCAGAGGGCACAATATCCCAATTGCAGAGTTAAAATGTTTATGGAGCAAGATACATCACATCCCTTTCACCATAGCTCAGGGTGATGTTTCTCACACAATCATTTGCTTTTCCCTTCATTAAATTATGCAATTAGTCTCTTAGAGACTCTTCAGGAACTCATGTAACAGAAAAGGTGGAAATACTTCCCAGTGCCAGGGCCTTCTGGTGTTCATGCCGTATTTAAAGTCCAGCTGCCCAGTTCTTCAGATGCTGCCATCCAAGAACTGGCCGTCAGCCCCATGGTGCTTGACTATTATGGCACTGGAAGGAAAGCTTACTCACCACCTTCTTGGAGAAGGACCTGGTGGTGCTGGTGGACTGAGAAGTGGAGAGGAGGGCAACATCATCACAGGGGAACATGCCACAAGAACAAACCAGCAAGGATCCAGGTCACGGCCAAGCTCAGAAAGGAGACCCTGCAGTCGAGCAGAAAGTTCAATGATCTTCTGTACCCTGCAATGCTGCTACTTACTCAGGACCACCACTTTAACTCTGACATAGCACACAACTCTCAGAAACCCTCATGGACTACATCTCAGTATTACATTCATTATGTTAGTTCAACAGTTCTCAGTCACCTGATCCTTCCAAATTACAAACCCTTCTTGCTTTCTCTATTTCCCATTTACTCGCTGATGACCCCTCATCCACCAGCACCCAATAAGCTCTGTTCTCTCTAAATTAGTTTCTTTGTTGCATGGACCTCAATGATTCATGTAATCTATAATTTGTTTGTTAGCCACAGTTGAGACACTTTTTCTTTTGTGAGCTTTCACTCAAAACAAACGTATACATGTTACAATGAATGCATTGATTCCTTAACTGTTAAGCACTGCCATGACTTTAATAAAGTTACCCAAGTCTTACACAGTTAACTCACCCCTCATATAATTGAAGTTGATTTTGTTTAGGGTCGAAGTTTTGGATTAGACTGCTTCACTTCCTATCTGAATGAAGAATTATTTCATGTAATGATAATCTTTTCTAAGGACGTCTTACCACAAGGTTTTCAATTAATCCTTTACTGCAATAAAAAGCTGGGATAGCCTATCGCCTAAATGATTCCCTCCAATTTACTACTCTAAAATATCTTGTATACACGCCAGGAATTCATCTGTAAGAGTACTATTGCAAATGTGATTTGCTCAATCTAAAAAGTAGATTAAATACACCATTACTGTACATAGTTCTTTAATTTCCTGTTTAATGACTCCCCCTACTTTACCACTGCTGTTTGGAAGCCTATTACAATGCCAACTAATGTTTTCTGCTTTTAAGATCCACCTAGACTGATTTAATATTGAGATTTCCTGCATCAATATCCTCTCACTATTTCACAACAACACTCCATCTCCTTTTCCTTTTAGCCCTCCTAAAGGTTGTTTGAATATTCAGTTCACAGCCTTTGTCACAGCAACCGTGTCTCCATAATCGCAATCATATTGCACCCAATTACAAAATTTTATGTTATTAATTCATTTACCTTATTGCAAATGCTCCATCCATTCATCTATATAGTGCTTTATTTGTCTTTTTGACATTTTTACACTTTTTGTACTTCAGTTCAATGTACTGCTTTTATTCTCCCAGCCTTCCAATTTTTTCCTTACATCTTTTCTATCCTTCATTTCCATCTTTGTTTCCATCTCCTTAGGTTCCTGTTCGTCTGCCACTTTAATTTATACCCGCACCCATAGTTGTAAATGGCCCCATTTGGATACTAACTTATAGAAAATTATCTTCCCCAGTATTGCTGCTGATGTCTCGAGAATAAAACTTCATTCCTCCAACACTATAATGCATTCCACTAGTCTATTAGCCCTTACCTGATCTTACTAGGACAGGGAGCAATGCTGAGATTACTACCATTGAGGTGCTGTTTTTCAATTTATTTCCTTTTCTTATTCATTTATGGGATGCGGGCATCACTGGCTGGCCAGTATTTATTGCCCGTCCCTAGTTGCTCTCGAGAAGGTGGTGGTGAGCTGCCTTCTTGAACCACAGCAGTCCACCTTCTGTGGGTTGATCCACAATGCCATTGGGGAGGAAATTTCAGGATTTTGACCCGGCGACAGTGAAGGAACGGTGATACATTTCCGAGTGTGGATGGTGAGTGGCTTGAAGGGGAGCTTGAAGGTGGTGGTGTTTCTATGTATCTGCTGCCCTTATCCTTCTAGGTGGAAATGGTTGTGGGTTTGGAATGTGCTGTCTGAAGATCTTGGGTGAATTTCTACAGTGCATCTTGTAGATAGTATACACTACTACTGAGCATTGATGGTGGAAGGAGCGGATGCTTGTGGATGCATTACCAATCAAACAGGTTGCTTTGTCCTGGATGTTGGTAACATTCTTGAATATTATTGGAGCTGCACTCATCCAGGCAAGTGGGGGGTATTCCATAAGACTCCCACTTGTGTCTTGTAGAGGGTGGACAGGCTTTGGGGAATCAGAAGTTAAGTTAATTGCCACAATATTGCCACAATGTCTCTGATGTGCTCTTGTAGCCACTGCATTTATATGGTGAGTCCAGTTGAGTTTCTGGTCAATGATAACCCCCAGGATGTTGATAGTGGGAGGATTCAGTGACAGTAGCACCATTGAATGGCAAGGCACAGTGTCTAGATTTTCTCTTATTGGTGGTGGTCATAGCCTGGCATTTGTGTGGCATGAATGTTACTTGCTACTTGTCACCCTGAGCCTGTGTATTGCCCAGATCTTGATGCATTTGAACACAGACTGCTTCAGTATCTGAGGAGTCACAAATGTCACAGGACATTGTGCAATCATCAGTAAACATCCCCACTTCTGACTATATGATGGAGGGAAAGTCGTTGATGAGGCAATTGAAGATGGTTGGGCCTAGGACAGTACCTTGAGGAACTCCTACAGAGGTGTCCTGCAGCTGAATTGACTGACCTCCAACAACTATGACCATCTTTCTGTGTGCCAGGTATGATTCCAACCAGCAGAGCGTTTGCCCCCTGACTCCCATTTTTTCCAGTTTTGGAGGAGCTCCTGAATGCCACACTCTTACCATTACAGATTTCTGATACATTACAGATTTCTGGACAACTAGTCTACTTGCAGCAAGGCATAGAAAAGGAAGCTGTGTAGATAATAAGATCTTTAAAAAGCAATAGTGTCCTTAATCATCATGATTCGTGGTCCCTTGCAGACAAGGATGACTCTCCCACTCTCCGGGTGAGTCTGTAGGTGGCTGCACAGACCGATATGGCTACCACAGGCTCTGATACACTTGGGGCAGGTTGTGGTCACAGGAAGGAGTGGGTGGAGGAACGATGTGGCAGCGCGCTGCTTTCACTGTTTTCAACTGGCTTCCATTTTGTTCCTGATGGTAAGTCTCGAGGTGCTTGACACCTTCCTGGATGCTCCTCCTCCACTTTGAATGGTTTTGGGCCAGTGATTCCCAGGTGTTTGTGGCACACCATACCGCTGCCTAATGAGAATGTCACTTCAATGGCCACAAACTATTTAAAAGATGCAGTGAACTGCTCCCAATGTCAAGATAGACGTCGCTGGAATTCTTACATGATTTTGCCACATCATTTATGCGCCTGTGAGATTTTGCCCAATAAGCCAGCCGGAAGATTCAATTAGCTGAGTCTGGAGATGTCAAAAAGCATGAGTAAGCATTTCAGCTGCAGACGGGCTGAAGAATGGACTGAGGGCAATGATGTTACAGATGTGGGAGTACATGATCTTTCAGATAAGAAGGGTGAAGGACTGATGGTTTAGCCTGAAGTTGTATGGAATATTACTCAGAGAAGACAGAGAGAGAGAGAGAGAGATCAGTAAATAAAGTCTTGAAGACTTGGGGAACACACCATGGTACAGACAGTTAAATTATAATTTACAAAATGTAATGCTTTGTATTTGAAAATAATGCTGAAGGTCTTAAATTAAGACAGACAATGGACCCCAAGAGAGGGACAGATAAATCCTTGTAACCCTTCAACTGAATCTTCTGCATGTTCTAATTCACTAACTCACTCAATGCGACTGTTTTATTTGGCTGAGCCAATGTTAATGCATATTTTATGAAAGTACATTCTAAATAATTCTCAACTTTAAAGGCAAAAAGAAAGAAGTCAGCTCCTTTTTCTTCTTCTTAATGATCCATTGAATCAACTCTGTCATTTACATGTGTTTTATATAGGCAATTAAAATGCTTGACTTGCAGATTTGGTGTCAACTGTTATTAAACTGCCATTTGGTGCTTGAAGCACAATGCAATTTCTCTTTGAGCCAAAACTTGACAGAGCAAAACGAAAAGACAAAAGACAAAATTGTGGGAAGATGTGTTAATGGATTGGGACGTGGGAAGCAATAAAGAGATATTCTTTTATTTTCAAATCTTAAATATTGTTTCAATCTGCAATAGTCTGAATGACATAAATTTCTCTGTGTCCTTTTTTGACATTCTGCCAGCATAAGTTTACAGAATTGTGGCAATGGTAACCAAATAATGTCCTGCTATGTTGTAAAATGTCAGAATTAGCTTGGATAAAGTAATTAATGAGGGAGTTTCAGTAAATATAAGGTAAAGTACCGTTTCTGTGAATCATAAGTGCACATTGCACTCGACAAACAATGTGTTGAATTTTGCCTGAAATTGGACCTGATTAAACACTCATAAATTTCCATTGCAATTTGTATACACTCTGAAAGATAATTGGTATCTATTTTTAATTAAAAATTGCTGTGCTGTATTGATGTAAGTTTGCAATGTTAGCATTTCTGCTGCACTTTTCCCACAGCAGCTGTACAATAATATACCCACAAATGGCTAGTGACTTGTGAAAAAACAGAAAAATGTACAAACAGTATTTAGTTTTGCTGTTGCAGCAAAGAAGGGATGAAACATTTCAATAAAGCATCGTTATTGATAGTGATTCAAATGAATTATAACATCAGATGATGTAATGTGTTGCAATTTCATGACTTTAAACCCTTACTTCATACAATAATTATGAGGACTTACAGTTTATAGTGTGTTTCTATCCTGCTGACTCAGATTGATACCACATTTGGGAAAACTGCTCATAGTAAGTCCAATGGAAGTAGACTGGGATGATGCATTCGTTGCTTTCTCAATCATAAGAACAGATGTAAGCCCTTTACATTTGCATGATTTTTGTCATTTCATTCCACAGTGAATTGTAAATTCTGCATTTATTAATTGTGAAATGATAAGACCATAAGACCTAGGAGCAGAAATTAGGCCATTCAGCCCATCAAGTCTGCTCCGCCATTCAGTCATGGCTGATGTTTCTCAATCCCATTCTCCTGCTTTCTCCCTGTAATCCTTGATTCCCTTGACAATCAAGAACCTATCTATCTCTGTCCTAAATATACTCAATGACCTAGCCTCCACAGTCTTCTGTGGGAGTGAATTCCATAGATTCACCACTCTCTGGCAGAAGAACCATCTCCTTATCTCCATTCTAAAAGGTCTTCCCTTTACTCTAAGGCTGTGCCCTTGGGTTCTAGTCTCTCCTCCCAATGGAAACATCTTCCCAACATCCACTCTGTCTAGGCCATTCTGTATTCTGTAAGTTTCAATTAGATCCCCCCTCATCCTTCTAAACTCCAATGAATATAGCCCCAGAGTCCTCAAACTTTCCTCCTAAGTTAAGCTTTCCATTCCTGGGACCATTCTCGTGAACCTCCTCTGAACCCACTCCAGGGCCAGTACTCCTTCCTGAGATATGGGGCCCAAAATTGCACACAATACTCCAAATGTGACCTGAACAGAGCACTATAGAGCCTCAGAAGTACATCCCTGCCTTTATATTCAAGTCCTCTCAAAACAAATGCCAAAGTTGCATTTGCCTTTCTAACTACTGACTTAATCTGCAAGTTTACCTTGAGGGAATACTTGACTGGAACTCCCAAATCTCTTTGCACTTCAGATTTCTAAATTTTCTCCCCATTTAGAAAATAGTCCATGCTTTTATTCTTCTTACCAAAGTGCATGACCTCACACTTTCCCATGTTGTTCTCCATCTGCCATTTCTTTGCCCACTCTCCTAACTTGTCCAAATCCTTCTGCAGCCTCCCACCTCCTCAATACTACCTGTCCCTCCACCTATTTTTGTATTGTCTGCAAACTTGGCCAGAATGCCCACAGTTCCTTCATCGAGATCATTAATGTATTGAGTGAAAAGTTTTGGTCCCAACACTGACCCTTGTGGAACACTACTTGTCACCGGCTGTCATCCTGAGAAAGACCCTTTTATCCACACTCTCTGCTTTCTGCCAGACAGCCAATCTTCTATCCATTGCTAGCACCTTGCCTCTAACATCATGGGCCCTTATCTTACTCAGCAGCCTCCTGTGCGGCACCTTAGACATATGTGATTCAGTCGACAGAGTTGGAAAGGAACAAGAGCTCTAATCTAATGTGAACAGAAGATAGTGTGTTTATAGATCAATCTGTAAGTGAAAAGATTTTGCAGAAAGATCCACTCATCCAGCAGCTTTACTTTTAAAGCCTAGAAAGAGTTTGACCCCAACACAGAATATCACAGCAGGCAGAAGTCAGAATTTCGCCATGGAAATAATTCCACACAAAAAGAGTCAGGAATTGGTAGTGTGGTCGGGCCTGGCTAAATTGAATTGTGGTGTGGCTCAGTTGTATGGAGACCCTGAAGCAGGAAAGTGCTAAGTGATCACTGTGGTGTCATGAAAAGCATTAAAATTACAATGGCAAAAAGGCTGAAATCATTCAGGAGGTGGCTTCCTGACATGTTTGCTGCAGCTTTAGCTAAAGTTCTAGAGAAGTGTCAGAAAAATAGCCATATCAGCATTCCCATTATTTTGCTTTGAATTTCCATGGACTAGACTTTGCCCTCTCTCATGTTTAAAAACGACAGGCAGACTTGAAGTTTTTTCTTCGTTTATTTCCTTCATGCGATGTTGGCATGAGTAGCAAGGTCAGCATTTGTAGCTCATTCTTAATTGGCCTTAATCTGAGTATTTTGTAGGGCCATTTTGGATTGGTCCACTACTAGGTTTTAAAAAAAGCATAGTTTATTCTTACACCACAGTCAAAACGCAAAGAGACAAAAAAATGAATTGGGATAACTTTAACTTTATTGAGCTACTTAACAAAAGAATGTGTTATTTAACTACTAGTAATCCATTGCTCCAATATTGTAACATCACATAAACACACCCTTGGCCGAGGCAAATTCAGCAAAACAGATTTTATCACGTGCAATCTCCAGTCCAGGAGAAAGGAATGCCAAAAGAAACAATCTAACAGCAAAGAGAGCTCAAGCTCTTTACTGCAGCAGAGAGAGAGCTACATCTATCAGTTTCTACAGCCAAAAATCCCAACTTTCATTCAAAACAAAACTTAAACGCTGGGTCTGTGTGAGCCTGACTTCACCCACTCACGCTTCTTTTATCTATTTTTTAAAAAAGACTCAGAGAGCTCAAAGCTGTTTACTCACTGTTTCTGGAGCACTCATTCCATCTCCTGGGTGATAACGTTACTGTGCAAAGGAAACAGTGTAGAACAAAATTCCACTTAAAGGTACAGTACCACCACACTTTTCATAGGATATACATTGAGAGCCTGGTGGTCCTTTACTGCTCCTTGTGTTTCTTCAGTTTGTTGGGTCACTCTTAGTAATATTTGATTTTGAAATCTGAGACAAATATGAAAACTGCTATCAATTTTGTGCCCATAATTATTCTTATGGTAATAATCATTCTGTAGTGGCGAAGATCAGTGACTTCACAATGCAAGACCCAAATCTTTATCTTTCTTCAATAAGTCTTTAATGTTTCCCTCCTGACTTTGCTTCTCCATTTATTTGAAGATATGGAGCTGAACAAGTAACTTGGATGAAATTGTATTCACTTGCAAATCTCTTAACTGTGGACTATTGACTCGTACCATGGTGCCTGGAATCGCCCAAGTTGAGTAGATTCTCCTGAATAATTTTATTACTTATTGTGCAGATGGTTGAGTTCAATCCACCTTGAGTAATAGTCCACGATGACAATGAAAATCTTTTTTTAAATTGAATAAATCTATTCTCAAACAGTCACACAGCGTTGAAGAAAGATATAAAGGTAATTGTGGTTCTTTTATTTCCTTGGCTGCTTACGATACACAGATGCAGTTAGCAGTTATTTCCCATAGAGAATGAATGGATACCTGGTCAGCAGACTGATTTATCATCGCATTGCACTTCATAATTCCCGAGTTTCCCTGATGAATTCTCTGAAAAATTTCAGGTTGCACAGCTCTTGGTAGCAGTACTCTTTGGTAGAAGATTTACAAGTTGTTTGTGAAGGGGGTGCTCATGTTATTCAAGGTACTGGTGTAGTTTTGGATCGTTAAGTACATAAACTGGCCATCCTTCTGGACAATATTCTTCACGTCATTCTAGGGCTTCTCGTGTCTCCAGCATTTCCTTTCTGTGGCTTATGAGTATCTAGTAACTTCTGATGTTATGGGCTTCAAATGTTCAATGGAGTCTAAATCATCTTGTTTTGTTGCATTGAATGGCATTCTTCAAAGTGTGTCTGTTGGTGTTTGGTACTTCTCCTGTACTTAAAGTCATAGAGTTTTTACAGCATGTAAAGAAGCCCCTTGGCCTATTGTGTCCACACCAGGCATCAAACATCCATCTATCATGATCTCATTCTTCAGCACTTGACCCACCACATTGTATGCTGTGATTTTTCAAGTGTTCATGAAAACAGTTCTTAAATGTCTTAAGAGTTCTTGTCTCTACCACATTTTTAGGTAGTAAATTCCAGATATCCATAACATTCTGGGTGGAAAAATGTTTCTTCAAATCCCATCCATACTTTCTGCTCCTTACCCTAAAACTGCACCCCCTGGTCATTGACACCTCTACTTAGGGAAGTAGTTTCTCCCTATCCACACTACCTAGGTCCCTCAGAACTTTATACACCTCAGTCAGATTCCTCCCCTTCTCCACTTTCCCTCTCCCTCAGCCTTTTCTCCTCTAAGGAAAACAACCCCAGTGTATCTTGTCTCTCTTTGTAGTTGTATCAATCCAGCCCAGGCAACATCCTGATGAATCTCGCCTGTGCTATCTCTTGTGCATATTCAACAACTGAGTCATACCTCAAGATCCTGAATCTGAATCATTGAATTCTGCAGATCTCGATGATTTCTTTAGAGTTCAGTAGTAATGACCAATAGTTTATGGTCAATTTTAATTTTCCCTATCACATAATCTGAGGGTTTTAATAAACCCACGTGATTGCTAAAGCATCTCTCTCAATCAAGGTGTGATGCTGTTATGTCCCTGTTAGCAAACTAGAGGCATCATAAACTTTTCTAAGTTTACCATCTTTCTGCACTTGAAAAACTAATGCCTCCAACCTTGTTCAAGATGCATCAGCTGCTAATATAGTTGCTAAAAACTCTGAAGAGATCAGAAATTGCTTGATTTTACAAAGCGTATGTTGGAGATGTACCAGGACCATTATAGACTGCAGCACAAAGCCTGATTAACCTCCACCAAATTCGATACAAATTGAAACACTTGATCCACAATCTCAAGGAATCTTTGAACTTCTGTAATATTCTGATGTGTTGGAAATTATCTTATAACTTTTTTACGGATCAACTATGCTTTTAGTGCTCTAGAAATTTCACCTTGGGTTTTGCAATCTCACACATCTAAATCAGTATTAGATCTGCATTCTGCAGGACTTTAACAACTGCTTAAACTCATGTCATATTCCTCCTCTTTAATTCATTACTCGCTGGACGAGGTTTTATTGTACATTCCTCATTGCCATTCAGAAGGAGGTTGTGAGCTGCTTTCTTGAAACGCTGCAATCTGTTTTATTGTAGGTAAGTCCACAATGCTGTTAGAAAGAAGTTTGAGGATTTTGATACAGTGACACTGGAGGAATGATGATATATTTCCAAGTCAGGATGGCCAGTGGTTTGGCATGGAAGATGCAACTGCTGGTGTTCCCTTGCATCTGCTGCCTTTGTCCTTCTACGTGGTAACAGTTTGAAAAATACTGTCTAAGAACATTGATGAATTATCCACAGTGTATCTTGTACACACTGCTGCTACTGAGCATAGGATTTTTTTTTTCTGATTCAGTCTGTGGATGTATCTACTAGACAAAGTGCAAAACCTGATCTACTCTTGTGAAATAAGGCTGGGCAGGTGCCTGAGGTGTCAGTGGGGGAGCACTTTGGGGCCAGTGACCATAATTCTGTTAGTTTTAAAATACTGATAGAAAAGGACAGACTGGATCTAAAAGTTAAAGTTCTAAATTGGAGGAAGGCTAATTTTGACTGTATTAGGCAAGAACTTTTAAAAGTTGGTTGGGGGTGGATGTTTACAGGCAAAGGAATGGCTGGAAAATGGGAAGCCTTCTAAAATGAAATGATGAGAGACCAGAGACAGTATCTTCCTGTTTGGGTGAAGGGCATGGCTAGTAGGTGTAGGGAATGCTGGATGACTAGAGAAATTGAGGTTTTGGTCAAGAAAAAGAAGGAAGCATATGTCAGGTATAGACAGCAGGGATTGAGTGAATCTCTAGAAGAGTATAAAGGCAGTAAGAGTAACTTTAGACGAAAATCAGGAGCGCAAAAAGGGGACATGAAATGGCCTTGGCAAATCGGGTCAAGGAAAATTCAAAGGGATTTCACAAATACATTAAGGACAAGAGGGTAACTAGGGAGAGAATACGGCACCTTAAGGATCAGCAAGGCCACTTATGCGTAGAACTGCAGGAGATGGGGGAGATACTAAATGAGTATTTTGCAGCAGTGTTTACTCTGGAGAAGAAGATGGAAGATAGAGAACTTGAAGAAATAAAGAGCGATATCTTGAAAAATGTCCATATTACAGAGGAGGTAGTGCTGGACATCTTACAACACATAAAGGTGGATAAGTTCCCAGGACCTGATCAGGTGTACCTTATAACTCTGTGGGAAGTGAGGGAAGAGATTACTGGGCCCCTCACTGAAATATTTATACCATTAATGCCCACAGATGAGGTGCCAGAAGACTGGAGGTTGGCTAACATTGTGCCACTATTTAAGAAAGAGAGTAAGGAAAAGCCAAGGAACTATAGACATGTGAGCCTGACATCAGTGGTGGGCCAGTTGTTGGAGGGAATCCTGAGGGACAGGATTTACATGTATTTGGAAAGGCAAGAACTGATTAGGGATGGTCAGCATGGCTTTGTGCATGGGAAATTGTTTCTCCCGAACTTAATTGAGTTTTTTGAAGAAGTAATGAAGAGGATTGATGAGGACAGAGCAGTGGAAGTGACCTATATGGACTTCAGTAAGGTGTTTGATAAGGTTCCTCATGGTAGACTGGTTAGCAAGATTAGATCACACAGAATACAGGGAGAACTAACTATTTAGATACAGAACCCGCTCAAAGGTAGAAGATACAGGGTGGTGGTGGAAAGTTGCTATTGAGGCTGGAGGCCTGTAACCAGCGGTGTGTCAGAAGGATCGGTCTGGGTCCGCTGCTTTTCGTCATTTATATAAATGATTTGGATGTGAACATACGAGGTATGGTTAGTAGGTTTGCAGATGACACAAAAATTGGAGGCATAGTGCACAGTGAAGAAGGTTGCCTCAGAGTACAATGGGGCCTTGATCAGATGGGCCAAAGGACCGAAGAGTAGCAGATGGAGTTTAATTTAGATAAATGTGAGGTGTTACATTTGGAAAGGCAAATCAGGGCAGGACTTATACACTTAATGATACAGTCCTGAGGAGTGTTGCTGAACAAAGAGCACTTGGAGTGCAGGTTTGCAGTTGCTTGAAGGTGGAGTGGCAGGTGGATAAGCTAGCGAAGAAGGTTTTTGGTATGCTTGTCTTTATTTGTCAATGCTTTGACTATTGGAACAAAAACAAAGTTGCTGGAAAAGCTCAGCAGGTCTGGCAGCATCTGTGAAGGAGAAAACAGAGTTAACATTTCGGGTCCGGTGACCCCTTCCTCAGAACTGATGGTGGCTGGGAAAACGTCAGTTTATATGCAGAATATAGGGAGGTGGGTGGGGTGGGGAGTAAACGATAGGATAGAGCCTGAAGAGAGAGAAAGACAGTTGGACAGACAAAGGAGTTGCTAACTATCAGGCTGGGAGGGTGAATAGTTGTTAATGGGGACTGTTAGTGACTAACAACAGGGGGTGTGTAATGGCAGGCTATGTGGTAACAAAGCTGGTGTGTGGGGTGGGGGGCTGGGACATGGGAGAGTTTAGGCCCTAAAATTATTGAGCTCAATGTTGAGTCCGGACGGCTGTAGGATCCCCAAGTGGAAAAAGAGGTGTTGTTCCTCCAGCTTGCGTTGGGCTTCACTGGAACACTGTATCAAGCCAGAGACAGAGATGTTGGCCAGGGAGCAGGATGGTGCATTGAAGTGGCAGGCAACGGGTAGTTCAGGGTTTTTTTTGTGAGTAGAACGTAGATGTTCTGCAAAGCGGTCGCCCAGTCTACGCTCTGTTTCCCCAGTGTAGAGGAGACCACATTGTGAGCAGCGAATGCAGTAGACTAGATTATGGGAAGTGCAGGTGAAGTGTTACTTCACCTGGAAGGTATGTTTGGGTCCACGGATACTAGGGACGGAGGAGGTAATTGGGCAGGTGTTGCACTTTCGCCGGTTACAGGGGAAGGTGCTGTAGGGCTGAGGGGAGGTGTTGGCGGTGAAGGAAGTGTGGACCAAGGTGTCCCAGAGGGAACGGTCCCTGCGGAAGATGGACAAGGGAGGGGAGGGGAATATGTGTCTGGTGGTGGCATCTTGCTGGAGGTGGTGGACCACTTTGCAGAACATCTACGTTCTACTCACAAAAAAGACCCTGAACTACCCGTTGCCTGCCACTTCAATGCACCACCCTGCTCCCTGGCCAACATCTCTGTCTGTGGCTTGATACAGTGTTCCAGTGAAGCCCAACGCAAGCTGGAGGAACAACACCTCTTTTTCCGCTTGGGGACCCTATAGCCCTCCGGACTCAATATTGAGTTCAATAATTTTAGGGCCTAAACTCTCCCATGTCCCAGCCCCCCACCCCACACACCAGGCTTTGTTACCACATAGCCTGCCACTACACACGCCCTGTCGTTAGTCACTAACAGTCCCCATGAACAACTATTCACCCTCCCAGCCTGATCGTTAGCAACCCCTTTGTCTGTCCAACTGTCTTTTTCTTCGGGCTGTATCCTATGGTTTACTCTCTACCCTACCCACCTCCCTATATTCTGCATATAAACTGACTTTTTCCCAGCCACCATCAGTTCTGAGGAAGGGTCACCAGACCCGAAATGTTAACTCTGTTTTCTCCTTCACAGATGTTGCCAGGCCTGCTGAGCTTTTCCAGCACTTTTGTTTTAGTTCCTGATCTACAGCATCCACAGTTCTTTTGGTTTTTATTGACTGTTGGAGTTGGGAGGTCATGTAATAGCTGTACAGGACATTGTTTCGATGACTTTTGGAATACTGTGGGCAATTCTGGTCTCCCTGCTATAGGAAGGATGTTGTGAAACCAGAATGCTCTCAGAAAAGATTTACAAGGAAGCTACCTGGGTAGGAGGGTTTGAGCTACAGGGAGAGGCTACATAGGCTGGGGTTATTTTCTCTGGCGTGTTGGAGGCTGAGGGGTGACTTTATAGACGTTTACAAAATCATGAGGGTATGGATAGGGTGAGGGTGCCCAAAACTAGAGGTCATAGATTTAAGGTGAGAGGGGAAACTTATAAAAGGGACCTAAGGGACAGCAGAAGGTGGTGTGTGTATGGAATGTGCTGTCAGAAGAAGTGGTGGAGGCTGGTACGATTAAAATATTTAAATGGCATCGGATGGGTACATGAATCGGAAGATTTAGAGGGATATGGGCCAAATGCTGACAAATGGGACTGGATTGATTTAGGATATCTGGTTGGCATGGTCAAGTTGGACCAAAAGGTCTGTATCCATGCTGTATATCTCACTGACTCTATTTATCAACACATTGTCCATGTGGCTTAATATGCCATCAAATACTTACTACATTTTTTTAGTTTATTTATTCATGGAACGTGGGAATTTACAGCATGTTTCCAGTGGTTTTGAGAAGGTGTTGGTGAGCTGCCATCTTGAAACTCTGCAGTCCACTTAACGTAGGTAGACCCACAGTTCCGATAAGGAGGGATTTCCAGATTTTTGGCCCAAAACTCTGAAGGACCACTAATATACTTCCAAGTCAGGATGGTGAGTAGCTTGGAAGGAAATATGTGGATAACGGTCTTCACATTTGTCTGCTGTCCTTGCCATTCTAGATGGAAGTAGTCATGTGTTTGGAAGCTGCTGTCTAAGTAGTCCAAATGAACTTCTGCAATGCATTTTGTAGATGCTACATACTGAAGTTATTGATCATCAGTGGTAAAGTGACTGAATGTTTGTGAATGTGGTGCCAATTAATTGGGCTGCTTTGTCCCAGATGTTGTCAAGCTTCTTGAGAATTGTTGGTACTGTTTTCATCTAGGCAAGTTGAGGGTCTTCCATCATGCTCCTGAATTGTGCCTTGTAGTTGGTGGCTGGTTTTCAGGGAGACAAGAGGTGAGTTACTGACTGCAAGATTCCTAGCCTCTGACCTACTCTTGCAGCCACTGTATTTACTTGGCTTGTTTAGTTCAGTTTTTGGTGAATGGTAACCCCGATCACCAACCCACATAACCACCTCCCAGGATGTTGATAGTAAGGGATTCAGTGATAATAATACTATTCAATGTCAAGAAGTGATATCTTAGACCCTTCTGGTTAGAGATGGTCATTGCTTGGCACTTGTATGAGGCATAAATGTTACTTGCCACTTATCAGGCCAAGCCTGGAAATTATCTCCATCTTGTTGCATTTGGACACGGACTGCTTTACCATTTGATGAGTCTCGAATGGTGCTGAACATTGTGCAATTATCAGCGATCATCCCTATGTCTGACGTTATGATGGAATGAAGGTCATTGATGAAGCAGCTGAAGATGGTTAGGCCTAGGACACAATCCTGCAGAGCTCCTGAAGAGATGTCCTGGAGCTGAGATGATTGAACTCTAACAACCACAACCATCTTCTTAAGTACAAGGTAGGACTCCAACCAGTGGAGAGCTTTTCCCCTGATTCCCATTGAGTCTAGTTTCGCTAGGGCTCCTTGGAGCCATACTTTGTCCAATTCAGCCTTGGCGTCAGGAGCCATCACTCTCACCTCGCCTCTAGAATTCAGCTCTTTTTGTGCATGTTTGAATCAATCAAGGTCTGGAGCTGGGCAGACCTGGTGGAGCCTAAATATTCAGTGCCAGTAAGCAAGTTATTGCATATTGCCATAGGGGACTGTCAATAATCAATAGCTAAGCTGTTTCATTGATGATGTAGGTCAGGCCAGGAATTCTTGTTAATTAATTTCAAATAACTCTGCAATCAAATCCCATAAAGTATAGACTGGTCGGACTAGATAAACAATGAGGAGCATTTCGTGCATTCTGTTGCATTTTTGGCTGGCTGACTCATTGTAGCAACCTGCACTTTTTAAACTTATGTTAGGTGCATGTCAATGGGGTAGTGCTTGTATTAGACGAACAGAAATCAAGTTGATTTGAATACAAAAATTTCATCATGAATTTCTGTGAATGTTAGACTCCTAGCTAAACAAAAACAAAACCTTCTGGTTAAAGATATTGACAGTGAAGAATGCAGAGTAAAAGAGAAAACATAAAGGTCATGAGATCATTGAGTTGAGGATAATCTAATAAAACAAAATGCTTTCGTGATTAAAAAGCTTAGTTTTACTACATTGGCAATTAATGCAACTTCAGAGTTATTTTATGAGATTCCGGGCAGTTTATGAGATGATAAAAATAATTATGTGCTCATTAATCATTGAATTTTTACACACTTGGGCCTATTTTAACATAATGCGGAAAAAAAATCTTTATTGCTGTTAGCAGTTGTTGACTTCAATGCAATTACGAATGAGAATCATTAAAAATATTATAGCTTAACGTAAAGTGTGTTTCATGTGTTAAAGATAATTCCCAATCCATCAGAGCTATTCTCCTGCTAACTTTGGCTGTGAGGTAACAGTCTCACCCCATTTGGCACCCACTACAACTGCGATCAGAGGTGGGAGAAAGTTAAAAATAGCCCCACCAGCTGGTTTATCAGTTCCCAGGCTCCATGCTGCCTCCAGGACATTTCTAAGGAATTGATTGGTAGGGCCATTCACCCTAAGGCAGCAGGTAGCTGATTTGGCAAACAAGAAGCCAGTTAAGGTCAGCTTAAGGAGTGTAGTTGGGATTTACTTCTCAGCCTGCAAGTACCCACAAGTGGAGGAGGTCAGTTTAACCTAAAGGCAGCTTCCTTATGGCAGGCTGAGGGTGGCCATAGCTCCAGGGAGACCTAGAGGTCTTCCTGCCTGCCTAGTTGCTGTAGCACTACAAGCCACCACTTGACAAGGACTTTCTGACACCTCTAGCAATTCCACACCCACCCCCATCCCCCATCTCAACAATGGTGGCCTGGCTGACAAATGCATTTGGACAATATGGTAGTAGCTAGGGGATGAGATGGAGGGAGAGATTTCCTCTCTCTGACTTACCTTACATTGCAACCTGTTGCTCCTTTTAAGCTGGAAATCTGCAAACAGCCCTCCAGATTCAAGAACCTGCCCATGTTTCTTAAATAGATAGAAAACATTGCAGCTTTCAAGTTAAGGGACATTTTCTTTTAAATCCATTTGTGGGACATGGGCCTCACTGGCTGGCCAGCATTTATTGCCTGTCTGTAGTTACCCTTGAGAAGGTGGTAATGAGCTGCCTTCTTAAATGCTGAAGTCATGTGCTGAAAGTAGACACCCAATGCTCTTAGAGAGGGCATTCCCAGTGGCTCTGTGAAAATCACAATGAGTGACATTTCACCCAAGGTGTGGGTTTGGCATCCAGACTCAACCCCAATCTCTATTTCTGCCTTCGCGGGGTAATTCTGCCCCAGAACTTCAACACATTACCCGAAGAGCAAGAAGGGTAAAGTGTCAATGAAACAAACATGTTATTATTTAAGTTATGGACCAGACCAGGCACCCCTCAAAGTATATTATGGAAATAGCCTCAACCCCAACTTGTATTTACTTTTTAAAAATCAAATGTAAGGCATAATGTTCCTGGTGATTCAATTGGGCTACCACTAAGTTTTAATCAAAACACAATTTATTCTTACAACACAGTGAAAGTACAACAAGAAGAAGAATTGGCATAACTTTACTCTACTGAAATAGTTAGCAAGATAACATTTTATTTAACCAGAACTTTTCCAATATGGGCAGCATCCCATAAACACACCCTTGGCAAAGACAATTGAGCAACACATTTATGATTCTCACGCTCTGTCTCTCTCCACTCCAGTAGAAAGAAACACTGAAAGAAACAATGTGCCCCGTTTGGTTTTTTTTAAAGGGAAGCCTCTCTATCTAAGACTTCACAGCGAACTCAAGCTTTCAGCTCCAGCAAAAACCACTAAATAACTGAAAGCAAAACTAAAGTCTTCTTTTGGGTTTCTGCGAGCCTGAACCTGGCCACTCATGATTCTTTCGACTTACATCTTAAAAAAAAAACAAGAGGGAAAACCATTTCTGATGAAGGGTTTAGGCCCGAAACGTCAAGTTTTCCTGCCCCTATGATGCTGCTTGATCTGCTGTGTTCATCCAGCCCCACACCTTGTTATCTAAGAGGGAAAACTCAAAACTGTTTACCAACTGCCTTTCTGAAGGAGACATTTCAGCATCACTGTGACAACACCCATCTGCAAGACAAACAAGACACAACACATCTCTTAAAGCACTGTATAGTCACAATAGATGTATTAACTTACTTCAGTTATGTATTAGTTAGATCAAATGATGGGAACATCAATAGGCCATTCAGTATCTCAGCTCCTCATCCAAATAGATCATGATTGATTTGTACCTTAAATTTATTTCCTCAGTTTGGTATGATAACATCCTTAATGTTCTTGCTTTACATAGGTCTTGCAGCCTGAGATTTCAAATTCTCAATTTACCAAACGTTAACCACTGTTTTGAATTGAATAGGATGGCTTTCATATAAGAACATAAGAACGTATGAAATAGGAGCAGGAGTCGGCCATCTGGCCCCTTGAGCCTGCTCTGCCATTCAGTAAGATCATGGCTGATCTTTTTATGGCCTCAGTTCCCCTTACCACCCTCTCACCATAATCCCTAATTACTTTGCTGTTCAAAAATCTATCTCTCTTTGCCTTAGAAACATTCAACAAGGTAGCCTCAACTATTTCACTGGGCAGGGAGTTCCATAGATTCACAACTTTTTGGGAGAAGTTCCTCCTCAACTCAGTCCTAAATCTTCTCCCCCTTATGTTGAGGCTATGCCTCCTAGTTCTAGTTTCACCTGCCAGTGGAATTATCTCTCTACTTCTATCATACTTGTTCGTTCATAATCTTATATATTTCTATAAATCCCCCCTCATTCTTCTAAATTCAATCAGAATAATCCCAGCAAACTCAATTTCTCCTCATAACGGAGATGTAAATGCACAGAGATCAAGCTACTGCAATAATGTCTTTGTCTGACTTTATGTTATTGTAAACCCCAACAAATATTTTCGTTTAGGCGTAACTTTTTTTATTATTCTATATCAAAATTGCAGTGACGACAAATACCATAGATGACAATAGAAATAAATTTTCTGCAACATCATGTTAAAATGACCCCCGGTGTGTAAAAACACAATGATTAATGAACGTCTTTGTATTTTTTATTATCTCATTAACAACCCAGAATCATGTAAAAGAATGTTTAGGATATATTAATTGGATGTTCAGAAGAAATAGAATAAGCTGATGTATTATTCCACTGTGGTTAAATCAAAATGTTTCCATAATTATCTTCCTTACTGCCAGCTATTTAATAGTCTTTTTATTTGATTATATGAGGAAATACTGTTCTCCCTTTCACAAATTAGCTATATTTAAAAAGCACACGGCTATAAAATATCTTAACCTTATGTACCAAATACTGGATCAAACCCTTATTGTTAATGAGCAAAGATAATTCTCCATTTCTATAATTAATTTGGCCTTGAGAAATGAATTATAATTACAAAAAGTTAGCTGAGGTGTTAAAAAGCAGCTTTCCCAGCAGTGTCATCTATTAAAAAGCATAAAGGATCTATTGTCCTGTAATTACACTCATTCTTCAGTCCTTGATTTTTCTATTCAGTGTTGCCCACCTAAACCCAAACATTCATGCAAAATTGCAGGCAAGTATACTTTGATACAGAACTTGCAGAAAGAGTGACTTGATTCCTGAGTTCTTTTTTAAAATCCACATCATATATTATTTGCCAGTCTATTTGTCAAAGCTCTCCACTGAACTGCCTTGCATTGTGGTCATATAATAAAGCTATAAAGGTGTATGTCTTTAACACCAAGCTTAGACGACAGATGATGTTCAATCACGAGAGCCAGATTGGATGCATTGGGGTTTTAAGGTTTGTGATTGGAAAATGTTGTTCAATCTTGTTCAATGCAGTAAAGGCACAGGGTTAATGCAGGGAAAATTTCAAAAACCCGAAGCCTTACGCTGACGCATCTCTGTGCATAATTGTGTGTAGTTAAGAAATATTGGAATTTTCTTCGTGGCCTTACTCCAAGTTCTCTCTTTTAAGTGCACCCTGAGATCACTTACAAAGATATTTTATCAATGACTTTTCCTTCACTCTAAGGTCAGAACAGTGGATGTCCGCTGATGATTACACCAGTGTTCAGCACCATTCACAATCATCCACGCCATTCTGTAACACGTTTTGGATAACATTTATGCTTGCCTGCTCAGTGACAAGAAACGTTCATGCCACACAAGTGCCAGACAATAGCAATCTCCAACGAGTGATATTCTAACCATTTTCTCCTGTCATTTAAGGGCATTACTGTTGCTCAATCTTACTTTCAACAACCTGGAGATTAGCATTGATCAGAAACTGAACTGCAACTACAATATAAATACTGCAGCTATACAAGCATGTCAGATATTGGGAATTCTGAGGTAAGGGATTCACCTCCTGTCTTCCTAAGCCTGTCTACCATTTACAATGTGCAACTCAGGAGTGTGAATGTATACTCCCTACATGCTCAGATAGGTGCACTTTCCATAACATGCAGGAAACAGAACATCAAACAGAATACTTGATCTGTATCTCATTCACTAACGTAAACATCCACTTTCTCACTTCAATGAACCGTCGCTGCATTACGTGCTGTGGATTAGGTACACTGCAAGGAAGTCTTCATGGCTTCTTCATCAACGACTTCCAAACCTCTGAGTTCTACAACTTAGGAAGACAAGGGTAGCAAACATTACCAACAGCAAGATAATTTTCAAGGATGACTTGAAACTCTATTGCTGTCCCTTCATTGTTGCTGGATTAAATCCTTTAACATCATTCCCAGCAGCCTTGTGGAAGTACCAGTGGATGAAGAACATTGCTCACCATCATCTTTCTAAGGCAATTCGAGATGGGCATCAAATGCTGGTCTTCTAAAAATTGCCAAACTTTGACCCATTGTTTTATTTGTACATGGAATGTGAGTGTCAATGACTAGGCCAGCATTTATTGCCTGGAAGCATTCGAAGTGGAGAAAATTTGTAATTGCTTTAAAATACTTGGGAATTTGTAAGTATTATTTTGAAATATTTGAAAAGGGCTTTTAAGATGTTTAAGAGTTTGCATCACGAGTAAAGAGAGAAATTGTGATTTATGGAAAGGTAGTACTGGTCCATGTGAATTTGTGATCCTCTACCTGGAAGCAGTACCCACAGGAAAGAAGTTAAAACAGAGGCTGTGTGGAATGCAGACATAACGTAAACGGAGCTGGAGAGAGGAGATAGTTCTGGCAGGATCACATTTCCATGAATGATGGTCGCTGAAAGTGGAGAATATTCCATTAAAAAAATTACACTAGGCAGCATATTTCATGGGTTGAACTTTGCTTGTATGGCTGCTGCTGTCTGCAGAGATTTGCCTAATTCCTTGAAGAAAAGGGACCGGAATGCTGTTTTGAATAACTGTTCAGCTGAATCTAAAACCAAACAGGCACAGGATTTTCCATTACCTCTGCATCAATGAGATATTATTCAAATATTCTTTAAACAAAATGCATCCTAGATGTCAATCTCACCAGGGACTCAGATGATCAGGGATTCAATCCTACTCAGGTAGCTTGAGCACCAAGCTTTTTTAGGCTAATATTTCAAGGAATTATTGAGAGATTGCTGCACTACTGGCCACGTTGTTTCTGCATGAGACTTCAAATAAAGGTCTGTTTATTGTCTCCAGCTGATGCAAGAGATGTCAAGGCACATTTAAAAGACAAGTGACAGAGTTCACCTGGTGCCATGGCCAAAATGTAAACAGTCAACTTAAACCCCAAACATGCCTCATCATTTATTTCAAAACTGTTCATGTTATCTTACTGTAAAGAATTTGTTGCTGCACTTTCTGCATTATAGACGATATTACACTGTAATGGTAAAGGTTCTTTTCACTCTAATGCCCTGTTTTATGAACATATCCATTTCAGACAGAAAGCATTACATTGTTCATGATATAAATCTGCACATAACACTTAATTGACTGTAACTTCAGCATTAAATATTTAAGTACTGTTTGTATCCTCAAATTCTCCAGAAATTTCACTGATAGGTAAATTCACATAATATTAATTATGTTCTCTATTCATTAATCTTTGTATGCTATCAATAAACTTTCCACAGCTTAATTGGCAATTCAAAATTTATAATCGAATGTGGGATAAAAGACATGTCAGTGGGTAAGTTAAATGTTCCACTAAAAATATCAACATTTTGCGTTTTTGCAATGGTTATATTTTTAATGATACAGGTAGTAAAATTTTAATTTGACATGTAATTTCTCAATTTTAATTAGCATTTCGGCAGCACCATTTGGCAAATTTCTTTTAATTTAAAGTGAGTAGAGAAACAGGCACTACGTTGTAATCAAAAATTAATTTTCAATTTCTGTTTTATTCATGAGTTTTGGTACCAGCTTTATTAAATTAATTTACAATTTAAATTTATTTTGCTGTGAGCACTAGAATTCACGCTTTGAACAAGGCCAGTGGAAGAGCCAAACATTCCAAAACAACAAGATAAAAATAAAATAGAGAAGCAGTCAACTCTGGGGCTGAAATACATCTGCTTCTTACATCTCTTGTTAATGATGTGAATGTCTGTGTTTGGACTATTATCTGTACAATGAGTCCAGCCTTGAAAAGCTATGGAATTGATACCACTGTTCAGCTTAATGGTTTGTAGCAGCACTAAGACTGATCACTTTGTTAGATATCACTCTGCTGCAATTGTCCCTCATTCCATTTCTGTTAAGGATTTTCCAAAACAGAAATATTAAATAGTAAAAAGCTGAAGATTACCTGCCTATCTGCTGTCTCCTTTGCTTGTTCGCTTTACCAGGTTTCTCTTGTCATGCCTCCCTGGGGTTACATGTTCAAAATCAATCCCCACTATTCCCAGAATCATCACAGAAGTTAAAAAATGTTAAGTCCCCAATTTATTGGATAGACCCAGACTAACAGAAAACCCAAACTAGGCTTCTGTACTCACCAAGAAGTACTACTATTGCAAATAAATAGGTACTACCCACACGTAAACACCTATAAATGGTTGGCAATTTATATTTCTAGCTAGAAATTTAACCCTTCTCTAAAAGCCCGTTGTAATCAAACTAGTTACAGGTGAGGGGGAAACAATATTGGTAAAACAATTCAATGGCCTCAAACTACAGATACACTGAGATGATCCTTCTGCTTGCAAGGAATTTTTATTCTTCAATATCTCTTCTCCAGGCTTTGTTCACTTCTTCACAGGAGGCACACAGTGGTTGGCACACTAACTGCAAACCCTCTTAGTTATGGGTTAAAGGGCACAGCTTATGGCAACTGGTAGCAGAAAAAGAAATTGGCTTTCTTTAGGCTTTAGATATTTTGCAGGAGAAAAAGATATTCCACCTGCCATGGGTCAGTACAAATGTTTACACCTACAAGAGATTCCACATTCCTTTGCATTAGTTCACTAATTTTAATTATTTCTGGATCTTAATTAGCCAAATACTTCTTTTGCTGACAGCTTTATAACTATTCACTCTTCTTTTCAGCCTCCCTTTTTCAGCTTCACTTCCCCTCGCAGCTTCCCTCTCTCTCCACCTCTCTTGTAGCCATTCTTTCTCCCACTTGTGGTGAACTGAGATCTTTATGTCTTAAAGAAACATTTACTTTTTCGTTAATTTCAGGGGTTTCCAACTGCCTAATACAATATCAAATCATTATGTTGTAACAATATGTTTTTCAACCGGGATGTTTTGTCAGAAAATGCCGTTATATCTGGTTCATGTTGATCACCTTTGTCAATAGGAGTGGCTGTGCTAGGTTCTGATGGTCTTCTGAATAAATTTGTCCTTCAGTTCCCCAGATTTTTCTGCTGTTTTTCCAAATCTCAGTTTCTAACACAATTTGGATAGCCTTTCCAAGTGTAAGATTTTCCTTCAATTATAAAAGAACTGTAAGAGATAAATCAGAAATACTGATGAGAATTCTGTCATTAACTAATGCTTGCTGTAATGCTCTATATTCAGAAGATTCAATAATGAAGTTGTCAACAGGTTACTCTGGAAACTGTATTATTTTCATGAATGTTGCACTCTTTTCATATTATGATTGGTTCATATAGTAAAATATTTGTCAAATGCTCTTAAAATGTTAAAGGTATCAATATCTTCTTTACAATTTTCTTTATTAAGAGTGTGGTCTGCACATTGTTTCACGCTGTGTCCAGTTCTGGTCACCATGTTATAGGAAGGATATTATTAAGCTGGATAAGGTGCAGAAGAGCTTTTCCAGATGTTGCGTCAAATGGAGGATTTGAGTTATAAGGAGAGACTGGATAGGCTGGGACTTCTTTCACTGGAGCGTAGGAAGTTGAGAGGTGACTTTAGAGAGGTTTATAAAATCATGAAGAGTACAGGTAAGGTGAACGGCAGGTGTCTTTTCCCTAGGGTGGTGGATTTCAAGACTAGGAGGCACAATTTTAAGGTGAAAGGAGAAAGATTTAAAAAAGACATGAGGGGCAATTTTTTTTACATAGAGAGTGGTTTGCATGTGGTATGAACTTCCAGAGGAAGTGGTGGATGTGGGTACAGTTACAGTGTTTAAAAGACACTTCATAAGTACATGAATAAGAAATGTTCGGAGGGATATGGACCAAGCGCAGGCAGGCGGGACTAGTTTACTTTGGGATTATGATTAGCATGGACTGGTTGGACCGAAGGATTTGTTCCCATGTTGTATGACCATATGACCCTATAATAAATCAGAGTGTTAAGTTATTCTGCTTGTGAGCTGGTGTGTTGACCTGCAGATAATCTGAATCTAATGAACTGCTTCTTCCATGCTGACTAAACTGACACTCTGTGCATCTTATCGCTAACCTTGAATCTGCTAGGAGGTGTAATCATTTCCTCCTTTCCTTTGTTTAAATTAAGTTGCTCTCTTTAAAATCTAAAAACTTTTTAAAAAATATTTAAATTCTGCTGTATTGTCAGATCTTCTTTAAATTCGAATTGTGATTTCAATTCAATTGATATAATTCTTGGTGGAGAATTCTGTACTTTCTTTGAAATCATAATTAAATTTTAATTTTATAAAAGCAACTTTAAATCTTTTATTGTAAAGATGTTTCTTCAACAAAGCTTTAGATTAATTTTGAAGTGTTTGAGGTGTGCAAATCTTCTTAATTCCTTCCGTGAATGAAAATTTATCTTCCCAATATAAAAAGTTGTTTAGCAACATTTTTCACCGGTTTCACACCTTTTTAGTGAGATGGAGAATTTGCACCATTTTCTTTCTTCCCCAGCACTTTAAATCTTTTTAACTGGAAGAGTGGCATTTTGTGAATTTTAACACTTTTAAGCAATTTCTGTTGTTCTGTAAAATTTCTTCATTGTGTGACCTATTTAAGCTAAGCCTTAGGTTTTAGAACTATTGGTTCCAATCTTGTTAACCATGTTGCTTGTTTGAAGAAATGTTACATAACAGTCCCGTTTTGAAGATATTAAGGTTAAACGTGATGAAGTTAATACTCATTTTTAAACAATATTTTCCAAATCCTATGTTTTCTCAGTTTCCCAGCACAGAATTGTGCCATGCAAGCAACTATATACTAATTCTTCCGGAATTCAACTTATCTCTGGAGCCTGGTTTTGACTGCTGCTTTGCCAGATCACAACTTTGATCTCTCCTTGGAGATAGCAAGAACTGCCGATGTCTCAGTGTGGACTTTACTAGCTTCAAAGTCTCCCCACCCCCGACCTCATCCCAAGACCAGCCCCTCTCATCCCGGCCTACTTGACCTGTCCGTCTTCTCTCTCACCTATCCGGTCCTCCCACCTCACTGACCAATCCCCACCACCACCTAGCTATGCTTATCTTTACTAGCTATATCCCTGCCTCCTTGACCTGTCCATCTTCTCTCTCACCTATCCATTCCACTATCTACCTGCTATCACCACCCCACTTCCTATTTATTTCAGTGCCCCCTTCCCCTCCCCCATTTCTGAAGAAGGGTCCAGGCTTTCCTGCTCCTCTGATGCTGCCTGGCCTGCTATCTTTGATCTATCCATAACTGCTTCAGTGAGACTCGGTTTAGTCCTCATAAGCCCTTCTCTACTTTCCTGTGAGTTTCTGGTGAATTTAGACCTTAGAGCTTAGGGCTGCTAGAACTTTTCCAGTCTAAAATGAGGTGTATTCTAGGTAGCTGTGGGAGCCGGTGGGCTTGAAATGGATATCGGTTTCCAGGTGGTTGCCAGAGATGGAAACAGAGGGGTCCAGGAAGGAGAGAGAGGTATCAGAGATGGTCCAGGTGAACTTAAGGTTGGGGTGGAAGGTGTTGGTGAAGTGGATGAACTGTTCAAGCTCCTTGTGGGAGCATGTGGCGGCCCTGATACAGTCATCGATGTAACGGACGAAGAGGTGGGGTTTAGGGCCAGTGTAGGTGTGGAAGAGGGATTGTTCCACGGAACCAACAAAGAGGCAGGCATAGCTTGGGCCCATACGGGTACCCATGGCCACCCCCTTTGTCTGTAGGAGGTGGGAGGAATTGAAAGAGAAGTTGTTGAGGGTGAGGACGAGTTCGGCTAAGCGGATGAGGATGTCAGTGGAGGGGGACTGGTCAGGCCTGCGGGACAGTAAGAAGCGGAGGGCCTTTAGGCCATCTGCATGGGGAATGCAGGTGTATAAGGACTGGACATACATGGTAAAGTTGAGGTGCTGGGGACAAGGGAATTGGAAGTTTTGGAGGAGGTGGAGGGCATGGGTGGTGTCACAGACGTAGGTAGGGAGTTCCTGGACCAAGGGGGAGAAAATGGAGCCAAGATAGGTTGAGATAAGTTCGGTGGGGCAGTAGCAGGTGAAGACAATGGGTCGACCAGGGCAGACAGGTTTGTGGATTTTGGGAAGGAGATAGAAGTGGACGGTGCGGGGTTGGGGAACAATGAGGTTGGAGGCTGTGGGTAGGAGGTCACCTGAGGTGATGAGGTTGTGGATGGTTTTGGAGATGATGGTTTGGTGGTCGGGGGTGGGGTCATGATCAAGGGGGCGGTAGGAGGAGATGTCGGAGAGTTGGCACCAGGCCTCAGCGATGTAGAGGTCAGTGCGCCATACTACAACTGCGCACCCCTTTTCCGTGGGTTTTATGGTGAGGTTGGGATTGGAGCGGACGGCTGCACATTCCATGGCGGAGAGGTTGGAGTGGGTGAGAGGGGTGGAGAGGTTAAGGTGATTGATGTCATGATGGCAGTTGGGGATGAAGAGCTCAAGGGAGGGTAGGAGGCCTTGGAGTGGTGTCCAGGAGGAGGGGGTGTGTTGGAGGTGGGAGAAGAGGTCAGTAGAGGGAGGATTAGGCTCATGGTTAAAGAAGTAAGCACGGAGGCGGAGGCGGCGGAAAAACTGTTCAACGTCCAAGCGTGAGCGGTATTCGTTGATGGGCGGACAAAGGTGAGCCCTTTACTGAGGATTGACCATTCGTCCTCAGTAAGGGGGAGGTTGGGGGGATGGTGAAGACCCGGCAGGGCTGGGTGCTATTGTCTCCTCTGGAGCTGCTGGCTGTGGAGGCGGTGGGCGGAGCGACGTCGGCATTGGCAGTGGGCGGAGTGGGGTAGGCGGCGGCAGCAGCGGTGGCGTCGGCAGGTGTGTCCTCAGTGTCTGTGGTGTTGGCCTTGGAAATGGAGGGGGTGGCATCAGCAGCGGTGTCAATGGCGTTCGCTGTACCAGAAGTGGAGTACCTCGTGGCGGAGGATGTGATGTCATCTGTGGGTACTCCGACAGTGGCCACATGGCCAATGGCGGCGTGCACATTGTGGGGAAGGTCCTAGGTAGGGTTGGGGATTTGGGGGGGTGGAGGAAGACCGTTTTGGGTGGCAGGCACCAGTTAGTTTACTGTACTTACAGTTTTTAGTGTCCAGTAAAGCTGAGTAGAATTGTGAGTTCAGGTTGTGGATCCTACGAAGAATAAAAAACAGGAGAGGTCCTTTGCAGGTCTGGGAGAGGGAGGCTTTGAGCTGGGGTCGGCTTGATTGTCGTGCCAGTAGATGCCAGTGCATTGCCACGAGTGTGTGTTTCAGGAGTCGCAGGAAGAAACATTTTTGAAGGATCGCAGTGTTCTGAATGTAGACATTGTTGCAGCTGGGGCCAAATTGGGAAGGCCTAAATGTGGACTGTAGAACACTGGGGATGATCCGGTTCTGTAGGCGTGTACTAAGAAAGGTAATGTGGCTGTAGTACCTGGTTTGCTTCAGGATGCTGGGAACCCTGCAGCCCAATGGTATCAATGTGGACTTCACAAGCTTTAAAATCTCCCCTCCCCCTACCGCATCCCAAAACCAGCCCAGCTTGTCCCCGCCTCCCTAACCTGTCCTTCCTCCCACCTCTCCCTTCCTCCCACCTCAAGCCCCACCCCCATCTCCTACCTACTAGCCTCATCCTGTCCCCTTGACCTGTCCGTCCTCCCTGGACTGACCTATCCCCTCCCTAACTCCCCACTTACACTCACCATTACTGGCTCCATCCCCGCCCCTTTGACTTGCCTGTCTCCTCTCCACCTATCTTCTCCTCTATCCATCTTCTATCCGCCTCCCCCTCTCTCACTATGTATTTCAGAGCCTCCTTCCCCTCCCCCATTTCTGAAGAAGGGTCTAGGCCCGAAATGTCAGCTTTCCTGCATCTGTGATGCTGCTTGGCCTGCTGTGTTCATCCAGCTCTACACCTTGTTATCTCAGATTCTCCAGCTTCTGCAGTTTGTACTATCTCTGGGCCAAAATATTGGCATCCCTTGTTCCCACGCCATCTTTAAAAAGCCGCTCTGCACCCGGACGAGCACTGGCATTCTGAAGCTGCCCTCCTCGGTCAGAAATGTTCCAGAAGGAGAAGATGGCACTGTGATTCACTGATGGGAACCTGGAGTTCTTGGTTGAGGGAGTGTTGCAAAGGTGAGGTGACCGCTTCCTCGGGTATCCTCACAGGGGGCCACACTATCAGATCCTGTAGCCTGAACCAAAGTCATCACCCAGCTTAGTGCTGTCTCCACACTCTGGAAGAGCAGCTAGCAGTGCTATAAGAAGGTCAATAAAGGATAAGTGCCATACTCTTCTCTCTGCTACCCCACACTCACTCTATCTCCGCTGCTGTACCCACCTCCCACCAAGGTTCATGGTTTAATACTCACACCATTGCCTGCAACATCTTCCCTCACCCATTCTCACCCATCCTAGCATCTCAAACCGTTAACATTGCATGCCCTCTATGCTGCCTCCTTATTCACTCGGGACAGCTCCGCACCTTTCCCCCACCTGCACCAGCACTAACCGTGGTGCCACTGACTTTCACTCACTTAATTCCTCCCTTTCTCCCATTCCAGGAGAAAACAATAGCCCACAATAACCCTAGAAAAGGGCCCAGATGGGTGAAGATGTACCCAACATTAGTCTCTTCTCCTGCTGGCTCTCGCAGGAGAAGACCAGGACTGCTTTATGTGGAGATGCCGAAACATCCATGTCCTGTTAATCGAGTCAGTACCACTCTTCATTCCACTGAAACTTCCACAGGAGTCCTGCTGTCAGTCTTCTTCATTGCACACCACTACTAAACCGTTGATGGTCACACCTCTCTCTTTTGTCTTACGTGTACCACCAGCACATTCACTACCACTGCAGTGAAACACCCAGCTTCCCGAGAAACAGTCTGCAGGACCCCTCAGAACAAAAGTACTGAGGCTGCCTCCTATACACTCCACCAGCTCAAATGTAAACACTATGGTGGGAATATCAGGTTTAGTCAGTTTGGAAGCACAATCTGGTGAGCACTTCACTGCGGTAGCTACACAGTTGCTTGAGGAAGAAATGCTAAAGTCTCTGGCTCTCGGACACCAGTGTCCTCTCCAAGCAGGAAAAGGCATTGTAATGTTAATAATGAGGATTTTAGCCACGTAGACAAGGAGGAGCAGGAAGGTCTGTGGGAGCCAATGGTTATCATTTCCAGAAGTGCAGCAGTGTAGTGAGCCATGTGACTGTCTGCCCCCAAGGACAGATTCAAAAACAAAATTCAATAGAGAAACTCGGCAGGTCTGGCTGCATCTCTGGACAAAAAGCAGAGTTAATATTTTGGCTCCAGTGATCCTACATCAGAAGGATCATTCTGTTGATGGGTCACTTACCTGACATGTTAACTCTGATTTCTCTCTGCAGATGCTGCCAGACCTGCTGAGTTTTTCCAGCGATTTCTGCTTTTGTTTCAAATTAGCAGCATCTGCAGTTCTTGTTTTTATTGCCCATAGTCAGGGTTGACAGCTGCCATGGAAAGCCAGGCCCAAATCCTCAGCACCGAAGACGTGGCCACAGGGAGATGGGTGCCTGGCACGTACCCCAGATGCCCTTCATCACAAGGAGACGAGACAGTGTCAGGAGGCTCCCAGCTGGAGGACGAACCACACGCAGACTCCTCAAGAGTCTCTACTCATGACAATCCAGATTTATCTTGGCCTGTCACCTCCACTCTCCCTGCCAATCCTTGTAAGTTCATGCTAAGACAGTCAATTTGTCTCTGGGCATGATGGCCCTCAGCATGCCTGGGCCGTCTAGACACAACCAGCTCTGAAGTTACTTGAACAGACCTCCACAACCAACAGTTTCCACTGCTGAGCATGTTCCCTCCACCTGACCTGTGGAACCTGGAAGTACAATAGGACATAGTGGGAGGGACAGGAAGAAGAAATTTATTGAGGACAATTCAGTGCCACAGTTGAGAGTGTACTGTACATTATTTGGTATGTTTTTTTACAAAAGGCACTCTTTTGACCTTAAAAATGGCTGTTTGTCTCTCTGTGTAGCCCAAATGTAATTGTTCCAGCATTTGACATAACTTCATGTCCATACAGGATGTGCCACGGATCAGTATCTGTGTAGAGAATCTGCTCGGCATCTGGAAGCATGAGGAATGTGATGTGGAGAGGTCAGTGGGACCTGCTGACATCTTGTACTACAACATCTCTATTCCTCCTTAGTCACAGTGTCCAAGAGTGTTGGTGTGGATCAACAATGTCTGGGCCAGGGAGGTGTATCCCAAAGAATGGATGATGCATTAAAATGCCCAGGGATCAGGGACCCTGCCTTGCCGTGTCCTGTACAGTACATTAGGCTGTGTGGAAAGTGATTTCCCTGTAAAAACACTCATGTATCAGTGGGTGCTGCAGCCCTCTCCCTCCCATGGTAAGACACTCATGCTGCCCTCTTTGAGTCTGCTTGTGGCCATTTTCTCCCAGGCTACCGCAGTCATAAGATGTTTAAAAACCTATAGGTCCCCTTAATATACAGCTCGTCTTGTGAGAAACTCGCTGTGGTTCCTGTCAAGAGCATCAAAGTTTGTGTGAGATGCTCCCAATGCCAAGATAAGCCTCACTGGGATTCTCATCTGATTCTACCACAAACGCCATCTAATAGCACATGTCATTCAGACCCCTATAAGATTCTGCTCCTTGTTATCTCCTAAGAAATAGCAACTAGATCTGTGCTAACTAACTTGTTAAAAGTGACTAGCTCCTCATAGTTCTTTATAGATATTTGTGCATGGAGTGATTCCAAGCTTCCCTTTTCACGCTTTCAGGCCAACTGTCTTCTTGACCATTTCCCAGTGGTCATAGGGATCCCGTCGAGTGAACCCTGGCAGGCCCCAGCTAGGCTTTGAGGGAGTCTTCTGTTTTTGGCTATTCCACATGGAAACTGTGCCAATAACACCTACCTCTTCTCCTGCTTCCCAACATGGCCGCTACTTGCCCTGAGTGACCACCCTACTCCCTCCCAGTTGCTAGAGCCAGTCTTCTAGCTGCAGCTTCCTCAGAGCATTACTTGCCTGACTTCAAATGGAGTGTTGCCAGCACTTGGCAGTGGTGAAGTTGCTCAGGCACCAGTCCTCTCAACGGGCTAGCAGCTCACGTGCTCTTTGTAGTGGTGACAGCCCCAGTGATTAGCAGGTAATTGGCCAACATGCAAAATGTATCTTTTGGCAAGACACCTACTACAATATTTCCTAGCAGTGAAACTTTACTCACCGACTGTGTGTGTCTGCAGTGTGTGTTTATATATATTTGTGCCATTGAGCCTGTGTTCAGGTAATGTTTGTGTATGAACCACATCAGTTTAAAATTAAATTAATGTGCACGTTGTATATAATGTGGTCCTTTCTCCTGTTGACATGATTTTCCAACTGTTAGCATGGGTTGCAGAGGTGTAAAGCTCTCCTAAGACAAACAGCTGGAGCTCAGATCATACTACGAGAGCATATCACCTGTGCTTATAAATTTGTTCAAAATTCCCCAGTAGCGAGGGGAATGCAATAAATCTACCCCTCAGTTGGATCACAAACTCTTGCAGCTTTTTCTTGACGGATCTGTCTACGTTTTCCTTATGGCTTTTTACGTTCCTCTTCACTGTTTTCCAAATCCCCTACATCTGCACCAGCTGAACATTTCACAGTTTTGTTCCCAATGTCACATTCAAATCAGCTACATACTGAAAACAAAGGTGGATCCAAGTACCAACCCTCAGGGTTTATACCATTAGCAACTTCGCTCCACTTTGAACAATAACTTATTTACCCTAACACAATGTTTCCTGTCCATTGATTACCTTTATGTTCAACACTACTTTTTCTACATTTTTTATAATTTCTCCAAAGTTACTAATGCTGCAAACTCTCTGTACCCAGTCATGAATGGTGGCAGTCAATTAAACAGCTAACGGAAGGAGGAGGCACTATAAATATCCGCAACTTCAATGTTGTGGGAGTCCAGCATATTACAGGTCTCTGCCCACAAAGTGGGTGGTAATTTCCCCCTATCTGCCATATCCAAGGCAAATGACAGGAACCATGCAGGGAAGTTCCAAAATAACAGTGCTTGTTTGGAAGCCAACTGTCCCTTTAAAGGTCGTGCCAGCACCAAGGATGCCAGTCTATTCTGAAATATCTCAACACTGGTTCCGGGAATACCAATTGGATGAAGTGGTGCCATAGGATCAGGTTAGGTTAGACACATAGAGCTGTACAGCATGGAAACAGACTCTTCGGCCCAACTTGTCCATGCTGACCAGATATCCTAAATTAATCTAGTCCCATTTGCTAGCATTTGGCCCATATCCATCTAAACTTCCTATTCATATATCCATCCAGATGCCTTTTAAATGTTGTTATTGTGCCAGCCTCCACCACTTCCTCTGGCAGCTCATTCCATACATGCACCAGCCCTTGTGAAAAAAGTTGCCCCCTAGGTCCCTTTTAAATCATTTCCCTCTTACCTTTAACTTATGCCCTCTAGTTTTGGACTCCGTTATCCTGGGGAAAAGACCTTGGCTATTCACCCTATCTATGCCCCTTGTGATTTTATAAACTTCTATCAGGTCACCCCTCAGCCTCCGATTGTCTGAACAAAAGAACAGGAGTAGACCATTCAGCTCCTCGAGCCTGTTGCACCATTCAATGAGTTCATGGCTGATCTACCTGTCTTTGGCCCATATCCCTTAATACCTCTACTTAACAAAAATTTAATATGTCACATTTAAAATGAACAACTGATCCAGTGCCCATTGCATTTGTGGAAGAGATTTCCAAATGTCTACCACTCATTGTGCTTGGAGGGCCTTTGAACATGTCTCTTGAACAGTCTAGCCCTAATTCTTATACTGTGCCTCCTGGTTCTTGAATCCCAAACCAGTGGAAATAGTTTATCTAGGAGGCAAATTTGGTAAAATAAGGCAAGAGATTTTGCTTAACCTCACTGCTGGGAATGCTCCACAATTTTTAGCAAAATGAACACTTAGCCAAAACACATAACATTTAGCTCAATGTATTATTGCTTGTCTCAACAATATTTCTCTGTAACTTCTATTTCCAGTGCATGGATAATTTTGTTAGGGGCTTGGCCTTGCTAGTGTTTGCATTGTTACATGCTGTAATTTAAACGATTAAGATTAATACTGAAATCCTGGAAGATGTGGATCGTGTTCCATCTCTTGGGAGCCTCCACTCGATAAAGACAGACATAACTGACAAAATTCGTAATTGCTGCTCAACTGCAGTCAACTGAAAAAAAGGAATCCTCGGGAGAAGGATTTCAAACCAAAGGCTAAGGTCATGGTCTAAGTGGCTGCAGTGATCCCCATGCTCCTAAATGTTTCAGATGCCTGGACAAAGTATTACAGGCATTTTAAAGCACGGGAGATGTGGCATCAGTTACACCACTCGCTGCATAAGGACAGTACGTCCTCAAAGCGTTCTTGAAGAAATCAAAATCTTCACCAAATCATAGAAGTCCCTGGTTCATGAATAATTGTGAGAAGCTTCATCCAGGAAATTCCATTCTGGTTATCCAGGAAAGCACCACACACAGAGACATCATTGGGATCATATGGAAGTGAAGGTGAGATGTTGGATAGAACACACAAAACTCCAAACGCTTATCTGCCCAATTCCTCAACCATGTATGGCAGTGTCTGCAGATAACACTGTTCAACTATACAAGATTCACTAAACCAGAGTGGAAGCAAGCTATTCCCAATTCCATGGGAAATCATCATGGAACTGCCTATTGGATTTTTACTTTATTCGCTAAGATTTCTGTAGCCTGTTTGTCAAAGGAGAAGAATGAAGAATCATATTTATATCAAACCTTTCATGCCTGAGGACACCCCAAAATGCTTCTCAGCAGTGAAGAAATTCTGGAGTGTTTTTTATTGTTATAATGTAGAAGGTTAAACTTGCTATATGAGAAAATTGGTCTTTCACTAAACAGCCAGTAAATAAGTTCCTTTTTCAACGAAACCACAGCATAAGACCTTCACACTTTGCTCTCAACTATCCCTCCCCAGCACCTAAATGATTAAGGCTGACAATTAGATCCTGGAAAATGTGGATTATTTTCCATATCTGCACAGGCAGGCACAGACAATTATGTCAGCAGCTATTCAATATTTTTCCACAAACAGCCAATGCACATTTAAGTTTCTACAGACAAGCACACAGTGTGATCTCTGCAATCTCACTTTATTAAAAAAAGACTTTAGCAGTGCCATGGGGAGAGGACAGAGTTGTGGGACTAAATGAATAGCTCAGATCTGCAACCTGCAGCCCCAAAACAGCACAAAGTTCAGCAAAAGACTCGTGAGGTTCCTGACCCTGATTGATCAACCCATTACAAGGTAATCAAATGGCCTGTTTCATTTATTTTATAAACTTATTCACAACGTACTTGTAAGAAACAAACATTCAATTACATTCTTGTTTGTAAATGTCTTTAACATGTTGTTGAAATGTGTCTCTGTCTTATTTTTCATATTATTGCCATTTAAGTGACTATTACAACTCTAAAGGTATTGTATTTTTGGTGTCTTTTTTTAAATGGCTGTTCTTGTTATTAAGGTTATCAATCTCTGTATTATTTCTCTCAAAAAACCTGTACAGCAAAATGAAGAGTGGCCTCCTTTCAAGCAACATCTTTCTATGATTTAAATGGTCCATGCATTTGCTTCAAATCAATCGCGCAGCAAGGTTTAAAAATGCTGGAAATTCACTGGAGGTTGGTCAACAGCTGAAAGAAAAAATTGGGATTATGTTTCCTTTGGACACTTCATCAGACTTCATTGTAAAAGAATAATGCTTCAACCATAACTAACAGAGTGGTAAACACAGAATACTGAACTATTTTATTCTGCTTGACTTGGTGCCCACTGCTGGCATTTTCCATTTCCAAATTGATCATGTACAGTAATGAACCTGTGCACACACTGAAGGATGTGAACACGCACAGTGCACATAATACAACTTGGACAGTGTTCGGAATAGAATTTCTAAATGTGATGTAGCATAACCATGTGTTAGGAGTTAATAGAAATGCTAAAAATCCAATATATTATACAATATAAGATGAAACTAATTTTCTTTTTGTTGAATAAGGATGACATTTAAATTAAATTAAAATGAAAATTTGCCAGTTAGGCTGTCAGCCAGATTTCTCCTGTTTGCAGTCATTGCTGCTCAGGAGCATACAATCAATTATGTCTTAAGCAATGACCTTTCTCAGCTTGCCAAAATTATAGCAATATTTGGACACTGATTGAGAAATCTTTAGCATATATTAAAATCACAAGCTACTTTAATTCGTAGGTTGTAGCGTCAATGTAACTTAATTAATTTTCAAAATGCGACATATGTCTTTCCTGACTGAAAAAAAACTTTACATTTCTGCTAAAGATTTCATTGCAGTAATAGAAAAGACAGGCTGATCTGTTCTAAACATGCATTCCAAAGAAGAGGAGTAAAAGGCAGGACTTTAATCTTTGCCTTTGGCCAAATTGTCCTCAGCATCCAGACAGAAGAAGCCTAAAAAACTCTACCCCTCCTTTGTTGGGTCTATGTTACTTTACTTTTATTAAGCCATTTAATGAAACACTCATGCAAGTTCTCTCTTCTTCTACTTATGCTAGAGGAAGAAAAACATGATTCCACTATATCTAGTAATGCCAGGAATTCACAGAGCTGTCTATTACTCAGCCTATTTAAACCTCATCCTTCCAGTGGGCTAATAAGGAAGATGTTGTCATGTTATGACCCACATTGTGAGCTGATTTATTATCATCCATTTGTATTTGATTTCAATTTCGATATCTGTAGTCACCCAGGAAGGTGAAGTTTTCAATTTCTTTACTATGCCCCCATAAGAATGAGCCTAGCTTTTATCTGAACTATTTCCATCTGGAAATTCTTCCATTGCTCATTTCCAGTTTTATCTGCAATTCTTTGGGTGAAAATTCTTCATTTTCAATTAAATGTTTTGATGAGTCAGAATCATGACGCCCCTCCCATGTTGGCTTGGAACTTCTTTTCTCACACAATCTTCTGCTGTTCACCTCATCAAACATGCAACTGGATTGCTGGGCAGCTTTTTCGTGGTATTATGCAAACGAAGAGGCTAGACTGCTCACCATTACCAGGACTTTCATGCCACAGGCATCTTATTTAGAGTAGTCATGCACCTCTTCAGATGTTGCAGGCCAAGATCTGCCTTTCACCCCCTTGTGGTGTTTGACTGTTACTACCCAGTTCATAGCACAAAAGGGAGGAAATCAAACTGGTAAAGCATTGATATCTCCAATTACTCATCTTCCCTTTTGTGTTTCTGTTTCTGCAGCCCCATGACATATCAGCATTCCTTTTTTTTTACACCCGTTATATAACTATTCATATTCTTACTTTACCTGCAGAGCTCATGAGTTTGGGAATTATCATGCCCTTGTTGGCCCTATACCCTCCACATGTTGAGGGCAGAGAGACCATGGCTCATCAGAACCCCGTAATTCCAGAGATCTCAGTCCCCTCCTATTCTTTGTGATATATAAACTTATTGTCTACAGTTGTAGACAAGGGAAGCCATGGCCTACCGGCTTTGTAACAGCACTGTTAATTCAGAGAACCAAGTAAAGTTCTGGGGACCTGTGTTCGAATGCTGCCACAGCAGAGGGTGGAATTTGAATTCAATAAAAAGCTGGAATTAAGAATCTGATGATGACTATAAAGCCATCATTGCCGATTGTCAGAAAAACACCCACGTGGTTCATTAATGTCCTTGAGGGAAGGAAACTGCCATCCTTACCTAGGCTGGCCTACATGTGACTACAGTCATGTGGTTGACGCTTAACTTCCCTTCAATTAGGGATGGGCAGTGAATGCTGTCATTGCTAGCCAGCGATGGTCTCACCCTGTGAATGAATGAAAAAAAGGTCCTCTATCGCGGTTACCATTCCTTCAGTAACCCTGTACAATGAAGCCCATCTCTAGACTTCAGTTGCCTGCTTTGCCATGATCTAATGGAATCATGATAAGCCCCTGAACATTAATGACCGAACAATCCAGACTGATTGTGCTCCAGGCCATGGAATGACTTGGAAGGCCAGCCCTGACTAACCACTGCCCAGCCCCAGACTGATGTCTCTGCAGCTCCTGACTAGCCTAGCTGTAACTCAGATTGATGCACTGGCCCTGCAGAACTGACTGTGGCCCAAGCCCCACATGGCAAGGACACTAATTCCTGGACTATGGTAAGACCAAGCACTCACTGACTTGGCCAACCCCCCTGGACTGGAATAAGGTAAACCAACTGTGCATCTGCTGGCTGATTGTATTCTACCCTTTGACCGCAATGAAGACTGCTTCCCTTTATCATTCATGGCCCTTTGCTTAAAGCGCACGCTGGGCACTGCAGGTGTGATTTTAATGTAGCACGGTGCCACACACCTGACATGTCCTCTCCCTTGACTGTTCAGCGCTCTCCACCTTGACAAACTGCCTCTCTCTTAATGCTAAAAAGCAAAGCAAGTCACAAAAACTAGCAACCTGTAACTGAGCACTAAAAGCCCTTCATGCTAAGAAATCAATGTAACCCACGCAGCCTGTAAGTCAGGGCTCACCTCAGTAAGTGTGTGTTAAGAAAGTCATGTGAAGAAGGCAGACGATTGCAGCATTCAGCTAAACACAAAGTAAGTGCTAAGAAAGCAAGCTAAGAGCCATTACCCTTCATAAAGCTTTGATTTTGTGTGGTCTGATCTACTTGTTTACTTAGTGGGACTCGTGTTACACTAATAATGAGATGTGGATTACCATGAGACATGGTTTATTATCATTGAATTATCGCAGTTCTTAAATGCCTATGCCCACACACTAGTTTAAAATCTGCTTTGGGAATGCAAGATCTTACAAAATGTATATTACCCTGATTACAGCTGGTCAAACTGGAGTTGAGACTGTATTTCCTGTTCCCAAGGTTCCTGCTTCTTGGTTCTGATGTTGTCTGGAGTGTTTGGGAGAGCCCAGCCTGATTTGAGTGGCTTGTTTTAACTAGGTATCTGGGTCAATTCTGAGTACAATGGCTTAGCAGTATTTTGATATGACAGTGTAATTAACATACAGGTAGTTCTTACGTGACCTCACGCTATAGAAAATCATCATAGAAAGTCGTTTTACCTGTACAGCAGAAAGTTTGCGTTATCCAAACAGCGTCCACTATTCATCATTCGCATTACAGCCAATTTGCATTAACGAAACACGTATTATAGCAGAACTACATGTAATTTAAATTGAGTTTCTATCTCAGGAAGGGTGTTACAAAAGACAGTATTGAATATTGTAATTTCCCCTACTGATTGAAACAACCCTAGAAGCCAAGCTGTCTCGAAAACAGTTCCACTGAAACTCAGAACGATTGTTTCCAACCAAAACCTTGCAGCATTGTATCATCAACAGCCCATTCAATAGTTAATCAAGGTGCATAGCTTACATACCTGTCCGGCTTGATTGAATTTGACAGTACTTCCTGGTTTAGTACCGTAATTCTAATGTCTCATTAACACCTATGCAACATGATCAATCAAGGTAACCCGGTTTGCAGACCTGTCTGTCTGGCCTGATCCAATTCCCAGTGTGCTGTTTAGTTGGCTAGTTTTCCCAGCATGCCCCCATTCAGTTGGCCAATATTGCTTTCAGTGTCCCAAAAGAGCTGTTTTTTTCAAAAGGGGAATTTTACTACCTGCAAGATGTATGCGTATTCCCGCGGGGAATGCAAACTGGTAGAAGCATTGAAATCACATGTGTCAGTGAGCGCCAAAGTAAATGTTTTTGGGATGAACTGGTGGGTTATTTGGTCTGAAGCAGGCATGACCACATGGTGAAAACTGAAAGAACTGCAGGTGCTGTAAATCAGGAACAAAAACAGAAATTGCTGGAAAAGCTCAGCTCTGGCTGCATCTGTGAAGAAAAATCAAGAGTTAACGTTTCAGGTCCAGTGACACCCCCCCATTCTGAGGAAGGGTCACTGTACCCGAAACATTAACTCTGATCTTTCTTCACAGATGCTGCCAGACCTGTTGAGCTTTTTTCAGCAACTTCGGTTTTTGTTGTTGGTGATGATATGGTGATTTACTGATGCTGACCTGTGTGGACAGATGGTCAATGTGGACGATGGCTTTTAAGCACGTAGACATTGTTGTAACAAAGCAGGTAGGTGATGGCTGGGGTAAGCATTCAGGGAGCTGGAGCTGCCAGGTCCTTACTCTGATTTACAAGTTGGGAAGTTGCACTATCTAATTTCACAGGGAAGGAGAGGAGAGCTGTAAGTGATGTAGAAATAAGGCAAGTTGGACTTTAATGAGATGTATATAATGTAACTGCTGCCTAATGATGATATTCTGAAATTGCACTTCAAGCCTGATGGTCCAATTGGAAAACAATTTCTCGATATTGTGATTCAAATTGTTTGCATTATCTGCCTATTTTCCTACCTTTCTCTCTATTGCTCAGGCCATTACCAGACAAGGAGAAATTCCAGCCTTTATTTCTAATCCACCTGGGTCGGAACTGTTTGTTGATAAGTACAATTTGATATTTATGTCATCGATTTGTTCTTGTACTTTTCCATAATCACACTAAATTTGGTAATATTGTGATCACTGTTTCCCAAAAGCTCTTAACTAACCATATTCCAGTTGCCTCACTTCATTCACCAGAACTTAATCCAGCAGTGGTTCCTTTGTCATTGAACCAGACATACAACAATCAAGAAAGTTCTTCTGTACATATTTCATTAATTCCACTATCCATTCCTTGACTTTTACATTCTCTTTTAAACCCCAGTTTATTTAAGATAATAAATATTGTCCGTTATCACTGAAAATCACTAATCTATTGTCCTTACAGTGTTTGAAATTTGCCTTAAGGTTTGTTCCTCCATCTTCCTTCCAACTAATGCCTGTTTATCTTACAACAACCGTCAAAGTAGTTGACAATTGTAAAAATAAAGCTCCAAAAGCAAGTTTAAAATAAGCTTAGAAAATTATACTTAATAATGCAACTGGAGTCTGCTGTGTTCAGCCACGTTCCAAGAAATTATGGAATGTCTATTGAACAGGATGAAAAATGAATAAGAAAGGAATGGAAAATATTTTGTATTTCTCTCATTCATTCTCAACTGCCTAAATAAGAAGAATTAAGTTGAAGTATAAGATTTGAGGATCTGGTATAACAGGCCTCTGACCAATTTTCTGATCTGTCATGCGTGATATACATGTATCAATCAACTATACTTGATCAGAATATTATGCATACTATCATGGAAAATCCAAGCTGTTGTACTTAGTCTCCCAAAAATATTATTTTCAAGCAGGTAGCCTGATTCCAAGGAAATTATGAGTATAATTCTTTTGTACTGAGTTCTATTTTTACATTTCTGAAACATAGCAAGCTGAGAGCACAGAAGAGATGAAGCCACAGATGAACAAAGAGAAAAGGGAACTGAAAAGCAGTATGCTTGTATTCATGGCCTTCTGGTGTAGAGACATATAGCAGAGCCCAAGGTGAACATTCATACTATTTCCAGAATTGCGACAACATTTTAAGAGAGTAAGTGAAGAGGTGGTTAGTCAATTTATCTGTTTTGTTTTCATTTTTACTCATTTCTAGGATGTGGGCATAGCTGACTGGGCAAAGATTTATTGCCCATTCAGAAAGTAAAGGTGAACTGTGTTCTTGAACCATTGCAGTCCATTTGCTGGAGGTAGACCCTCAATATCATTAGGTGGGAATTCCAGGATTTTGACCCAGTGATACTGAAGGAAAGGTAATATATTGAAAGTGAATGGCTTGAAGGGGAACTTGTAAATGGCGGTGTCCTTATGTATCTGTTGCTCTTATCCTTCTCAATGGTCCTTGATTTGAACATGTTGTCTAAGGAGCCTTGATGAATTTCTGTAATGCATCTAATAGATGGTATACACTGCTGCTACTGAACATCAGTGGTAGAGCGAATGGATTTTTGTGGATGTGGTGCCAATTAAGTGGACTACTTTGTCCTCAATGTTTTCAAACTTCTTGAGTTTTTAGAGTCTGCATTCATCTAGAAAAGTGGGCAATATTCCTTCACACTCCTAACTTGTACCTTGTAGATGCTGTCATGGCTTTGAGGAGTCAGAAAGTGAGCCATCTGCTGCAGGTTTCCTAGCCTCTGATGTGCTTTTGTAGCTACAGTATTTATGTGACTGGTCTGGTTCTGTTTCAGATAACCCTCCAGGATGTTGACAGTGGGGGACGGTTCAGTGATAAGTGTCATTGAATGTCAAAGGACGACGTCTAGATTCTTTCTTGTTGGAGATGGTCATTGCCTGGCCCTTGTGTCACATGAATGCAAGTTGCCACTTGTTAGCCACTATATAGAAACATCAAAGAGGAGTCAGATTATTGAATAAACTGAGGTCTCTGATTTGATTTGATTTGATTTATTATTGTCACATGTACCAAGATACTGTGAAAAAGTATTGTTTTGCCTGTTGTCCAGACAAATCGTACCTTACATAGGTACACCAGGGTAATAGAACAGAATGCAGAATATAGTGTTACAGCTATGCAGAAGGTACAGAGAAAGATCAGCTCTTATATATGAAAGGCCTGTTCATAAGTCAGATAACAGTGGGAAAGAAGCTGTTCTTGAACCTGTTGTTACGTCTTTTCAAACTTGTGTGCCTTCTGCTCGATGGTAGAAGGTGGAAGAGAATATAACCAGGGTGGGAGGGCCTTTGATTATGTTGGCTGCTTTCCCGAGGCAGCAGGAAGTATAGACAGTCAGTGGATGGAAGGCTGGTTTTTGTGATGGACTAGCTGAGTTCACAACTCTCTGTAATTTCTTATGGTCTTGAGTAAAGCAGGTACCATACCAAGCTGTGATGCATCTATGATGCATCTAGAAAAATTAGTAAGCATCGGTGTGGACATGCTGAATTTCCATAACCTTCTGAGGAAGTACAAGTGGTGGTGTGTGTTTTTGACTGTGGCATCGACATGAGTAGCCCACTATCGATTTCTGCTATACTACATTTACATGCATGGAAAAACTGACATCTTAAATTTCTAGAGAAATGCAGATTTAGAATCTTGATGTTAAAAACAATGTTACAAGATCTTAAGTGTCCAATCCTAATGCACAATGAGGAAAATGCCCAGAAATAAATAAAGCAACAAATGATTGTAGGTAAAGTTATAGTAATTGATATTATTTTGCAGCCAATTTTAGCTCAGAAAATCTGAGAGACCAGTTGACGAAAACTTTTGAGAATTATCCTGTGCTATTCTAATATAGTGTACATTGCATAATAATGTACATTGAATGTACCTATAGATGGCAGTGTTACAACAGCTTGCTCTTTAAGTCTAGTCTTCAAATAATTTGAAAATATACAACAGATATGACAAGCATGCTAAGGCAATAGGAATTTTGGTTGTTCTACGCTAATACCTCTGACTTCAGTGATCTTTTCTTCCTTGTACCTTTGTTCTCAATTCCTTGTTTCATGGTTTTGATCCAATTCTCCAGCTGAGCTTTACCATCTCATATTTTTGATTATTTAATCTTGCCTGGCGTCTCTGCCTTTAAAAGTTGTGGGTGTCAGCTCTGACATCAGGAACCCTCCCATTCCCTGAATCTTATCATCTAACCTTTCTCCACTCCATTCTGCATTCCTTCACACTTAACGCTTTGGTAACTTTGTCATGTGTCTTTTGAGTTTCTGCATTGCTGTTCTCTGTCTCCAATCCAACTATTTCAGTCCACCATTCCAGTCTCCCAGACTGGTCAACCCATCTCCCAATATTGCTGCTGGTGAGGCAGGTGAAAGGACCAATTGGTTTCCAGTTCAGAAATACACAACGCTGATGGCCTATATACCATCCTATCAACCTCTAAAGAGATGGAGGTATCAGGTCATCAATGTTCTGCTTGAATATAGAAACATAGAAAAAAGATCCAGGAGTAGGACATTCAGCCCTTTAAGCCTGCTCCACCATTCAACATGATCCTGGCTCATGATCCAATTCTATCCCTTTCTGACTTTTGCCCCATTCCCTGTGATCCATTTAGCCCGAAGGACTATATCTAACTCCTTCTCATAACCATATCACTTGTGGCTGACTCCTGGTCACGTCTCTGCCATGACTCTGTTTTATTGAATAGCAGCTTGCCAGAGGAAGGCAAGACTGACATTGAGGAAACTCATTGTGGTTGTAACAGCCTGCTTTGCTTTTCTTTATATTGCTTTGTGGCCATGAGCCTGCAAGAACTAGAGAGTCCAATTGACAAGGGGAACATGGTCTGAAACTTTAAAGATAATGTGCTTGTAAGAATTGTACTGGACCTTTAAGGTACCAATTAAGGATTAAGGAAAAAGGCATTGTTACCAGCTTTACTTTCGGTTCTACCATTTTTAGTCATTTAAAAACATCGCCTTCAGTGGCAGTCATTGTCATTCTTTTCAAAGCTCAGATATCAAGCCATTAAGAAGGTATAATAGCATTGGGAGGCATCTGCAAACGTTCTGTGATAGAATGTCACATGACTGAACAGTTTCAAGCCAAGGAGAAGCCCAATAAATTCCTTCATTTGGCAAAAGTGCAAGGTTCTCTTATGCTATTGCTGGAGTGTCTTGGGAATGTGAAATAATTGCTTGAACAAGTAACCTGATTAATGTATCTGTATTTTTTAGATCCATATTTTTTTGATGTCCTCTGTGTCATGCTGAAGTAAGCCTGAAGTGTAAAAGTTAAATGATCTGTGACCTTAACACCCACTGGTAGCAGTGATCCTTGGAAGGGGTTTGCCTGGGGTCATGTTACAACATGCAGTACAACGCTATCAGAAACTACTTATGAATCACAGTGTGAGGCCTATCTACCCCTGGTACAGTCTTAGCTGCCTACCTCCTGCCTTTTTCCACTCCTCGAAATAATAAACAGGAGCACAGCATCTCATAGTGCTAACACAAAAAGCATCAACTGAAATTGGCAACATTAGTAGCTCTGATTAAAGTAGAACAACTGCCTGAAATAAATAAACTGACAATAGTTATGATATTAAATTTGTGAAACTTCCACAAGTCTAAAGAATCCTTAAATTTTGACGTTTAGTCAAAACCAGCAACCAGCAACTCCAAATGTCAAAATGTGCAGCCCGGTCAAACTACTTAGCTGAAAACATGACGTGAGAGTGTTATGGATGAAACCAAACCCCCTCAAAATATGTCAAGCCCAGACCCTAACATTTCTTATTTTAAAGGCAAGTGCCAGGCATGTTATCTCGGATTCTCCAGCATCTGCAGTACCTTTTATCTCTGATACAATTTTAACCCCACTGCGAAGCCTCTTCTAAGGATGCCTACCCTGAAGAAGTTACCCTCCTCCCTCCGGACAAACCTCAGGGAATCTCTCTCCCACTGCAACTCTCTCATCACCTCTTCGGCCTTGAAACTGCTCGACCACGTCCTGAAGCAAACCAGGTACCACAGCCACATCACCTTTCTTAGTACCTGCCTACGGACCGCTCACGCTTGGATATTGAGCAGTTTTTCCGCCGCCTCCGCCTCCACGCTTCTGCCTCCTCTCCACCTATCCTCTCCTCTATCCATCCTCTATCCGCCTCCCCCTCTCTCCCTATTTATTTCAGAACCCTCTTCCCCTCCCCCATTTCTGATGAAGGGTTTAGGCCCGAAACGTCAAGTTTTCCCGCTCCTATGATGCTGCTTGACCTGCTGTGTTCATCCAGCCCCATGCTTGTTATGCCAGGCATTGTGTTCTGAATGTAATTTGATTGGTCAGACCATCAGGCTTGAAGCGAAGCATGCTGTATTCATACACTGTAGTTAAGAACATAGTACCTAGAATTGACTAGCACAGGAACGGGCCCTTCGGCCCTCGATGTTGTGCCAAACATGACACAAATGAAATTAATCCCTTCTGCCTGCCATTGGTCCATATCCCTCGTTTCCTTGCATATTCATGTGTTTATCTAAAAGTCTCTTAAATGCCCCTGTTGTATCGGCCTCCACCAGTATCCCTGACAGTGCGTTCCAGACTCCTACCACTCTCTGTCTAAAATATTTGCCCCCCACATCTCCATTGAACTTTCCCCCTCTAACCTTAAATGCATACCCCCTAGTATTTAGACATTTCAACCTTGGGAAAAAGATTCTGACCGTCAAACCTATCTATGCATCTCATATGGTTATACACTTCTATCAAATCTCCTTTCAGCCGGCACCACTCAAGAGAAAACAACCCGAGTTTTTCTAGCCTTTCCTTATAGTTCATACCCTCTAATCCAGACAGAATTCTGGTGAACCTCTTCTGCATCCTCTCCATATCCTTCCTGTAATGTGGGGCCCAGAATTGAACGCAATACTCTAAATGTGCCCTAACCAAAGTCTTATAAAGCTGCAGCATTACATCCTAACTATTGTACTCATTTCCCCAACAAATAAGGGCAAGGCCATATGCTTTCCTTACCACCCTTTTACTTGTGTGGCTACTTTCAGGGAGCTGTGGACTTGAACCTCAAGATCCTTCTGTACATCAGTGCTGTTCAGAGCCCTGCCATTAACTGTATACTTTTGCATAATATTTTATCTCCCAAAGTGCAGCAACTCACACTTACTCAGATTAAACTTCATCTGCCATTTCTCCACACATATCTGCAACTGATCTATACCCTGCTGTTTCCTATGACAACCTTCTACACTATCCACAACTCCACCAATCTTTATATTGTCAGCAAACTTACGAAGCCATCCATCTACATTTTCATCTAAGTCATTTATATATATCACAAACAGCAGAGGTCCCAGTACAGATCCCTGCAGAATTAGTTATGGACATGAAGCCTGAAAAACACCATTCCAACAATACTCCCTTTCTTTCATGATCAAGCCAATTTTGATTCCACACAGCCAGGTCACCATGGATCCCATGCATCTTAATCTTCTGGATGAACCTACTATGAGACACCTTGTTGAAAGCCTTACTGAAATCCATGTAAACAACATCCACTGCTCTACTTCATCGAAAACTTTTGTCACTTCTTTGAAAAATTCAATCAAGTTAGTAAGACATAACCTCCATCTTTTCCAAACTTTCAATTCCATGGCCCCCAATACCTCATCCTCACCATGGGCGTACAGTCCCTTTATACCCGTATCCCCCATACAGAGGGCCTAAAAGCCCTCTACTTCTTCCTCTCCCATAGGCCCAACCTGTCCTCCTCCACTGACAGTCTAAGTTGCTTGGCAGAACTGGTCCTCACCCTCAATAATTTTTCCTTTGATTCGTCCCACTTCCTACAAACCAAGGGGGTGGCCATGAGCACTCGCATGGGCCTGAACTATGTCAGCCTCTTTGTAGGATTTGTGGAATACTTCCTCTTCCACAACTACAGCGGCACCATCCTTCAGCTCTTTCTCTGATGTATTGATGACTGCATTGGTGCTGCCTTGTGCTCCCACGAGGAGGTCCAGCAATTCGTCGACTTCTCCAACACCTTCCACCAACCAGACATAGTAGGAACTGCAGATGCTGGAGAATCTGAGATAACAAGGTGTAGAGCTGGATGAACACAGCAGGCGAGGCAGCATCAGAGGAGCAGAAAGGCTGATGTTTTGGGCCTAGACCCTTCTTCAGAAATAGACCCTTTTTCTGAAGAAGGGTCTAGGCACGAAATGTCAGCCTTCCTGCTCCTCTGATGCTGCTTGGCCTGCTGTGCTCATCCAGCTCTACACCTTGTTACCTTCCACCCACCCTCAAGATCACCTGGAACATTTCTGACACCTCCCTCCTGTTCCTGGACCTCTCTGTCTCCATCTCCAGTCACCAGATCACCACCGACAGCCATTTCAAACACACTGACTCCCACAGCTACCTCAAATACAACTCCTCTCTCCCACCCTCTTGCAAAAATGTCATCCCATACTCTCGGTTCCTGTGCCTCTGCTACATCTGCTCACAGAATGAGATGTTTTACTCCAAGACATCCCAGATATCCTCCTACTTTAGGGACCAGAATTTCCACTCCTCCTGTAATTAAGGATGCCTTCAACCACATCTCCTTCATTTTCCATGCTTCTGCCCTCAAACGCTCTCCCCACAAAAACAATAAGGATAGAGTCCCCTTAGTCCTCACATACCACCCCACGAATCTCCGAATACAACACATCATCCTCTGACATTTCCGCCATGGCGTGCAGTCCCTTTACACTGTAGCCCCCATACAAGGGGCCTAAAAGGCCTCCGCTTCTTCCTCTCACATAGGCCCAACCAGCCCCCCTCCACTGACAGTCTCATTCGCTTGGCAGAACTGGTCCTCACCCTCAAGAATCAGACCCCACCACCAAAAAGTTATTTCCCTCCCCACCCCTGTTCGCTTTCCACAAGGACCATTCACTCTGTGACTCCCTCGTTGGCTCCACACTCCCCACCAACCACTCCACCACACCCGGTACCTTTCCCTGCAACGGCAAGAGGTGGTACACCTGCCCCTATACCTCCCTTCACCTCCGTCCGAGGTCGCAGACAATCCTTCCAAATCCGGCAGAGATTCATCTGCACTTCATCTAACCTCATCTACTGTATCCATTGCTCCTGATGTGGTCTTCTCAATTTCGGGGAGACCAAACATAGAGATGGGGACTGGTTTACGGGGACCTGCGCTCTGCGTGTACCAACCAACCCAACCTTCCAGTTGCCATCCACTTTAACTGCCTTTCCCACACACCCTGGTGACATGTCCATCCTTGTCCTCCTCCATTGTCAGAGTGAGGCCAAACGTAAACTGGAGGAACTACACCTGATATTTTGCCTTGGGAGCTTACAGCCCAATGGCATCAATATTGACTTCACTAACTGCAAAATCCCTCCATCCCCAGCCTAATCCCATGTCCAGCCCTTCCCCTCCTCCTTACCTCCCTGACTTGACCTAACCTATCTATCTTCCTACTCACCTACCCACTTCACCCTTCCCACTGACTAAACACAATAACCCCCTACCTGAATTCATCTATCATCATCTTTCCTACCCCTCCCCAGCTCCACACTTTCCCTCTATTTAATTCTGGGCTTCCCCCCGTCCTTAGTCTTGACAAAGTGTTTCGGCATGAAATGTTGACTTTCCTGTTCCTCTGATGCTGTCTGACCTGCTGTGCTTTTCCAGCTTCACATCGATTGATTCTTCCCTGAACAAAGCCATGTTGATTGCCCTTAACTATGCCATGCTTTTCCAAATGTCTGTAAATCCCATCCCTAGGAATTCTCTCTAATAGTTTCCCGACCATCGATATGAGACTCAATGGTTTGTAGTTTCCTGGATTATCGTTATTCCCCTTCTTGAACAGAGGAACAACATTAGCTACTCACCAGTCTTCCAGAACCTCTCCAGTGGCAGTGAAGATACAAAGATCTTGGTCAATACCCCAGTTATCTCCTCTCTTGCCTTTCTCAGTAACCTGGTGTAGATACCATTGGCCCTTGGGACTTATCCACCTTAAAAGTTAAAATACAGACAAAATAAAAAGGAAGGAATTGGCTTAACTGTAACAGTATCGAAATACCACTCACTAACTGTGCCATTATAATAACATTCCACAAGCACACCTTTGGCAAAGGCAAAGTCAGTAAAATAGATTGTCTCACATGCAATTCTAGCAGCGGGAAGTGAACACAAGCTTTTACCTGTAACAGAAAGGGGAAAAGAGCTTCCACATCCAATTTCAAGACCCCAGTAACTGCTGAAAATTAAACTAAAAATCCTGTAGGATTCTGTAGGACCTTGTCACCACACATTCAAGCTGCTTCTATTGTTCCAGCATTTAAAAATGCCTAATATCTCACATGCTGTTTACTTTACTAGCTTTGAACAGACTGCTCAGTACGTCTATCTCAACCCTTCTTCAAAAAAAAGGACAAAATACGCCTCCTAAAGCCATAGTCCCATCACAGAGGGAATATAATAAATAATTGAAGATCTGCCTACGAGTGAAAGCTTTTCACACCCGTGTTCTGTTGTGAACTGGCATGTTAGTGGAGCTGCAGAATCAACCTATTTTACTGAATTAACTACTTCTCCTAAAATTCCACAAGGATATTGCCGCATGAATATTTAAGCTTTATTCTGTTTCCTTTCTTGTCTCCCTTGGCAGGGCCCTTAAGATCTTTGATATGCAAAGGGATCTTGGAGTACAACATCACAGCTCCCTGTGTGGACTTGTTGGGCCAAACGGCCTGTTTCCATACTGTGGGGATTCTATGATTCTATAAAAAGTGACAACACAAGTGGATAATGTGGTAAAAAAGGCGAATGGCTTTGCTTTCAATGGTCCAGGCATTGAGTGACAGGTCATGTTATAGCTGTAAAGAACTGTAGTTAGGCCACATTTGGAATATTGTGTGTATTTGTGGTCACCACACTGTAGGAAGGATGTGGAGGCTTTGGAGAAGGTGCAAAAGAGGTTTACCAATGTTGTTTGGATTGGAGTATATTAGACAAAAGGAGAGATTGGATAAATTTGGATTGTTTTTGCTGGAGAGCCAGAAGCTGAGGAGTTTTCTGATAGAAGTATATAAAATTATGAGTGGCATGGATAGGGTGGATAGTCAGAGTCTTTGCCAGGGTGGAGATGTCAAATACTAGGGGGCATAGGTTTAAAGGATATATGCGAGGAAATTTTTTTGACAGAGAGTGGTAGGTGTCTGGAATGTGCTGCCAAGGGAGGTGGTAGAAGCAGATATGATAGCAATGTTTAAGAGGCATTTAGGCAGACACATGAACAGGCAGGGAATAGAGGGATACAGGCCATGTGAAAGTAGATGAGTTAGCATCATGGTCAGCACAGACATGGTGGGCTGAAGGGTCTGTTCCTGTACTGTACTGATCTATGTTCTATTTTTGAGCATGATCACCACAGATCATGTTATGCTGTCCTGGTTACTCTCATTACATCACAACTTACCCTTTTAACATCCTTGATTAAGTGTCGGAAATCAATTACTTATCTGTTTTTTAATGATTTATTTAGAATATTAATTTAACTGAGGACCTACAAGGGAATTTGTTTTGCTGATATCAAAACAGTGTTAGCTGTAATGTGTAAACCACAAGCTTCAGCTTTGATTTTTCGAGTATTATCATTACCATTATTTACAAACTGCATGTTAAAAATATTCTTCTGCGTTTGCTTGGCACATTTTTGACTGTTTTTGAAAATAAGAACACATGATAGGGGCCACTGAAAGCAGTAGTTTATTCACATTTTTTTCAATTTTGGCACCTTTGCAGCTAACTACAGAAAGACCATGCCACATACTGAAACTTCGTATGTATTTAAATTGTGCAGGAGGGAGAATCATCTATATCTTTAACTGATATACCTACCTGCCAGTATAGACCAGGGCTATCCTTTAGCCAGTCTTTTCACTAATGCTCACTTAGTTGGTCTCATTAAGGATTTAATGAGAATTACCTCTGAGCTCAAGTTCTCTGCATTATTACCTCAGGAATACTAGAATACAAAAGGACGAAGAAATTATCTTTCAGCTGTACAGAACCTTGGTGAATCGATGTCAGTTTTGAGTCCCAAACTCCTGAAAATTGAAATTAACCTTGGAGGGGCTACTAAGTAGACTGATCAAAATAGTACTGAATCTTACATGAGGGAATTTGGTTTGTATTTCCTTGAGTTTAGATGGTTGACAGATGATCTAATCAAGGCATTTAAAATTATAAAAGGATTTGACAGGTAGGTACAGGCAAATTATTTCACCTGATGGAAGATCAGAGCAAAAAGCATAATCTTCAAATGGGGATAATTTGGAAAGAAATCAGGAAGCACTTTTTCAAAGCATTGCAGATGCCATGTCAATTGAAACTTTCAAACTCATAGATTTTTGTCACTAAGCCTATCAAGGGGCAGGTCTTGAGGTGCAGTGCCCCTACCTCTGAGCCACAGGACTCGGCTCAAGTCTCACCTTTTCCAGGGATGTGTAATAACATCCCTGAATAGGTTGATTAGAAAATATCTGGGCCTATAAAGGGGACATGTATCAAAGCCACGTAAGTGGAGTTAAGATATATATCAACAAGGACCTGGCTGCATGGTGTTTTATTATTTCCAGGGACTGAATAACATACCCCAGCTCCTACATGTTACGGGAGGAGAATATCAGTAGCATTGATACTCCAGAATTATACTCAGTCATCGCTGCTGAATGAGTAAATGACTGTGAAATTGGACTCAGTAGTTCAGCGTGTGCCGCTGCTATGGAAACCACAAAAAAGAGATCATGTTGGCTGGAATACTTCCAGAAGACTCTGGCACAGCTCATGCAGTGCACACTGAGTGGCAGATCATGAGCACAAACCTGTCAAGCCTGGGAAGAAGCACACAGAGAATGTCAGATCAGGACAGCAGTCTGGCTCTACAGCTGATTGTAGACTGTGCAGTGTCCCCCAATCATGTTATTTAAAAGGCCGAACATCCGATCTCCAGGGAATGTACTGCTGACTTTTGTTCGCTCATGGCGTGTTCATGGATAGTCTGCATTATGTTCCTGGGCAGCTGCTCTGACTTTCTGAATTTTCAGAGAAGCGGTGAAGCATACTGACAGGATAGTCAGGGGAGTTTGTTGCCCTTTCAATAAAAAGTCTGCTTCAGTAATTGAACTAAAGTTGCAGTCCTTCTTAGCCTGAAGATTAATCTGGGAATAGCACTCAGGCAGCGGGGAAGGGAGGCCGAAGGCGGCAGGGTCAGAAGGAAGGCTCTCAATAGAATATCCAACATCCTGAGGGTCTGTAGGCAGCACTTCTCCTCCCTCCATACAATGCAGTTTGTGAGACGCCTGCATTTCAACTTGAAAGGGATCATTGACAAGTTTCATCTCCAGCAACTTGGCCTGAATTCTCACAATGAGGCAAAGATGGCGCTGTTAACGCTGTGACTGTTATCATAGTCGACAATTCCTGTGTCAAGGCATTTTTTTAAACCAGGGCATGTGTCATATTTTGTAGTGGCCCTCTATGTTTGATTTGATTTATTATTGCCACATGTACCTAGGTACAGTAGAAGTTTTGCTTTGCATGCAGTATAGGTAGCTCATAGCAAATAAAATGCACGGGACAATTGAACTGAGCGAAGAATACAATGTTACAGCTGCAGAGAAGGTACACAGGGAGAGAGATCAACATTAAACTTAAAACCTGAGAGATCCATTCACAAATTTCCCGCTGCTGAAAGCAAGAAGAGGGTAGGGGTGGAGGTTAGATGGATCTTAGGTTTAGGGTAAAAGTTCGGCACAACATTGCCGGCTGAAGGGCCTGTACTGTTCTATGTTCTATGTTCTTTAAGTCTAATAACAGCAGGGAACGAAGCTGTTCTTGAGTCTATTTGTGTGTGTATGCAAACTTTTCTCCTTTCTGCCTGAGGGAAGAAGGTAGAAGAGAGCATAAAGGGGTGGGACAGGTCTTTGATTGTGTTGTTGCTTTCCTGAGGCAGTGGGAAGTGTAGATGGAATCAGTGAATAGAAGGCTGGTTTGCATGATGGACTGGGCTGTGTTCACAACTCATTGTCGTTTCTTGTGGTCTTGAGAAGAGCAGTTGCTGAGCCATGTTCTGATGCATCCCGATAGGATGCTTCATAGTGTGCCTCATAACCTTGCTTTATGAAAGCCTGATTCAGTCCTGAAGAAGGGTCCTGACCCACAACACCCTCTTTCCTGTTCCTCTGATGCTGCCTGACCTGCAGTGTTCCTCCAGCTCCACACTGTGTTATCTCTGACTCCAGCATCTGCAGTTCTTGCTATCTTCCTTGCTTTATGAAAGCACAGCCCTCACAATATATGACACAGCAGAGAGGATTAGGGAAAGAAGGAGGTAGATGATTAAGGGAGGAGGCATCTGAGATTCCCGCACCTTTGGCAAGATGTCTCTGAGAGGATAGGAACATTCCAGATCCCAGATACCTCAAGCCAGCGTTACAATTGTGCCACAAGTCCCCACCTTTCAATCCAGCTGCTACTTTGCATTAACATGTCCTCTTGGCCAAATACTGAAATAATAGCCACTACCAGATAACATGTCAGAGCAATATTATCCAACACACATTCAATAATGCATACAAAGCAAATTTTAATTATTCACAATCATGCGTTACTAAAGAAAAATGAAGCAAAGGTATCAGGGAGAAAACACACCAGTGGTTACAGTCATATCTAGAAGAAAGGTAGATAGTTGAGGTTGTTGTTACAATTCTTGTAAAGACCTATAATCTTAAATAAAACCTATCAACTTAATGTATGACCTTAAAAAGAGATTCAAACTTCCAGGTGACAACTGAAAGAATAGCGCAACAATATTTTAACTTTTAAAAGTTTAACTGTACTAGTTGACTCAAAGCAGTAGTGGCTGGATACTATTTTCATTTTAGGCAACTTATGTCTTAAACTAAAGAGAAAATTCCTTTTCGTACTTTTCACTGATTATAGTCCTCAGAAATTATAGTTCTTATAACAAGCAGTCTATAGTTGTTCCCAAATTCTTGTGAAACTTTTCCACCAAGTTAAAACTTGGAGTGACTATCTCCAGGTACACAGAGCTTTCAGAGAGTTTTCAGATCCACCACTGACCATAAAGGCTGTATGGATGATGCTTCTTCCAATGGTGATATGAAGACATACCTCCCAGAATCTTTAGGTGACTGACTGTGGGATGCATCTCTTGAACAGGGACCATCTCCATCCCACATTCAGTTATTATAGCTTGCAAAGCCAAGCCACCTTGTCTCTTTGCTGTCCACTCAGAACCTGCATTCATTCACATTCTCTCTTTTTCCCCCTGCCCCAAAGCCTGGAGCTGACAAGCCTATATTACAATACAAATGCTGTCATGGTCCTTTGTGCCATGTGTGAGAATTAAGCACGTTTCAGTAAGTTCCTTGATTTAGGCCTTTTATTCCCCTAGTAACCACAGGCATGTTAACCTTCAGTATTGATCACATGACTGTTGTGTGATGTCTCACAGTCAAGGTGCCAGCATATCTTCAAGAAATACAGTATGTCAGCCTGGCTTTAAGAGACATGCTTCTGATATCATCACTATCATAACATGTGACCTTAGGATATAAAGGTCTCAGGCTCCATCTCATCCTAGGAATTACTTGAAGCGTGACATCTTACTGAAAGCATGCAGTTCAGTTTAATGTAATACCTTCATAATAGCCCAGACACTGATGCTGCCTGAAAATGTAATGCTTGCACCTAATTTAGGGGAGGTGATGGCCTTATCACTAAACTTTTAATTCAGAGACCCAGGTAATGTTCTGGGGACCCTGGTTCGAATGCTGCCACAGCAGATGGAGGAATTTGAATTAAATATCCAGGGAATTAAGTGTCTAATGATGACCGTAAGTCAGTTGTTGGCGAAAAACCCATCTGGTTCACTAATGTGCTTTAGGGAAGGAAACTGCCATCCAGACCCACAGCAATGTGATTGACTCTCAACTGCCCTCTGGGGAATTAGGGGTGGGCAATAAATGCTGGCTGGTCAGCGACACCCTCATCCCTAGAATGAATAAAAACATCTAATTGTAATAAATTTATTTTGGATTTTTCAACACCATGAGATGCACGCCCAGTTTCTTGTGTGGTGAGGGATAACACAAACATTGCTACATTGGGTCAAATATTCTGCAGGAATATCCTGAGGGAAACTCACATTGAAAGGAATGAGGAGTTCTAAGGAAGGGTCACCCGACCTGAAATGTTAACTCTGATTTCTCTCCACATATGCTACCAGACCTTCTGAGCGTTTCCAGCAATTTCTGTTCTTGTTTCAAAAGGGAATGGACCACTTTAATTAAATTTGTTGTGACCAACTGAGAAGGAGGATGAATGAAAAAGAGGGACACAGTTTGTCACTTCTCATTCAGGAGCTTAATAACTGAGGTAGCAAATTATAATAAATTGGGGAACTGGTTGCAATACTCATAAATGTTAAGAGTTGTAACATCATTGGAGGCCAGCCACCTCAGACACAGTCATCGCTGCACGAGGTCCTCCAGGCAGAGTCCTAGTTCCAACCACCTTCAGCTGCTACTTGAATGACCTTCCCTCCATCCTAAAGTCAGAAGTGGGGGATTATCACTGAGGATTGCACCATGTGCAGTACCATTCATGACTCTTCAGATTCTGAAGTCGTTCATGTTCCTGTATGCCAAGACTGGACAGCTTTCAGGTTTGGGCTGATAGTTGCTAATGACAATTGCACCACATATGTGTCAGCAGCGATTCAACACTTGACCCTCCAAAGACTTTTCAATACATCTAAGACACAGGTCAGGAGTGTGATGAAATATTCTGCACTTGCCTGGATTAGTGCAGACCCAACAATGCTACAGAAATAAACAGAATTCACAACAAAGCAGCTTATTTGCTTGGTACCACAGCCACTACATTCAATGTTCATTTCCTTGATCATATTGCAACACTGTGTACCTGGTACAGAATGCAGTACAAAAACTTACCAAAGCTCCTTTGACAGTAACTTCGACACTTGTGACCTCTACCAGCTAGAAGGCAGCAGATATATGGGAACACCATAACCTGCAGGTTCCCCTCCTTGGCACACATCATACTAATTTGGAATTATATTGCTGTTCCTTCACAGTCAATGGATCAAAGTCCTGGAATTCCCTTTCTAACAGCACTGTATGTATACCTACACCACAAGAGTTGCAGTGATTCAAGAAAATACCTCAACAACATCTTCTAAGGGACAGTCAGCCTTGCCAGCCACATTCACATCCTATGAGTAGATAAGATTAATGAATAACGTCACTTCTGTACCTTTTCACCTCCTATTGTACTACTTGGTGCTATCACTGTAATGTGGCTGAAAAGTTCTGATCTTCATTTGGAAGACTATAAATGACCTTCTAAGAATGGACTTGGTCTTGTATGTTGGTCTTGTATGCCTGCTTTTGATTGTTCCAACTGAAAATGAGTGCCTGTAGTCCAGGTTGGCTGCTTGAGAAGCACCAGCAATGACATTGATAGAGAGGCAGTGCCAGAAACACAAAATCTATCACCCTGACTGCAGATTCCTGCACCACAGAGCCACTAACATTCCCCCGGGACAGTACCACAGCAATTCCTGCCATTTTTAAACAGGAGGTTGTCTGACTGCTATAAGAACCTGAACGGCCTTTTTGAATCATTCAAAATGGTGAAAACCTGTCTGTCAAGCTGCACCATGTTTTGAAGTTAACTGTCTTAATGATGAGGCAGAACAACAACAGGGAAGGAAAGAAAAGGAAGCAAATCCTGCATTCTGGATCGCACCACCTTGTCGGACTTCCTGCCCCATGTGTCTAATGATGTGCAGATTGAAAATCAGCAGTTCAATTTCATGAAGACACATGGTAAAATCTCATGATCCTGGGTAGATGTCAATCTTGAATTAAGGCATAGCAGCTGCCGTTGTTGATAGAACGCTATAGGTACCTGCAATAAAATCTTTGCAAAAGTAATCAAAACAGGAAAACAAAGAGATAGAGAAAAAAACACTAGATAGATTGCAAACAGTGATGAATTGTTCTCCAAACTACTTACTACACTTTTAAATTGATGCAAAATCTTAATACAGTAATAGTTGTCAGTAACAATAAAAACAAAACTTGCTTTTTCTCTTTAATTATTTGGTATTCATTGCTCATTCCAGACCTTTCATTTCATCTTTTAAATATTCACCTTTACCTTTAAGAGTTAATGAAGCTCTCTTTGTATAATCTTAGGCTTTTATTTCAAATTCCTTACTGAGAAGAAGTGGCTTTGTGAATGCCCCCAAATTCCCTTTTGGAAACAAAAAATGTTGATGTTTTCATGAAAAGCCTGACAGAATGATTGATAATATTGCTTTCATCCCTTCTATTCACTTCACATACCCCTGCAACAAAATTTGTAATTACATTTTACTTAACACCTCATTAAAATAATTACTTTGGCTGACTGCATGTTAATAACTCGTCATTGCTGTCTGCGCCATTCTTTACATCGTGTGAACTTTTGCAGATTTCTATTTGGAAAAAATACATTGTTATTTGTTGCTGACCATAGCAAACTTTGAGAATAATCTTTGAAAACATTGCTTTGTGGAAGAAGTGAATGGATGTGTGACAACAGTAAAGGTTAATCTAAACAAGTAAGCAGAATGTTTCAAGTTGCAGCATCATAAGTAGGATGTTTCCGATCTACCAGCCCACCTGACTTCCCTTTGCAGTAAAACTTACGAGATGGCTTTAATATTGTGTCACCATATGATATTGTCACCCAATAAACAACTTGACTGATACTTCTTTTCATTGACTTCAATGGAAAGCGTTCAGGTTGGTGTGTGTAATGGATCATTGCTCTGATCTGATCGTGTGCATATCATTGCTCTGCTAAGGTTGAACAATTTGCCTTTAACTTCCCATTTTGTTTCACTCCCAACCCAGCATATTATTATTAAATGACAGAAATGTATAATACTACAGTAGAGAACGAGGCTGTTCACCGCACTGTGGCTGTGCCAGATCTTTGGAAGAGATAGCGGCAGCTTCAGCGAACACATGGCGGCAATGATGTCGGTGGAGGCAAGATGGTGCCAAAGAATGGTGGCATGGTTCCAGTGGTGGCATCGTGGCTCCAGGCCAATGCTGGGCCTGGGTACCTGATGGCAGAGGCAGTGGCATTCCAACAGTGTGTGGGGTCTCATTGCAGCTGAGTGCTGACAGACAGAAGGATGGACTTTGTGGCTTTATTTATCTGGTGGTGAGGACTCACAGTGGAGGTGGGGGAGTGATCTGGAAGCTTCCTTTCCTTTTGGCTGTTTCTTTAATTTCTGCTTCGGTTTTTTAATCCTGTCTTTCAGATATTAAGGCAGTGCTGGAGAGTGGTGACTTTGTACACATTTCCCTGTGCTCCTGTATTCCCGTACTCAAGTACAAGTGGCAATAAAACCTAAATCTTGAATAAAAATCCAACATCCAGTTTGTCCCACTCCACCACACATTCCCCACAGCCCAAATCTTTCCTATTTGATGAATGCAATTAATGCAGGTATCAAGTTGCAATAAAAAGCAAGGATAATGATTTCTTTATTTGTTCATGGGATGTGAGCATCACTGGCTGGGCCAGTATTTAGTGGCCATTTCAAAATGCAATTGAGAAGGCTGCAGTGAGCTGTGATCCTGAACTTTTGCAGCCCTTGAAATGTAAATACATTGACAATCTTGTTAGGGAGAGAGTGCCAGGATTTTTAACACAGGAATGGCAACATACTTCCCAGTAAGATAGTGAACAGCTTGGAGGGTATTTTGCATGTTGTGCTTCTCCTATGTATCTGCTGCTTTCGTCCTTTGGGATCTCCTGTTTTTATCTCCTAGTATTGCCAATACACTGGCAGGTACAATTCTCTCGGGATTGGAAACACAACAGGATTGAAGACAGCTTCAGCATTGTAGACCCACAGGTGGAAAAGCTTTTCAATACACTCCGCTCCTACGACCACATCCTAGACGTGGAGCAACCCCCCGCCCTAGATTGGAACTCTTTCGACCGGTGTCAGAGTTTCCCAGGAAAGAAGGCTCCTCTCAGGATAAGTCCATGAGGAATAGGAACAGGAGTAGCCCGTTCAGCTCCTTGAGTCTGCTCTGCCATTCGATAGGATCATGGCTGATTCAATAATCTTCATGTCCACTTTCCTGCCTTTTACCAATAATCCTTGATTCCCCTACTGATCAAGAATCTATCTCAGCCTTAAGTGTACACAAGGAACACTGACCCCACATCTCTCTGTAGCATGGAGTTTCAAACACTCAAAACTCTTTCAGAGAAGAAATTCCTCATTACTTCAGTCTTAAATTCATGCCTATTTATTCTGAGACTATGCTTTCTGATCCTAGACTTTCCCATGAGGAGAAACAGCTTCTCAGCACTTACCCAGTCAAGCCCCTTAAGAATCCTTTATGTTTCAATGAGATCACCTTTCATTTTTCTGAACTCCAGTGAGTAGAGTTCCAACCTGTTGCTCATAAGACAATCCCTCTACTCAAAGGATCATCCTTGTGAGCCTTCTCTGAACTACCTCCAATGAAATAAAATCTTTCCTTAAATAAAATGATCAAAACTGCCCACAGTACTCCAGATGTGGTCTCACGAGCACCTTGTACAGATGCAACATGACTTCCCGACTCTGATACTCCAAACCCCCTTGAAATATGGGCCAACATTCCATTAGCCTCCCTGATTACCTGCTGCACCTGTGTGCTAGTGTTCTATGTCTCATCCACAAGATTCTCAAGTCCCTTTGCCTTACAGCTTTCTACAGTTTTTCTCCATTAAATATTCTGTTCCATTTTTCTCTCTTCCAGAATAACCAAATACATATTTTCTCACGTTATACTCATTCATCAATTTTTGACCACTTTACTTAACCTATCAGTGTCCGTCGGCAAACTGTTTGTATCCTCTTTGCAACTTGCCATTCCACTGACTTTTGTTTCTCAGGATCAGAGAACCCATTACAAGAATGGGAGTCCTCTCCGGCAACAGAGCTGCCTGTAGGACAGAGGGCCTGTTCGCAAAGTAGATGCTGGAAATGCAGTCAAATTTCCAAAGGCCCAAAATTCCAAAGACATGATCATCATCATTCTTCTTCACTTAGAAAACAGAACACAGTCAAGATCAGGACTTTTATTCTTTCACTGTGATTTCAAAAAAAAATGCACGGAATCTCACAGGGGTCTAAGCAACATGGACTATGGCAAAATATGAGACAGAATCAGACGACAAGTGCACTGAGGCCCATCTGAAGATCAGGAACAATTTACATCATCTGCCATAACTTTCACAAGCAGTGTGGTGAGATTCTCACTGCGCATTGCCAATTGACAGGGATTATTACTTGTTAAATGCCTTGGCAGCACAACTCATTGAATTAGCATACAGCCTCCCATTTTACCGAACTTGCCAAACAAGCTCGACATTGGGACGGCATGGCAAGAAAACCAGAGACAGCACTTGGCAGATTCAGCTGGCTACTTTCTTTGAATGACCTTCATTTTCGATAAAGGATACCAACATCTTGGGGCATACTTCATGCACTCTAGCCACGTACACCCCATGCCCATGGCTGCAGGCATTTGACATGTGCCAACTTCTAAGAACTCCTGAGGCAGATCTCTGGTCTATGTACAGGATGTGCTTGCTTTTTAATGCTCTATTTCAGTCTGCACTGCCATGCTGCAGCAAGGACACTGTGTACTCAGGGACACACACCCAACTCGGGGACTGGACCAGGCTGCGGCTTCATTTGCCCTCATTGCACTCACTCACTATGAACCTGCCTGGATGTTCACTGCTTCCCTGCCTTGCATTAATCTGCCTTGGATTTGTGTGCTTTGTCACTTCCAGGCTCATATTACTTCTGTGTTGCCTTACCATTTAATGCAGAGGCAAAGCCAGGAAACTTGTGTTGGGTGTCAGCAGGTCCCAGTCAAGTCAAGGGAATAGACTTCACTCTAGAGTTTCCGGCAGAGTAGGTCAAAGGCAGTGTCTGAAACCAGTGAGGCCCTAACTCAGACCAGTCAGAGTCAAAATCCTCTCCTTATAAAGAGTGAGGAGGAGAATCACGGATAGTACACCAGCCGCCTTGACTCTTTCTGCCCTATTGTGGAGTGGTTTCATCCTGGAATGAGACAGAGGCAGGTATTATGGGTAGGTAGAACAGCTATAACAGTTGGTGCAGGTGGAGAGATGTCACCCATGAGGCAGCACTGAGACCATACAGCATTAGCGGCATTGGCGTTGCTGTAGGTTGCAGTGAGAGAGAGATGTTGCTGCAGGAAATAGTTACATCAGAGAGAAGATGTTGGCACTTATACTGGTTGAGTGGAGAAGGGCATTGAGCTTCTTCCTATTCGCTGTGCATTCTTCCAGATGTCTGAGACTGCTCTAACTCTGGTGGCAACTTGGGACCATGACCTTGTCTGCTGTCATGATCCGTACTGTTGGTCCTGGAGGAAAAGAAAGTCCCAATTTGTCCACCAGGATGACCAATTCCAGCGACTTTCCCCATCTGCCATGTCTGAAGCAAATGTCGGGAACTGTACAGAGCAGGTCTGGACTGGCAGTGATTGGCTGGGTATGACTTTTAAAGATGGTGCAGATGCAAGGGATGCTGGTGAATTCTGGAATGTTACTGAGTGGTGAGTTCTTCTGTGAATGAGGGCGGGCAAGATCAGGCAGAAATCAGATGTGAGATACCATGGGGCATGGTAGATAATTACTGAGGCAAGTTTGGCAAGATTCAGTATGAGAAATCATTCAGCCTTGTGGCAATAGACCATCCAAAAAGACTTGATGCAGGTCGAGTAACAATTCATTTTAAGCGTCAAAAATTGGTACAAGTGTTGTGCTTGCTTTTCAAATATAAAGCAGTAATCAATTTAGCACAGGCATTCATCTCCCAGTTAAATTCATCTTGATCTCTTTGTGCTGGGCCACAGTGTAAAATACCTATTAGACTCATTGCATTTGTTCATTCAGAGGTCTCAGGATTCACCCATGTTTTTCAAATGTAGTCCTAATGTAGGTTCATAATGACTTGCCAGGGCAGGTTTAAAATTATCGATTTTGATACGTACATGTAAAATATATAGTTGTCTTCACAACCTGGCAATCTCAGCAGGCAATAGTGCTCACAGGGTGCACTGCTTGAGAAATTATGATCCAGGGCTCATGATTTTCTGTCTATTAATTTTACCAGATGGAAAATCACCAGCTGTGTGCTGTAATATCCAGTGAGAGTTTCTTTCCTGATGGAAGTGCCGGGTCACACAATTAAACTTTCATGAAAGATTCTTAAGACGCAGCTGAGTTCTGGGTGAGCCTGGCTAAGTACATCTCATTATTCGCATATTTTCTGTCACATATATATAGTTTATACACGTATACAACTGGAAAATCACATGAAGTAATAGAGTCACATACACCGTAAATGTGCATGGCCTTCTGCTTGTGGACAGTGGGGAATAGAGGGATTAGCGTGCACGCAGAAGCCAGCTATTAATCAATCTCTTCGAAGGGTAGGCAGTTGTGGTTGCTCTTAGGAAATGTGAGGTGTGAACTCACTTAGATGGCTGCAGCTCCAATAACACTCAGGAGGCTTGACACCATCCATGACAAAGAAGACCACTTGGCTGGCACGACGCCCACAAGACTCCATTCCCTCCACCCCCGATGCTCAGTAGCAGCAGTGTGTACCATCTACAAGATGCACTGCAGAAATTCACCAAGATTCCTTTGACACCAGCTTCCAAATTCATGACTGTTATTCCCATCTAGAGGGACAAGGACAGCAGATACATGGAAACACCATCAACTGCAGGTTCCCCTCCAAGCCACTCACCATCCTGACTTGGAAATATGCTGCTGTTACTTCACTGTTGCTGGGTCAAAATTCTGGAACTCCACCCTAGAGGGCATTATGAGTCTACCTGCAGCACGTGGACTGTGGCAGTTCAAGAAGGCAGCTCACTACCACCTTCTCAAGGGCAACTAAGGAAGGACAATAAATGCTGGCCAGACAGCGATACCCGCCTCTGTTGAGTGAATTAAATAAAGGAAAGGTTAGTACCATGCAGACTGCTGTAAGAAGGTCAGGAATGTATGCCCAGGATGGGAAAGGAGGAAACATGCAGAGTGTCTTTACACTGAGTTATTGATCGGAGACTGTGCAGTTCTTGGTGCGAGACCCTGGCATTCAGTGTCTGTGCCATCTCCTTACAGGCTGTAAGGCTGACACTGTCACTTCACTTACTGACCTGGGGGATCTGTCCCTCCCATCTTCTTTCCCTTCTGGGTGGGAATATAGTCCTAATACAGAATTACAATGACTCACTAAGGCAGGTTTGAGATGATCCAGTTTGATATTTACATACATTAATATTATGAGATCACCGGTCTTCTCCAGAAAAGATCAGAATCTTTTGATGACTGACTCCCTGGTTGTGGTGCCCAGTGAGTACCACTTTCTTTCAGCTCCCAGGGCTTGTGGCAGGTAGGACATGCCAAATTCACAACATCTCCACACTTAGATACTGGCTGCACTTCTGCCCAGCAGTTCCATGTCAACTCTGCACACCAACAGTTTGTGGCATAAAGCAAGCAACAATGGCATGTGACATGTTGCTGAGATTGGATTGGAAGAAACCTCCAGATTTGTCAAGGCAACCAATCTTGGCTCTCCTATTCATTTGGTGTGCACTCAATGATGATGTCCTGTTAATGTATGAATGTCGTTCCAGCAGGAGTTTGGAAAGGCCACACAATGTCAAAAGCCAGACCTTCTATGATTAATGTTGAGCTTCAAGAAGTCATCTTTAGACTTTGTACCCAAAATCAAACAGTGGAAGAAGCTGATTGTTGTAACTTGAAGGACCATCATTGCTTTTAGATAAACAACCACTTAACGTCTTACTCAAAGACCAGTTGAAGAATAAATGAGCCAGACATCTATGACACATTGGACTTAGGAACATCTTGGAATCTAGGCAAATATTTTGTAAGGGTAGTTTTAATATGACGACTCTGTTTTCTCAACTCAGATGTTGTCAGGTCTGTTGACTTCCTCCAGCAATTTTTATTTCTGTTTGCTTCTAAAAAAGACACCTCTCTAGTCACCATGTTGATGTGTGTCCTGTATCAAAATATTACAGATGAACCTCTATTTTCTGGGGTATTCCATTGTTTATAAGTAATTATGATAATAAATTATCATTGATTTCAACAGGAGACAAGAACATATGAAGACAATTCTATGTAGTATCTTTTACTGCTATCTAATAAACAACTTTTTTTAAAAAAAATAGACTACCCAAGGTCATTCATCAAATGTTCATCAAAAGCTCAGCTGAACTATTGTCTCTCTCAATGCAGAAAAAATATTCAGCTGATCATAGCGTTTTGCCTCCAAATAAAACAACTACTTTAATGAAATGCAAAATATGTTATATAATAGCTTCATGACAGTTCATAATGACAAAGAAAATTAACATAGACCACAAAAACGTAGTGAGCTCTGTGAAGAGTTTTGTTTAATCGAAGTCTTGGTAAATGAATAAATACCGAAAGTTAAGACAGATTACGCCGTTCATTTTAATAAATTATGGAGAATTCTATACATCTTTTGAATGCAAATTAGTAAGCAATTTATATCAAGTTATGAATAGAAGACTGTCAGGAGTAAATTTATGCGAATTAATGTGTAAAGTGGATTTCACTGAGCAAAACTTATTCCTTTATATTTTGCTGCAAAATGTAGATCATGTTTTTCTATGTTCATGCATGGGAAGTGGGCATTGCTGGCTGGGCCCATGTTTATTGTTAATCCCTAGCTGCCTTTCAGATGATGGCAGGGAGCTGCATTCTTGAACTGCTGCAGTCCATGTGCTATAGATAGATCCTCAATGCCATGAGGGAGGGGATTCCAGAATTTAGACCAAATGACACCAAAGAAATGGCGACGTATTTCTAACTCAAAATAGTGAGTGGCTTAGAAGGGAACTTGTAGGCTTGTGGTATTCCAGGTACCTGCTACCTTTGTCCTTCTCGATGGTAGTGTGGATTTGAATGGTGTTGTCTCAGGAGCTTCTATGAATTTCTGCAATGCATCTCGTAGATGATACACATTGCTGCTATTTAATGTCAGTCATGGAGGGATGTGGATGTGATGCCAATCAAGTGGATTGCTTTGACCTGGATGGTCTCAAGTTTCTTGAGTGTTGTTGGAGCTGCATCCAAGCTCGTAAGAGTATTCTACCATATTCCTGACTTCTGCCTTGTAAATGGTGGATAGGCTTTGGGGAGTCAGAAGGTTAGTTACATGTTGCAGGATTACTAGCCTTAGATTTACTCTAGCAGCCATTCTATTTAATTGGTGAATCTAGTTCAGTTTCAGATCAATGGTAACCTCCAGGATGTTGATAGTAGGGGATTCAAATGACAGCAATCCCATTGAATGTCAAGAGGCAATAATCAGATTGACTGCTTAGCATTGGTATGGCACAAATGTTACCTGTCACTTTTCAACCAAAGCCTAAATATTGTAGATGTCTTGCTGAATTTGGACATGGACTGCTTCAGTACCTGAGGAGTCATGAATGATGCTGAGCATTGTTTGCCACTATTGCACATTGCCATTTCTGACCTTATGATGGAGAGAAGGTCATTGGTGAAGCAACTGAAGATGGTTGGACTGAGGACACTACCCTAGGAACTCTTGGAAAGATGCTCTGAAGCTGAGATGACCGACATCCAACAACCACTACCATCTGCCTATGTGCCATGTATGACTCCAATCAATGGATAGTGTTCCAATCTGATTCCCTTTGACTCCAGTTTTGTTAGAACCCCTTGATGCTATATTTTGTCAAATATAGTCTTAATGTCAAGATGAAAAGGAGTAGGCCGAAGGGGCAATAATTGGCCTGATTGGATTTGTCTTGGTTTTTGAGTAGAAGACATGCTTGGGCATAGATACATAGAACAGATTGGGATGTCTGGTGGGCGTAGATGAGTTGGACTGGTGTCTGTTTCCATGCTGTATGACTCTACAACTGTATAAAATCAGTTTAGATCATATCAAGCAAACAAAGTCTAATGTGGTCTCCTACTTGAAGGGATTTTTAAACTTATTTTCCAGTTAAAGCAGCATGTCCCTTTTAACATTTTGTTCCAAAGGCTTACATTATCAGAACAACACATTTGTAACAACAATATCTCACCCAACAATGAACAGCTGCTGCTAAATGCAGGGAAAAGAAACACTGGAACTCTTCCAGGAATAAGTCTTTGCTGTTCTGTATGAAGGGGTGGAGAATATGTAGAGCTTTCTAGGAGGAAAGAGTTTGACCAGAGCCAAATAAACTATCTGTACTGGTCAGACACAGGAGTCTCTGGATTATCAGGATTCTTATGAACCGGGACAGAGGATGTTTCATCAAGAAATGCCTTGCTAGTGATAATTGTATTGAGGAAAACTGGGGTAGAATGGAACAATTGTCAAAGGACGTTAGATGTTTCGACCTGGCATGGCAGGGGAGGTGAACTTCTGCTAGAGAGTGGAGCACAGGATAGGGCGTACATCAGGGCCCAATATCCAGTGCCTGGGGCCCTAGGGGACCCATTGTACTTGGAGCACAGCAGGCCTGTTGTACTCAGATTGGAGCTGGGAGTCCACATCTGGAACAAATCTGGGACCCATGGTTTCAGGCCCCACTCCTAGCCAGGAGTACTTTTGGGTCGAATCTTTTAGGGGCTTGAATAATGTGCGCTATGACAAGAAATGTGGAAGCATCACATTGATAGTTCAGCAAAACCTATCCCGATATCGAGTATAACTCGTTGCATCTTTTACCTTAGTTTGAGTGTCATGCTAAGATTCTCACTAATATGGGCATGCTGGTATAAAAGAGGAAGTGGTGTTGTTGTTTTGAAAAACATGAAGGTAGACAAGTCCCCATGATAGATCCCCAGGTGGAATCTATCCCAGAATGCTGAGGGAGGCAAGGGAGGAAATTACTTGGACCTTGTATAAAATCTTTGTATCCTTTTTAGTCACAGGAGAGGTCCCAGAGGACTGGAGAATAGTCAACATTGTTCTTCTGTTTAAGAAGGGCATCAGGGATAATCCAGGAAATTACAGGCCAGTGAGCCTGAAGTCAGTGGTAGGGAAATTATTGGAGAAGCTTGTTAGGAACAGGATTTACTCACATTTGGAAAAATATTGTCTTATTAGCAATAGGTCGTATGTCTTTGCGCAGAGAAAGTCATCTCTCACAAACTTGATTGAGCCTTTTGAAGAAGTGACAAAGTAGATTGATGAGGGCAGAGCGGTGGCTATTGTCCACATGAACTTTAGCAAGTCCTTTCGTAAAGTCTTTTATGGCAGGCTGATACAGAAGGTAAAGTTACATGGGATCTGTGGTGAGCTGGTAAGATAGCTGCAAAATTGACTTGGTTATAGAAGACAGAGAGTATGGTGGAAGGGTGTTTATATGACCAATGATGTTCCATAAGGATCAGTGCTGGGATTCCTGTTATTTGTAGTATATATAAGTAACTTGGAGGAGAAATTAGATGATCTGATTAGTGAGTTTGCAGAAGACACAAAGACTGGGGGAGCTGCAGTTAGTGAGGAGAATTGCCAAAGGATACAGCATGATATAGACACGCTGGAGACTCAGGCAGATAGATTGTAGATGGGACTTAATCTGGAAAAATGTGAGATGATCTCTTTTGGAAGGTCTAATGGAGGAGGGAAGTATACAGTAAATGGCAAAACCTTTAAAAGCATTAACATATAAAGGGATCTAAGCCTAAAGTCCCATAGTTCCCTGAAAGTGGCAACAAAAGTAGATAAGGTGGCTAAGAAGACGTATAACATGCTTGCATTCATCTCTCAGGACATAGAGTATAAAAATTGACAAGTCATGTCGCAGCTGTATAGAACTTTAGCCAGGCCACATTTGGAATATTGTGTACCATTCTGGTCACCATATCACCAGAAAATGTGGAGGCTTTGGAAATGGATTCAGAAATGGTTTATCAGGATGTTGCCTGGTTTGGAGGGATTTAGCTACAAGGAGAGACGAAACAATCTTATAGAGTCATCGAGTCATACAGCACAGAAACAGATCCTTTGATCCAACTGGTCCATGCTGACCAATTTTCCCAAACCAAACTGGTCCCACTTGCCTATGTTTGGCCCTCCTACCACTAAACCTTTCCTATCCATGTACTTAGCCAAATGACTTTTATATGCTGTAACTGCACCTGCATTTACCATTTCCACTGGCGTTTCATTCCACTCGAATGTTGAAAGCTGAGGGGTGACCTGATTGAAGTTTACAAAATTATGAGAGGCACGGGCAGAATGGATAGCCATTGTCTTTTTCCCAGGATAGAAATGTCAATTTCTAAGAAGCATAGATTTAAGGTAAAAGGGGAAAGCTGAAAGGAAATGTAAGAGGCAAGCTTTTTATGCAGAGGGTGGTAAGAGCCTGGAATGTACTGCCAGAGGAGGTGGTGGAGTCAGATACAATAGCAACATTAATGAAGCATCTTGACAGATATATGAATAGGAAGGGAATGGAGGGATGGAGATCACATAGAGGCAAAAACATTTTTAGTTCAGAAAGGTAACATCTGTGGGCACAGTCTTGGTGTGTTGTATTGTTCGTTGTTTTTTGAATGGCAAGTTAAGGGGGCTTGTTGCTTGTTGACAATCGTATTAGCTGCACATTGCAGCTCACTAATAATCAGCTTCCTACCCTAGCACCCACCTCAGCACCGAGCATTCTCAGGAAGGAAGTCAAAGTGGGTACCTGGTGTCTTCATCCTGCCACTGGCTGTGAAGTGCCTCCAAGCTGGTCAACACACAGCAGCATCACAGGTGTATTAAGTCGAGACCCTCATATGAGGGGTGCACCAGGAATTAGTACTGAAAAGATTTGTAAGAACACTTTGTGTGAATGGGCAGTCACCCAACTCACAGATTGGGCCAAGCTGCTTCTCAGGGCTAATCACGTGTTCTCGTAACATTCACTCGCTTAGCACCTGCCTGGATACTCGCAACATCCCTGCCTTGCCTTGCCTTGCTTATTAGTACAGTCACACGACAATACAATTAGCTTTGCTGGTCAGCAATCCATGGTCTAGGGGCTGGACATCTTGCTGTATGTCAATGTGCTATATTAATCTCACACCAGCAGCATGAACTGACAGCAACTTCCGTCGCAAACAGACTGAATGTGCAGCAAACAAGTAGCCGTGGCTCTAAGTCTGAGGGGAGTAGTCCTCACAGAAGTTCATGGAGACACCCATCCATCAGGGGGCTCCTGTCACAGTAAAATAAGGGCAGATTTTAAGCCCAGTCCAAGGGATTGGCCATGTCAGGTGTCCAGCTGAAGTGTTCTCAATCAGGATATCCATGCCTCTGCAGTCCCGGAAGTGGGACATGGTCAGGCCTATGGCTCCACAGTAGTCAGCCTTGGGGAGGGATTGGGGATGGGGATGATAGTGTGGTGGGGTGGGGGGCAGGGTGTTCTCAGGCATCATTCAGGGGTCTTGGCATTTTTCAGCCGGAACTATCCATCTAGGTGACTCAAGGTGTTGGAACATCATCGGTGCATCAGGTTCACCCAGAGAAACTGATTGGAAAATGGATTGGGGAGTATAGGTTGTTGAGAGGGAGCAAGAGGAATGACAATTGTGAAAGGGGGCAACTACATTTGTAAGGGGGTGATATGATAAAACATGGATGGGGAATGGAGTAACGTGGGAGGGTTGTCTGTCCACAGTCAGGAGCACCCTGGCTTCATGAGGGGGATATTGTAAGACCACACCTTATATGCACATGGGCACCTTATATGCCAGTAGCTAGGGGCTAAAGGAAGGTTCAAGTGTTGGATGGGGTCCTGGGGAGTGATGAAGTTTATGGGGTCCACAGGATGGACTGCATACAGTATCTACAGGAGCTGGAAACATATGCTAAACAGTCAGTAGTAGAGAGGCAGGACAAATGTGGTAATAAAAAATGAAGGTGGCGGAAAGAAGGAGGATACTGGGGTGGGGGGGAGGGGGTGCGGCGGGGTATGCATTTCCTTTCAGCTCAGGAGCAAGATGCAATAGCATGATTTGCTTTATGGCTGGAAAACAAGTCTTTATTGCTTGAGAGATAAAAGGTACTGCAGATGCT
>JAHRHZ010000264.1:27132641-27149804 GCA_024137785.1 Ginglymostoma cirratum
TTTCTGATGGAGGGTTTAGGCCCGAAACGTCAAGTTTTCCTGCTCCTATGATGCTGCTTGACCTGCTGTGTTCATCCAGCCCCATGCTTTATTGCTTGAGAGTTGGCCAGCAGCTGCCAAGGTGCTGTGCAGTTGCTTCATCTGTCTGTCTTCAGGTAAACCTACTGCAAAAGGGCAGGTAATACACCATGAAACACCATCATTTAATCAAATATAGCAACAGCAATTTGTAGTTAGTACAGAGGCATAAAAACTCGGTTTTGTTTTATACAAAAAGTCAAAAAAAAAATAATTTTCTTGGCAACACCAGCCTATCTCTTAACACAGGCAGTGCCTGAATGACAGCTGTTGAATTGACAGCCATCATCATTTAAGGATTGCCTTCGTCCCTAAACTACACGTAATGCGAGAAGAGAAACTTTGAGCACAGTTATCTGACAGTTATTGCATGCAAGTTTACATCACTAACATTTCAGTGCTTAAATAGTGCACCGTTGTACTGTCTCTCAGGTCAGATGTTAATTAGTGAATCCATCTGTCTCTTCAGCTGGATATTTAAGACTCCAGCAGTATTATTGAAAGAATAGCAGGGCTCTTGGTTTATGTTCAATGTCCTTGTTCAATATTCTTCTCTTAACTAACCGAATCAAGACAAATTAACTGGTAATTCTTCTATAACATGAATGCAAAGCACTGGAGATGCTGGAATTAAAAACAGAAAGTGATGAAAATAGCAGCACCGGTGAAGACGGAAACAATTAATGTTTTGATTGAGTATAACTTTTCTTTAGAACAGAAGTTAGAAACACGATGGATTTTAAACACTATTTAAGCACTGAAATGTTAGTGATGTGAGCTTGCACGCAATAATGTGCTCAAAGTTCCTCTATTCACATTGCGTGGTCGGGTTTAGGCCCGAAACGTCAAGTTTTCCTGCTCCTATGATGCTGCTTGACCTGCTGTGTTCATCCAGCCCCATGCTTGTTATCTCTACTCACATTGCGTGTAGTTTAGGGACGAAGGCAATCCTTAAATGATGATGGCTGTCAATTCAACAGCTGCCATTCAGGCACTGCCTGTGTTAAGAGACAGGCTGGTGTTACCAAGTTAATTTTAAAATGGAAGAGGCATGTAAAAATAAAAGAGATAGGATGGAATGTCTATAAGTACCTGCGTGGGTCCAAATTAAACGTGTCTCTTTGTGGACATGTGGAACATTCCTTCTTCCAGTTCTATTCAGCTTTCCTCCTTTACTCTTTTCCTGGTACATCAATGACTGCTTCCTGACTGGAGAAAATTAATCATTCTCCCTTCTCTTACCTTCACATGGTTTATTTCAAACACTTCCACTCCTTGACATTATTGTCTTTTTTTCTAGAGATAGGCTGATGAATAATATTCATTATAAAGCAACTGATTCCTAGAGCCAGAGATAGCAAGAACTGCAGATGCTGGAGTCAGAGACAATAGTTGTCAACAGGTCAGGCAGCTCCATAGTGTGTTGTCTCTGATTCCTAGAGCTACATTTCCGTAAAGCCTGCTCCTACCAAGGGCTCCATTCTATTCTCCAATTTTCTCTGGTGCTTTCATTTCTGTTCTGGTGGTGGTAGTTTCCACAAAAGCAATTCTGAAATGCCTTCATTTCTTCTCAAGCAAAGTCTCACAGCGGCTCCACTCATACCACATGCCTTGCGTTCCACTCTCCTCTATTGTTGACAAGGCCCTCAACTGTGCCTGAGCCATTTATTACATTCCTTTACCCATCCATTGGTCCCTTTCTCAGAACCACAACTGTATTCCCTTGCCCTCATTTTCCAACCCACCTGACTCCACATTCAAAAGATCCTACTCCACCATTTCTGCCACCTTGAGTGTGATGTTACTGGCAAACGCGTCTATTGGAGGAAGATATCAAAAGGAGTCTTGAGTCCTGTGTTTAGCAGCACAATCAAATTTTATTTGGAACTCCTTACCAACACAGCATGGGAGAGATCTCTCTCTAGGACGCTCTGCTTCCCTCAGCCAAGTCCAGCAGTTTTATACATTTTGCAGCACAATAATTAGGGGCAACATTGATGTCATTGTTAGCTACATCCCCCTAATTTATTCATTCAATCCTGTAAACACAAGATCAATGAATGACAACTCCTGAATAAGACTGGAAAAGGAATGTTCCACATGCTCCACAAAGAGACAGGTATAATTAAGACCCACGCAGGAACCCATAGCCACACTTTTGATTGAAAAGAAGTGAGACAAGTGAAAGGAGAATTTTTTTCATGACAGAATAATTCCAGTCAGACAGAGGAGGGTAGTAGCAAATGCCTGGTTAGTCACCTATTCAAGAATGAGGAGGAAATCCCTCAGACAATCCTGCTTGGGGATGGAGGTGTAGAGGCATTGGTTATCCATAGCAAAATGGAGGAGGTTAAGACCAGGAACTGAAATGATGTCAGATTTCAGAGGAGTCACAGATGTAGGTCAGAAAGTATTGGACAAGGAGAGATGAAATAAAATCAAGGTAGTAAGAAATAATTTAGTCATTCAGGAGCAGACCGAAATGGTGGGGTTGTACTGGAACAGTGCTGTTTGTCAGTTTTGGGAAGGAGGTAGAAGCAAGTAGTTTGGAGTTAAGCATAATGAGATTGGAGGTTAGGAGAGCGGTAATCCTCAGAGGAGAGTAAGCCAGTGACAAACCTTGAAACAATGGCTTTATGCTCAGTAGTGGTTCACTGTCTGGGGAGGTAGGAAGAAATGCCTGAGAGTTGACAGTAGCCTCTGAACAGTTGAGGTGAGCACACCAGATAACAGTAGCACCATTCTAGTCAGTTAGTTTGATAGCATTGTCAGGGGTAGACCTGAGACGACAGAGTGCAGCAGGTTCAAAGAGACACAAATTAGTGTGATGAGGGAAACAGAGAAATATGGCCAATGGTTCCTGGTTCAAAGATTAAAAGCAGATAAAATCCTGGGATCCAGGTAGGAGGAGAATACCTGAGGCAGATGAGAGCATCTGCTGGTCAGGGAGAGAACTCCTTGTCAACAGAATGAAACATAGAAGTGACAGTGACAGAAGGAGTTTTGAGCTGAACTCCAAATTCATTGAGGTGGGATTTTAAGGGAAGAAAGCAGAATCATTTGGCTCAAATCGCTCAGTATCAGCGAAATTACTCTTCTCATTTACTGCTTTTTACGGAGTTAGGCTGCTATGTTTGTCTACATATCAATAATGACTAAACTTTAAAAATAGCTTCTTATTTGTTCAGAGCTTTGGATTGTGGCAAAGTGCTGTGTAAACATAAGATCCTTTTACCCCTTTAATGGTCAAGGACATGCAGAAGGATTAACCACAGCTGCAATAATCGTACTTCATGGTAAATTTACTGGAATATCAATGAGACAGCCTGGTTCTCAGCACAGCATGGTTCTATCTTTACTGTGTATTAAAGAGAGCTGGCACATGCTGAACACGTGTTATGGAAACCTGTGGTGTTTCTTTAGATTTTTAGTTTCTGGATTTTGTGTCCTGATATGATATCAAAAGTGTTCATCAGAGCTAAAGAAATTATTGCCTTGGATAATCCTCAGGAGACATACAAAGAAATCAGCTTTAACACCTACAGAAAGCAGTGACAGCTTTCTGGTGCACTATGATCTATCACTCCTTGTCCCAGGGACTTCTATGCATTTGACCAGAGGACACAGAGGTGGAGCTTTGCCTTGTCTTTCTGCACTTTGCCCCCTCAGTCAGAGACACCAACTTCATATCAGTCACAAAGCCAGGAAGGTTATCATAGTTGCCAAAAGATCTCTGTCAAGTTAAGGGGCATATCCCACCTTCAGGGATTCCTGACATAGTAAGTCAAGGCAGCCTTCAATACTAGTCCATGGGGTTTGGACAGAGTCAATCAGCGACTTGAGCACTCAGAGTCAGGATTCCTTCCTCATGAAGAGCAAGGAGCTGAGTATTAGGCAGCCCACCTCCCATCTTGACTCATTCTGCTCTACTGTCAGCTATTCTCCTCCTGTAATGAGAGACAGGTGTAGAATTATGGAAGATGAAAGTAGACAACACGATTATTACTCTTGATGCGGGTGAGGAGATGGCCCAAATGCGGAGGGCATGCAGGGTCAGTACTGTTGGGGATTGGGATGGAGGAAGGCTCATGGGGAAGATGCTGCAGGCAATAGTGAGAGTGGTAGTTTCCAAGGGAGGAGGTGAGTGCAGTAGCAGAGATGGAGTGTGTGAGAAGATGGTGATCCATATGATGGTAGCATGGAGAAGAACATTGACCTTCTTCCCACAGTGCATTCCTCCATCAGCTAAGACTGCTTCAGTTTGCGTGGCAACCTCAGACCAGGCTGGCTTGGTCTGGCATCATGGACTCCACAGCTAGCCCTGGGGGAGGATGAAATCCCATATTAGTGCCATCCCATCCAGCAGGACTTCAATCAAAGTGGGGCACCAACTTACCCATGTCTGCCAAATCTGGGACAAATATCAAGAATCATACAAGGCAGTTCTGGACTGACCATGCTTAACTGGGTGCAAAATGGCTTTTAAAGATGGCACCATTGCAAGGGAATCTGGTGAATTCTGGAATATCTGTTACATGGCAAGTTTCTCCTGGAATGGCAAACCAAAAGATGGGTCTGATATCAAACAAGAGGGATGCTGTTATGACAGGGAATTGCCGAACCCCTTTGATAATTAAACTAAAACACAAGCCTTGATCTATTATAACAGGAGTAGGTGTTACTCTCTAATAATTACCCTCCAAAACGTCCAGAGAAGCTCATAATCTATTAAAAGAGTGGTTAAAAGAACAGAAATCTCTGATCTCCACTTTACAAGTAACAAGAAACAATTTATTTTTTAACCCAACAATGCACAAATTAACAAAATTACTAACAAACTGTCAATTCCCCCTTAGATTACTAACTACTGCCTAACCTGTCTAAATTCTACTGGGATGTTGTTTAAATAAAAACAAGTCCCACTAATATAACCCCAATTAATAAGAAACAATAAGGTTTAACTTAGTCTCTCCAAGATCGCACAGACTGTCTTCTGGAATATTCTGTTGTCTCCGCTCTCTTCACAAACACTTTTATCCCATTAATTTTGCTGTCAGGGATGTTTTATCTCTGTAATTTCTTCAATGACGACTGAACTAAAATACCATGGTACCTTTGATTAATTAGATGGGCTTTCTCTGAGAGCTGAATGGTGCTAACTCTGACAGGTGGCGGATTGCTCTCTCTTTCAGATGGCAGTTGGCTCTCCCCAATTTTCCAAATGCCCCCGTCTTATATACCAGAAATGACAATCAAATTCTTATAATATGATTGGTTTCAGGTTGTCAACACCATCAGATTTAAATTCAATTGGCTGTTTCTAGGTGCTTTATTTAAATTAATTGTCAGAATTCAAACTCGTCACAACATCAAAACAAGACTAAGACAACACAGTGTGGAGCTGGAGGAATACAGCAAGCCAGGCAGCATCAGAGGAGCAGGAAAGCTGACGTTTCGGGTCGGGACTGCTGTTTTGCCTGCCACCTGTAAGGCTTTGATGCACCTGTTTCACTTTTTGAGGCTCTCTGTCCTGGCAACTTAAGCTGCTGCTCACAGTCGCAGAATTTTTTTTATAAAATTTCTAAGTACAGACAAAGCACAAATCTCTTAAAGGAACCACACATTTTAGCTTCCTGCCTTTCACTTCACAAACACTCTACCCAACTCTGTATCAACGCCACTGGAGCAGGGTAAGTAAATACTGAGGTGAGTTTGGCCAGATATGGTGAAAGATCTTGGCTGGCTTTGCTGTGTAAAATGTTCCACAAAAAAACTCAACGCAACTTGGACTTAACATAGAACATAGAACTGTACAGCACAAGTACTGGCTCTTTAGCCCATCATGTTGTGCCAAACGCGATGCCAAATTAAACTAAGTCCTTCTGCCTGTCCTTGGTTCATATCCTTACATTCCTTGCATTTTCATGTGCTTATCTAAAAGTCCCTTAAACTTCCCTATCATATCTGCCTTCACCACCATCCCTGGCAGCACGTTCCACACTCCCACCATTCTCAGTGTAAAAAACTTGCCCCTCACATCTCCTTTGAACTTTCCCCCTCTCACCTTAAATGCATGCAGCCTGGTTTTAGACATTTCAACTCTGGGAAAAAGATTCTGACCGTCAACCCTATCTATGCATCTCGTAATTTTACTGACTCTTATCAAGTTTCCCCTCAGCCTCGTCCGCTCCAGAGAAAACGATGCAAGTTCTTCTAGCCTCTCCTTGTAGCTTATACCCTCTAATCCAGGGGGCATCCTGGTGAACCTCTTCTGCACCCTTTCCAAAGCCTCCATGCCCTTCCTGTAATGTGACGACCAGAAATGAATACAATACTGCAAGTGTGCCCTAACCAAAGTCTTATAAAGCTGCAATATGACTTCCTGACTCCTGTACTCAATTCCCCAACCAATAGAGGCAAGCATGCCATATTCCTTCTTTATCACCTTATCTACTAGTGTGGCCACTTTCAGGGAGCTATGGCCTTGAACTCCAAAACCCTTCCACTTGATCAAAAAACATAGGATTCAACACTATGTCCCCATTTTTCTTTGGTTATAATAGTGAAACACATCAGCATTCATCATCCTTAATCTATTGAATCTGGCAGTGACTTTGAGAGTTCAAACTTGTGTAGGAGAACACAAACATCCAGTCTGTGAGGCAACCCTCCACATGGTATCCTCCCTAACATGAATTGACTTGATAAGAACCTTCACCTTTAGTGCCATTAACCTTGTTGTAAACACTAACTAAAAAAGTTACATTGGTTAAATGGGGTATAACTGAGTTTATAAACAGTGCACTAATTTCAAATTGACTGCCAAACATGATTACTGGCCCTGAAACACCGAATTTACGGAATGCCAAATTTCTCCATAATTCTAAAAATAATTCACCAGATTTTTCAAAAAGGTAAAGTAAACTTCATTTTTAAAAGTATGTTTATCTTTATTTCTAGCTTCTAATTCAATATGATTGGATAAATTTTCACTATTTGCAAACTTAAATCTAAATTTTGAAGGTTTTAAGCATTTGTTTTTGCTTCTTGATTTGCTGTGTGTGAGTCCTTCAAGCTGATCAGTTACCTACCTGCTTGCTGACATCACATCCAGTTCAAATCAAAAAACTATATTGGCTTGGCGCCGGATTTAAACTACCACTGGGAAAGAGGAAATTCTTGCCACAGAGGTCATAATGTTCTTATTAGTAATTTTCTTTATGGTCAGTTCTTCACTGCTGACTGCAAAATGTGAGCCAAGAAGAATTAAACTGGATGAAACAATCGGTGTAGCATCAAACTAGGTAACTGACACAATAATGGCACATACTGACCTTTCAACCCAGCAATATCCTCCTTATGAACATCTGAAGACTGTTGTCAAGTTTGGCTGTGCTGTCGCTCAGGCTAATCAAGCAATAGCCTGGCAAAGTCTCACAAATCATATCTTACAGGCAAAATCCCAGACACAGCCCCTGGTTATGTCTCGTGCCACCAGTAAGACAGATCTGCCAATGGCATATGGTTTAGAGGGAGTGACACCTGGTATCCTCAAAATTGACTCCAGATCACATGATACTCCATGACTCCATCTCTCCAACAAATGAACCAGTGCTCTATTTGAACGCCACCTGAAAGATTCACTGAAGCACACAGAATGTACTCTGATTAGGGGACTTCAGTGCTAAGTAAAATCACTACTGGCCTGAAGGACGTATCTGCTGGACTGGGCCTCCACCAGGAGATAACAAAACCAACACAAGGGGGAAACCTACATGATCCTCCCTTAACCCCCTCAGCAATCTACCTATCCCAGGTATATTTGTCCATGACAGTATTGGTAGGAGTAATCACCGCACAGTCCTCGTGAAGGCAAAGTCCCATACTTTCAATGAGTATCTAGTCCATTGTATTCAGTGACATGACCACTGTGCTAAGTTGATGCATTCAGAGCAAATGGAACAGCACAAAAGTGGGCACCCGTGAGGGATTGTGGACCCTCAGCAGCAGGGAATTTGTATTCAATCACAAAACGTAATTGCGTGGCACGGTAGCACCCTCACTTTACCATTACCATCAAGCCGGCAAGGTGGGAGGGGGAGACCCTGGTTCAATGACGACCTCAAGGGAACATACGAGGAGCAGTACGAGGTCTTTCTCAAAATGACTTGCCACCCTAACAAATCAACATGCTATAGACACAGATTTGTGCTCACACAACCAGAACTAATCAAGGCCCTGCAGATGTGCCATATCATTTTACAAATAGTGCCATACAGAAATAACTGTCGAACTGGAAAAGGAAGCTTCATGCACATCCTTTGTGCACCTTTGATGAGAGTGGAGTATACTATGTAAGTACAAAAGACAATACTGAAATATTTATGACCGAAAATGGAGACCAGTCTTCATCGAATTCTATTTGTTCCACAAGATATAAAGAAACATTTGAGTGCACTGGATACAGCAAAGGATATTGGCCCTGAAAGCATCCTTATAGTTGTGCTGACATCTCCAAAACTCAATTCCAGTTTGACTGCAACACTGTCATCAATCTGATCAAGTGGAATATTTCCAAGGAAAGTCCTGTTCACAAAACCAGACAAATCCAATCCAGCCAGTTGCTTCCATTAATGAACAAAGTGATTGAAGGTATTGTTCACAGTACTATTGAGTGGCTGTTACTCACCAATGTCCTGTTCACCAATGTAAAGTCTTAGTTCGATAGAGCCACTCAGTTCCACTCATCACAACCTTAGAACATAGAACATTACAGCGCAGTACAGGCCCTTTGGCCCTCGATGTTGCACCGACCTGTGAAACCAATCTGAAGCCCATCTAACCTACACTATTCCATTATCATCCATATGTTTATCCAATGACCATTTAAATGCCCTTAAAGTTGGCGAGTCTACTACCGTTGCAGGCAGGGCATTCCACGCCTTTACTACTCTCTGAGTAAAGAACCTACCTCTGACATCTGTCCTACATCTATCACCCCTCAATTTAAAGCTATGTCCCCTCGTGCTAGCCGTCAGCATCCGAGGAGAAAGGCGTTCACTGTCCACCCTATCTAATCCTCTGATCATCTTGTATGCCTCTATTAAGTTACCTCTTAACCTTCTTCTCTCTAACGAAAACAGCCTCAAGTCCCTCAGCCTTTCCTCATAAGACCTTCCCTCCATACCAGGCAACATCCTGGTAAATCTCCTCTGCACCCTTTCCAATGCTTCCACATCCTTCCTATAATGCGGCGATCAGAACTGCACGCAATACTCCAAGTGCGGCCGCGCCAGCGTTTTGTACAGCTGCAACATGACCTCATGGCTCCAAAACTCAATCCCTCTACCAATAAAACCTAACACACCGTAGCCTTCTTAACAACCCTATCAACCTGGGTGGCAACTTTCAGGGATCTATGCACATGGACAGTGAGATTTCTCTGCTCATCCACACTACCAAGAATCTTACCATTAGCCCTGTACTCTGTATTCCTGTTACCCCTTCCACAGTGAATCACGTCACACTCTTCCGCATTAAACTCCATTTGCCACCTCTCAGCCCAGCTCTGCAGCTTATCTATGTCCCTCTGTAACCTGCAACAACCTTCTACACTATCCACGATTCCACCGACTTTAGTGTCATCCGCAAATTTACTAACCTATCCTTCTATGCCCCTTTGATCCGAACAGGAGATAAAGTGATGTTTGATGAAATAGGCTATTAAGAGGCTCTTGTAAAATTGAAGTCAATGGGAACTGGGGAGGGGACAAGTTGGGAGTTGAACTCTCCCTAAGTCCTTTTTAACTGTCTGGATGAGTGCAGCTCCAAACACACTCAGAAATTTCACTGCCATCCTGGATGAAACAATGCACTCATTGACATTCAAGGGACACCATGTATCATCACTTCTTTGAACACGACACACTGTGACTGCAGTATGCATCAGATACAAGTTGCACTGCAGCAAATCACCAAGGGTTCTTCAACACCATGTCTGAAAACTGCAATCATTATTAGTTAGAAGGACAAGGGTAAGGTACATGGGAACATCACCACCTAAGAGCTCCCCTCTAAGACACACAATATCCTGACTTTGAAATGTATCCTGGTTCCAAATGTTGCTGTGTCAAAATCCTGGAATCTAACAGTGTTGTGTAAGTGGATTCAATACACAGACTACAGCTCATTACCACCTTGTCAAGGGCAACCTGAATGATTTATTCATTGTCACATATATCTGGAAGATACAGTGAAAAGTGTTTTGTAGCCACAATCCCATTGCATTTTGAGATACAATAAGGATAAAAAGAAACTACTTAAATAAGAGTTAATCTGCTGTTAAAGTTGGGGTCTCAAGCATGCCTTCAGGGCTTCAGCAAGGTCTCTGCAAGGTGTTCGGGTCCTCGAGGACTCCTGCTCCAGGAACAACAACGATGACACCAATGGCCCAGGTGACCCTGACCTCTGTTGCTGCCTTTGCCTCGCCGACACTACCAAGGGAACAGGCTCCAGGGCCTACCGGTGTCAGGAGTCCCCATTTCAGGCACCACCATCACCAAGAATCCAGGCCCTGGGCCTACTGCGACCAGGAGTCCCTGCTCCAGGCATTGCTGCTGCCAAGAGCCCAGGCTCTGGTCTACCAATGCCAGGAGTGCCTGTTCTGGGCACCACCACGGCCAGGAGTCCAGGCTCTGGGCCTGCTGCCACCACCATCAGGAGTCCTGGTCCATGCCACTGATGTTGCAGTCACTGCCCTCGTTGACACAGTTCTAGCCTCGAAGATGAAGAATGAAGGAAAAAGAAAAGAGAAAAGATGAAAAGTGCATTGAGAAAATGATGCAGCTGGCCTGGAGCAGATGGTCTCTGATGAGCCGAACTACTGTGCTGGTGCCATCTTGGAGCCATTTGTCATGGTCAATAAATGTCAGCCTAGTCAGTGATGCCAACATCCCACAAATAAATGATAATTTTAGAAAGAATGACCGCAAAAGATTCTTTCTAGGCTTGGTGAGATGTTTTCAACTATAAAATAAATATTAACTCATATGATTGAAAGAAAAAAATGTACTTTGGACTTAAAATTTAACTTTTCACAGGAGTGTTATTTACAACAATGTCTACACTTCAAAAGTGCAGAGGAATGTGCAGAGGTTAAGAAAGGTGATATAGAAATGCAAATGGTTTCTTCTTTAGCTCTTGTAACAAATGTTACTGCAGTATACTCAACATACGACAGTGTTATTGATGAAAAGTTTCAAAATAATCATCTTTTCGTAAAAATATTCATGGCCATTTTCTGAGAAGTGCAAATACTGAGCAATTAAGTGTCTACCTATCTTCAACAAAATGCCATTGCTTTGACAGTGGAAAATGCCAATAAGCAGTTATGGATTACATTCATCAGCAAGTATGTACTGGAGTTTGTTCTCCTTTGTTCAATTAATGCAGATGGTGCGCTGAAAGGTAGCAAGTTACAGGACAGTATTATGCAATGCAGCAAATTTTGCAGTACTATTTATATTAAAACACTCCTCGCACGGCTTCGAGAATCATTTCAGTGATCACTGATGGTAAGAGCATCTACCTAGTCACTGTAACGATGATTAAAATTAATGCACAGCACCATTATTGAAGATAGTAGTTTCATATAATAGACAATGTCAAAAATAGAATGCTGCTTCCTCACCTCCGCTCTTTTATACCGTAACAGTTTGCCAGCAATCCTTAAAGCTTGGCTAGAAGCTGGATACCTAACAGAATAGAAATACAGTTTGTAATAAACTTCCTGCATTCTGAAGGGTTAACGTATGAGAACCTACACTGATTAATCTCCCAATTTCAGAATCCTTTCTGGGATTTTTAAAGACAAATAATACAGAAGATGGTCCACTGCATTTCCTACATTTTTTGAAATGTCTAATGCTTGAATTTAAAATAATTCACAGTTTGCAAATTACATTATTTGGCACCTCTGCAATTTGAATGAGTAATAGGTTCTGCGCTCCAAAAGTGTGACAACCAGAAAAGGGTATGAATATTCAGCTTTCAGAGCACTTTTAGAGTACGTGCTTTATTTTAATTGAGAGGGAAAAAATAACAGTCTAGCTCACATAGAAGAATCATTTGATTGCGATGAGATATTTTCAAAGGCTTTTGAGAGGTAAACATATATATTCCTGATTATTTTTGTTAGGGTGGAAATAAAGGCCTCTTTGTAGTTGAATTAACAATCATAAATAAGCTATTTGGCTCTGAGCCCACATCCCATAATCTCCATACTCCTTTCTTGAAGATGCTGATTTATTTTCATGTCTGATTCCATAGGCATCAAGCCGAGGTTATTTCTGACTTACAACCTAACCAGGCAGACAGCTGCTTGAATCGGATAAGGTTATTTGGCTATAAGGATCTTCACAGCCAATAACTGTAACAAGCAATTTCCATGATCAAAATACGATCTGTTTTCACACCTTCCTTTAACTCAGAGGCAGTATTGTGGTACAAGTACTTTTTCATTGCAAACATACACATTGCTCATTTAAAAAAAAAATCTGTAAGTACACACAAAAAGTTCTCAATCTGTTCCATACAGTCTTTGTGAGGAGAAAAAAAGAAACATAAATGACATATTGGAATACAACATCCCACAAAGCTGCCAAGTAGTCGCAAAAATAAAGATACTTTTAAATCACGCAGGAAAAGAATTTACATACATTTTGGTATTTGTGAACTGAATGGACCCCCATTAAATTTTGGCAGAAAGACCACAGACAGCAGTTTTTCCCCACAGCACCTTGGCAGCAACTGCCCCAAGCTTTAGTGCGTCCATCAGCACTTAGTCCTTTACCTTGGAATGTGCCATTCTGCAACATTTGGTCGAAGTCAACGCTTTGTACCAGAAGACCAAAAAGATTCAGGCAGACCAATCAGCATCTTTCACTGAGTTAATGATCCTCCAGGCGCAGTGAATATTTTTGTCTCGTTGTGTGTCCTGGGGAACAGACCATAGAGTACAGAGTCTTGTGTCATGGAACTGCTCAGGACGAACCTTGACAAAAAAAACATTGCATCTCTCTCAAGACTTTCTTTGCAAAGGCACATTTCAGAAGGAGATGTGTGACAGTCCCTTCCCCCCACCCCTGGCTGCTTCGATGGAGGAGGAGATAGTCCGGGTATATACAGAAAGGATTCAACGGGCAGTGCCTTTCTCAACACCAGCCAAATGATGCCTTGGTGGTTGTTGAAAAGCTCTGGTGATGACACATTCTGCCAAATGACTGCTCAGGGAACCTCGCAAAAGCGATGCAATTGTCATTGTCCCTTTTCAGTCAGATACCTCAATATTCACCATGTGCCTGTGTGTTGAGTTGCAAGCAGAGTCAGGAGGATAGCATCATGCGTTAATGAATGTGACGGTGACATTATTTTCTAACTCCTTTAAAGAAAAACGAAATGGCAGGGAAAACATCTAGTGTTAGAAAGTTATATTTCAGGAATACAAAATGGTGCCTGGTGGTTAGTTGGATCAATTGAAGAGTGGTGCGAAGTTTTACATTTGCGGCAAATCCCAAGTCTGCAAGCCCAATTGGAAGCTGCAGGTAAGATGTCAGCACAGTGAAGAGATCTAGTACTGAACCATCTATAAAGGGGAGAATAATAGCTCGATTGCAATGATTAGAAATTTCAGCTTCAAACTCCCAACCTGAGACAGCAGGAAGCAGGTGTAATATAGATGTAGCAGGCTGAGTAAATTGCTTTTAACTAATTGCACTATTTACAAATAAATGAACAATTTAGGCTGACAGTAAGTAGTTGGTATTGTTATGAATGTAGAAATTTTCCTTTCTCAATAACCTTGTTATATCTCTGTTATATTTTCTTTCTAAAGCCCATATAATTTCTCTTGTAAAACATATTATTATGACCACTATTATTTCTGAAATGACATTTTATGTTTTAAAAGGAGGCTGCATAAAGATTATTCCATCTTCTTGCCTTAATCTTTTGGTAATTATTTTTCCATCTTGTAACTGATTCACTACAGAATTGAACCATAGAAATGACTGACCCCTATTTGCCTTATCAAAAGCACTCATGATTTAGAACAGCTCATATTGTATCTCCTCTTGATCTTTCATTAATTTTCTCCTCTTAACCAAAGCACAGTTCTTCTTATTATTTTCTTTAAAAATCTCTTCTGTACCCTCTCCATGGTGCTAAAAGACCATAAAACGTAGGAACAGAAGTAGGCCACTTGACACGTCTGTATCAATGCTGTCCTTCAATAAGAGTATGGCTCATCTGGTAAAACACTACTCCACTTTCATGCCTTATCCCTTACCTCCAGTTCCCTTTGTGATTTACAATCAGCCTATCTCGGCCTTGGCTGTATTTAATGACCCAGCCTCAACAGCTGTCTGTGGTAAAGAACTCCACAGATTCCCCCTAAGAGGATTCCCTCTTCCTCATCTTTGTCCTGACTGGGCAACTCCTTACTCTTCCTGAAACTCTCCCTGAAACAATCTCTCTGGCACCTTTCTGTCATGCCTTTAAAAATCTTATGCTTCAATAAGATCATTTCTCATTCTTCTAAATTCCAGTGTATACAGCCTTATCTTCTCAACCTCTCCTCATAAGACAGTCTGTCCACACCTGCTCTCAATCTAGCGAACTCTGTGCACAGCCTCCAATCTCACCATAGTTTTCCTTAGGCTCAGGGACCAAATCTGGATACAGCTGGGGAACCTTTCACTAAGATGGATAGGTTTGGGTCAGATAGAATATCTAAATGGTCATAATCTGCGACCTGGCACCATATTGAGTCTAACCTCCACACTATGGATGCAGGATGGGGAGTAGGCAACCAACTTGTCCCCCAGAGAAGATTAGCCATTTCAATATTATGATAAGGTTTGTGTTTTTACTATCATTTTCAACTCAACCTTGGTCACCCCTACCTCTCATGACCCTTTAGCTCTTCTCCACAAGGCCTCCAACTTCTGACCTCTGAACTCACTCCTGCTCTGGACCCTCTTGTCTATGACTTTGTTACAAACAGAGGAGAGAAGATGGGATGGTTCTCTTTCTTTCCACCTCGCAACTAACTGTGTCAAGATATGTTGAGAGAAGTCAGCTGACCTCTACACCCTCAACTCAATATTGTTTCAATGCAGCTTGCCCATTCTCCATGCTGTGTTTAAGAAAAAAAATAAATTGTTCATTTTTCATATATCTGTGGGTACACCTGCATGTGCATAACAACTTCGAACTACATTAGCCACCAACAACCCCTTGCTCCAGCAACTTCCAGTTGATCTCCTCACCTCTTTTTTTCATCCTTTCTGCAGCTTGCTATTGAAACCTTAACCTCTCAACCTGGCTGGCGGCATCCAAGAAACAGAGATGAAAATTGTTTATCAAGCGTGCCTGTTAAATGTGGCAGGACCCACAGGAAACCTATTCTCCTTGCTTTCTGAAGCTCAAAGCAGCACTGCAATCACCTCCAAGTTAATATCTAGCCCATATTCAAACTGCTGTTCACTCAATGATTTGTGTAAGTTTGTCCCTGTTTATTCTGGGGTGTCACATCTTCGAAGCCTCTATGAATAAGTTGTTGGAAATATTGCTCTTGCCAAGCCACTGTGTTTGAGTTGCACACATTACACTCTAAGAGCTCTCATAATGTGACCACCATTAGATGTCCCAACTAAGTTTGTCTGCCGCTTTCTGTTCTATTTTCCAGTAAAAATATAACTTGAAAAAAAAATTAACTGGCTGAAAAGAAATTCCCCCTTTTTTAAGTGGATTTAAGCTAGAAAGTTCTGAAGTGCCCTGATTGCACAGGGAGGTGACTGGGCAGTGTGTGTATTGAAACATCTCAGCACTATGCCATGAAGATGGGTATGCAGTTGTTCATGAATGTTTGAACTTGCCCTCTCTGACCCAGGTGGAATGTGTACGAATATGAAACTCACCCTGAGGTAACTGCGCTGAATGCTTCCATTGAAGACACAACATGGAACATGCAAAATCTTAACACCAATCAAACATGTACCCTCACCTGCTCAGCCATTCAGAAAGCCACGCTTTTCTTCTTAACTTCCTACCTCTTTTACCGTTCGAGCCATAAATAAAGAGGTCAAAGGTTTAGGAAGGGCTGGGATGCTGAAAGAAGTAGAGGGGCTTCCACAAAAAAATCCCATGTAATCTTCATCTCAAATATTCTTTCCTCATCAAACGTCCACTCCCTGACTTTCCATGCTAATTCCTGTGAGCGTGAAGGTCAGTGTCTCAAATGTCAAACATGGATAGCTCTGACTGTCTGATGTTTAACAGTCTTGATTGTCAGCCTACTCCAGAGAAGGATAAGTCTGACTTTAAAACCCTGAGCTATGGGTCAAATGGTAAAACATCATCGGCTCGCAGCGGAAGAAGGCAGATAGTGACAATGAGATTGTAGGGTCCAGACCCGAAACGTCAGCTTTCCTGCTCCTCTGATGCTGCCTGGCCTGCTGTGTTCATTCAGCTCTACACCTTGTTATCTCAGATAGTGACAATGGACTGGCTGGTGATATAAAGACAATGGGTGAAGCTCTCCAACTTGTTTAGCAGCTCTCTGGGAGAAGAACAATTCCAAAAGTAAAACCTGATTGGAATCTACATCTTGCCCCAGGGCAACTTTATTTGTTCTGGTGAAATGCGATAATGGTACTGCACATTCTTCATGCTGTTAAGTATATTCAAAATGCAGATTTTTCAATAATTATCAACAAACATACCATGCATTGCTGGGCTTGCTGTGATGACAAAGCGGTGAAAGGGATGGATAAAGGCTTTCAACTGGCAGTCCTATCACACAGTGATGCTCACTCGCTGCAGATCAGGACAGATGTGGAATTCATATTGTCCTAATGAGGGAGCAAAAGAAGGTGAATTCCAAATTCAAGTGTGAACAAAATATGCTGGAAAAACTCAACCATTCAGGCAGCATCTGTAAAGAGAAACAGAGCTAAGTTACATCAGAACACTAATAAAAGGTGAGATAACAAGGTGTGGGGCTGGATGAACACAGCAGGCCAAGCA
>JAHRHZ010000264.1:27150204-27162939 GCA_024137785.1 Ginglymostoma cirratum
TGATGAAGGGTCTAGGCCCGAAACGTCAAGCTTTCCTGCTCCTATGATGCTGCTTGGCCTGCTGTGTTCATCCAGCCCCACACCTTGTTATCTCGGATTCTCCAGCATCTGCAGTACTTTTTATCACTAATAAAAGGTGATTGATTTGATGCATTAATACTGTTTCTGTTCACAGATGCTTACCTGACTTATTGCATTTTTACAGTTTCGTTGTTCTTATTTCAGGTTGCTAGCATACATATTATCTAACTTTTAGATCAGTCACCCTAAACACAATCGGCCCTCTGTGCATCTGGCTGAACACCAGCTCTGGCTGGTTACCAGTCACTCAGGTTGAAGCATGAAGAAAACTTGACAATAACTAACTATTGGCTCTGGAATGTCCAAATGCCTCTACACAATAACACAAGCTGCGTAGAGCAGCTCTGACTGTCAGAACACTGGGCAGGTGCATGAATGATATAACCACTCTAACAGAAGCAAGATTTCCAGGCGAGTCTCATGTTGAGGAAATAGAAACGTAGCACACATACTCACTGTTTAGAATAAGAGATGAGAGCAAAAAGATAAAAGGAAAAAAAAATTGGTTAATTTGTGAATTATTTGCAATGTGGGACAGTTGAATGTTGCAGTGGAGTTACAGGATGTGTTGATTTTATAGTTGAACAGTTGGCTTCGATATCCTCGGCTTTGTTGATTGCTTGAGATTTGGTTGTTGTGATTCTTTTCAACCTTTCTAACATTCCGGATGAGAAAGTTATTTTCTTGTCCTGTTTTCTTTTGCCTGGTTAGCTAGATAGCTACTAACACTCAGAGAGACACAACTCCTTTACCTGAAACACAGGGGTGACTAAGGGATAGTTCTTCATCTCTAACATTCATGCTCATTAACCACTCAAACCCAGGCTAATATGCATGGGCACCTTCATCCATTGGCAATGCGAGAACATCAGTTGAACTTGCACAACCCAGTTGAATTGAATCTAGATTTTCAACTCCTATCCTGTGTGTTCTTCAAGGGGAAAAACACAAAATATTTGGGTCATAATGCACTCGGGGTGACTTGCTGTTGAGCAGGGAGTCGTCAGTCCCCTGTTATCTTAATAGTCACATGAAGTTACAATCCTGTGCGTTTGACTTATCTTTTCCCACTTTGAAGGGTCATTGATTGAAGCTCCCTACATGTCGTTAGGTGTGCAGTTCCATGTCTCTCTCTCTTTCTCTCTGACAGATAACTGATTCATATCTGCAACCAATTTTGGCTGTACCAATGCCGTTTAAATAACACATTTGGAATTACAAAATAAAAGTGTCCATAATACTTCTGAGTTCTGACCCAGTGTCATGGCACAAGTTAGGAGAGTGACTCTCCGCTTTCCTGGATGGGTGCATCTCCAACAACACAGCGAGAAGCTCAAAACCATCCAGGACAAAACAGCCTAGTTGATGGTCACCATATTCACCACTTTCAATGTTCATTTCTTTCACGACCAACACACAGTGGCAGATGTGTATTCCATCTCCAAGATCCACTGTAGTAAGTCACCAGATTCCTCTGACAGCACTTCAGAACTTGTGACCCTTATCACTTAGAAGGGTTAACAGGGATGCAAGGAGATCTGATCATGCGCAGATTTTCCTCCAAGCCACATTCCATTTGGACTTGGAATTACATTGCCTCCTCCTTCACTATCCCTGGGTCAAAAGTGTGGAACTTCCCTTTGAATAGCACAATGGGTATATCCACATCCAATTAACTACAGCAATTGAAGAAGTCAGCTGTCCACTATCTTCATAGAGATAATTAGAATAAAAAATTCTGACCTGGCCAGTGACATACACATCCTATGATAAACAAAAAAAAATCGTGTTTCAATGTCCATACTCTCAATAGATTGATTCAGTGGTTGGTCCATTTAATCCTGACAAGGAACCGAGATGGGATTATTGTGAGGCTTTCAAAAGGTCACTCAAAATAGTTCAAAGATTACTGAATGATTTTTTTTTGTCAGTTGGTCAAAGGCAGTTAAAGTATAACATTGTTACTTTCAAACAAGTAGTCAGTCAGGTAGAGGAAAATAGAGGAAGGAACTCCCTCCTGAAGAAGTGCTGATATAAGACCATAAAAGATAAGAGCAGAATGAGGCCACTTAGCCTATTGAGTCTGCTTCTCAGTTCAATGAGGTCATTACTGATCTGATAATCCCTCAACTTCTCTTTCCTGACTTTTCCCCATGACTTTGATTCCCTTACTAATTAAAAATCTGTCTATCTCAGCCTTGAATACACCGAATGATCCAACCTCTAAAGCCCTTTGCTGTAAAGAAGTCTACAGATTCACTAACTCTCAGAAAAGAAATTCCTCCTCATCTCTGTCTAAAATGTGTGATCCCTTATTCTGCTGTTGTTCTAAGCTGTTACAGTTCAGTGAAGTCCTGGGAACCAATAAGTGCAGCTATTAATTGAGATTAGGGCAAAGGAAAAGTCACAGGAGCTGTTAGAAGCAACTGGGGCTTGATGGAAGCCCGCAAGCAGTATTTGCCTGGTGCAAGCTGAGAAATGTTGGGACTTGGAGATACCCAGCATGGTGAAGCTAGAAGTCTGAGGTACAGCTAGGATTATACCTGAAGAAGGCCTGGAATGCAGTCTCAGGAATCCAGTGGAACACTGTCTTGAGAACAGATTGAATTACCACCAAACAAAAATAAAGGTGCCTCAGACATGTGACTTCAAGTAAAAACTGGAAGAACTGCAGATGCTATAACTCAGGAACAAAAACAGAAGTTGCTGGAAAAGCTCATCAGGTCTGGCAGCATCTGTGAAAGGAAAACAGAGTTAATGTTTCAGGTCCGGTGACGCTTCCTCAGAATTTATGGCGCCTGGGAAAATGTAAGTTTATATGCTGAAAAAAGGGGAGCGTGCTGGGATAGGAGGTAAACAATAGGATAGAGCCGGTTCTATCCTATCTTTTACCCCCACCCCATCCCCCTCCCCTTTTTTCTGCATATAAACTGACATTAGGTCTGAGGAAGGGCCACTGGAACGAAATGTTAACTCTGTTTTTTCCTTCACAGATGCTGCCAGACCAATGTGACTTCAAGTGTCATTATTTACATTCACATTATCTACATTCAAAGATTGATGTGGGGGAAATGGGTTCCGATTCATGACGCACGGGTACCAATATTGAGGAAGGAGAGAGCTGTTCCATTGGGAGGGGCTTCATTTGAACAATGGTAGGATCAGTGTCTGAGTGAAATATATAATTAGCATTGTAAATAGGGCTTTAAACTAATTAGAGGGGCAGGGATCTTAAATTGAAGTGAAGTTGAAAAAATTAAAAGAAGAAATGAGAGAGCAAAAGTTAAGGTTAATGAAGAGGCAAATGATCGAAGAGTGGCAGGAAGGGGTAGAAAACATAAGCTGGAGAATGCAAAAGAAACAAGAACCAGAATAATAATGGTAAACTGTCAAATTTTAAAGCTCTTTATCTGAATGAATGCAGCAGTTGTGACAAAGTAGATGAATTGATGGCACAAATGGAAATAAATTAACGTGGCTTGAAAGCTATTCTGCAGACCTGGTTGTAGGGTGATTATGACTGGAAACTAAGTATTCAAGGGTGTTCAACATTCCAAAAGAATATGTAAAAGGAAGAACAGGTGGGTGGTGTTTTTAATAAAAGAAGGTATCAGTGCGGTGGTGAGTAGTGATTTTAGATGCAGTAGGAGGAGATGTAGAAATAGTTTGTGTTGCAATAAGAAATGACAGGGAAAATTAGTCACAGATCACAGTCATCTATAAACCCCTAAAGGTTTGCCTTACAATAGGATTATGTATAAATCAGGAGATAATGGAGGTGTGCAAGAAGGACACTACAATTGCCATGGATGATTTTAATCTTCATTTTGATTGAATAGGTCAGATGGGCAAGAGTAACATGGAAGCTGAATTTCTAGAGTGCATCAGGGATTGTTTCTTAGAGCAATACATTGCACAACCTACAAGGGAATATATCAACTAATGGGTAATGAGGTAGGAGTTATAAGAGACCTCACTGTTAAAGATACTCAATGGGGTAGCAGTCACAATGCTGTAGAGTTTCAAAGCAGTTTGAGGGAAAACAACGTGGGTCTCAAACCAGTGTCTTCAACTTAAATAAAGACACTTACAGAGGTGTGGTCAAAGATTTGTCTAAAACAGACTGGGAAATAGAGTAAGGTGAAAGTCAGTTAAAGAGTATGGCAGACGTTTAAGCAGGTATTTCATCACACTCAGCAAAAAACGAATGCAGGTGAAATGAACCCTATTCCAACCCTATTCTCTCAATCCAGTCACCATTTAACCACCAGGTCCTACACTTTAGCCTGTCCATAGCTATAGCCTATCTGAAAACCTCTCTATGTCAGTGCTAACCAGTCCCCTGTGGCCACTGTAGAACAGCAGCTTCTTACTGTCCACTAGGAAGTATCACATACAAGTAAGCAATTAGACAAATACAAATATGAGCTTTTGTTGATGGAGAGCAAACCCAAGTGGAAGCTAAACCAATAAGACTGAAGTTTGCTCCCACAATGTAAACTAGATTTCAACATCGTGACCAAGAATAAGGGAGGCAATGGCCTGGTGGTATTATTGCTAGACTATTAATCCAGAGACCAAGATAACATTCTGGGGACCCAGGGTCGAATCCCACCACCGCAGATGGTGGAATTTGAATTCAATAAATATCTGGAATTAGGAATCTGATGATGACCATGAATCCATTGTTGATTGTCGGAAAAACCCAACTGGTTCACTAACCCCCTTTAGGGAAACTGCCATCCTTACCTGGTCTGGCCTACAGGTGACTCCAGACCCACAACAATGTGATTGACTCTCATCTGCCCTCTTAGGGATGGGCAACAAATGCTGCCTAAGATAGCAAGAACTGCAGATGCTGGTATCAGAGTCAACATAGTGTGAAGCTAGAGGAACACAGCAGGCCAGCAATGCCCTCATCCCATGAATGAATAAAAGAAAATTCACAATCCATGATGGTCTGCTACGCCCAGCTCTCATCCAATAGCAGTGGTTATTAATCAGGTCCTGACTGGCTTGTAGCAACCAGCACAACTGAGCTCTGTCATAACACCATAAGACATAGGAGCAAGAATTAGGCCATTCAGCCCATCGAGTCTGCTACACCATTCAATCATGGTTGATAAGTTCCTCGACCCCATTCTCCCACTTTCTTCCCGTAACCCTTGATCCCCTTGACGATCAAGAACATTTCTATCTCTGTCTTAAATATACTCAATGACGACTCCACAGTCTTCTGTGGCAATGAGTTCCACAGATTCACCACTCTCTGGCTGAAGAAGTTTCTCCTCTCTCCATTCTAAAGGGTCTTCCGTTTACTCTAAGGCTGTGCCCTCGGGACCTAGTCTCTCCTACCAATGGAAACATCTCCTAACGTCCACTCTGTCCAGGCCATTCAGTATTCTGTAAGTTTCAATTAGATCCCCCATCAGCCTTCTAAACTCCATCAAATATAGACCCAGAGTCGTCAAACGTTCCTCATATGTTAAGACTTTCATTCTTGGGATCATTCTTGTGAACCTCCTCTGGACTTGCTCCAGGGCCAGTAAATCCTTCCTGAGGTATGGGGCCCAAAATTGTTCACAATATTCTAAATGTGGCCTAATCAGAGCTTCATAAAACCTCAGAAGTACGTCCCTGCTTTCATATTCTGGTCCTCTCAAAATAAATGCCAACATTGTATTCGCCTTCCTAACTACTGACTGAGCCTGCAACTTCACCTTTAAGAGAATCCTGGACTAGAACTCCCACGTCCATTTGCACTTCAGATTTCTAAATTTTCTCCCCATTTAGAAAATAGCCTAAGCCTCTATTCTTCCTACCAAAGTGCATGACCTCACACTTTCCCACATTGTCTTCCATGTTGTCATGTTGTCATGGGCAACATCAGCTTCCCTTATCACAGTGTCCTTGTCCTCCTCCTCCTCGGAAGACAGCTCCTGCTCCTTCAGTTCCTCAGCATCCAGCACATAGCCTTATTGCCTGCTCCAATTGTGCAGAGCACAGCACACCAGGATGGTGCAGCACAACCTGTCTGGACTATGCAGGTGAACTGCATCCTCGGTAGCCTTATCGTCTGTTCCACCATAGCCCCAGTTAAAACATATGCAGCATTAAAACTGCACTCTGAATCAGTTAAGGCAATGCAAATTATCCAAGTCCCGGAAGTGGTAATGGTGATCACTCATCACCGGAACATTAATGCATTGGAACTTCTTCCTGTTGATGAATCCTGCAGTGTTGTGATGTGGCCATCTGAGCGCCACATGTATGCAGTCGATGGCACTCTACTCCAAGGAGAAGCCAGCTATGTTTCTGAATCTAACGAATCCAAATCCAAGTCTGGCAGCATCTGTAGAAAGAAACAGGGGAAATATTTCGAGGCTAGTGTCAATCTTCCTCAGAATTGAATATCACTGAGGTGATTCAGGCCACCAACAAGGCACTTGAAAAACATTAATCCTCATAATTAGCAACTCAAAACTGCCTATGCCACTTCTGAAAAGCACAAAAGATGGAGCAAAATGCTTCTCCCATTGTGGAGAGCTTCAGTGGACTTGTCATCTGATTCTACCACATATCTCAGCACAGGGCATGTTGCTCAGACCGCAACTGGATTCCACTTTCTGTCTCTCTACCTCTCTTCTTCTTTATTATGTTCCAGCCTCTTTGATCAAGTATTTGGTCAACAATTCTTATATAATTGCCCTGTTGCAGAAAGGATATTATTAAGGTGGAGAGGATTTAGAAAAAATTTCCCAGGAAGTTCCTGGAATGGAGTGTTTGAGATATCAAAATAGACTGGAAAGGCTGCACTTTTTCTCCATGCAGTGTAGGAGGTTGAGGGGTGACTTTATGGAGGTTTATAAAATTATGAGGGACACAGTTAAGGTGAATGACAAGGATCTGTTCCCTAGCGTGTGTGAGTTCAGAAATACGGGGCATATTTTTAAGGTGAAATGAGAGAGACTTGAAAAAGAAATTAGGGGCAACTTTTTTACACAAAAATTGATTCGTGTGTGGAATGAACTGCCAGAGGAAGTGGTGGATGCAGGTTCAGGTACAACATTTAAAAGATAAGTTCATGAATAGGAAAGGTTTGGAGTGATGTGAACTAAATGCAGGCAGGCAGGATTAGTTTAGTTTGCGAACATGGTCAGCATGGTCTGGTTGGACTGAATAGTCTGTTTCCATGTGGTATGTCTCTATGATGTTTTCATTTGCAGCTTGGTACTAAATTTTGTTTGATGACATATTTGTATGGTGTCTTGGGATGATTTAATATATAAAAGCAATAAATAAATACAAACTGTTGTTGTTCTGTTGTCTGCTTTAATAAAATGTTTTGTTACCCGTTTAATTGCCATGCGGTCTAGTAATGCGAGATCTGTGAACAGCAACAGGTTTTTTTGGCCATAACTATAAAGAACAGAATGTTAAGAGAGGACTTCTTACTTGGAGCCTTCATGGCCTCCAGTTCCATGTGATCCGATATCACTACTGCATATTTCCTTTGCATGTGATCAATGATTACGCTCAGGGCAGATATAATTCCTTTTATTCTACTTCAGCTGCTGCCTTTAGTGATTCATTTATATAAATTCCCAAGTTTCTCTAACACTACTTAAAAATTTACTGTTTAATTTATGTTGCCTATCCTGTTTGTCCTTTCAATGTGTACCACAATGCAAGTTAAAGGGATCAAATATTGGCAAATAGAATCTCAATAATCTAATCTATCTCTTGGAAGGTTCTTTCTCAGGGAATTCTAATTGAATTGATCCAAGCTGACAATATGCACCTCTCAAATTGTCTCACCGTTTTTTGGCATAAAATTAACTAAAAATCCTAGTTTATTAAGATATAAAGAGCGTAAACCAAGCAGAAAATAAAGCAACGGGATAGCCTATATTTTAACTGATTTACCACATATTTGGAGAGGGAATTCCAGTCATATTCAGTTTAAATCAATCCTTTAGGAGCTACTACATTGCATTTCTTGACCGTTTGCTGATGTTCCCTCTGACATTTCCTCTACTGCAAAGTGACTTCAGATATACAAAGCTGCAACCCAACTATGCTTTTCTATGCCACAAAACGTATTAATAGCACCTTAACAACATTGGGGTCAAGAAGTGGAAGTTTATTTTTGATGTCCAGAATTTGGGAGTGTTGCAAGGGAGGAGATTAAGAAGTTAACATACAGACAATATTTGATTTTATTGCATTCATGGGACAAGGGCATCACCGGCTAGGCTGACATTTATTTTCCTCCCCTAATTAGCTGTTGCTGATAGGGCAGTTGAGAGTCAATCATGTTGCTGTAGGTGTGAAATTGCATGTAGACCAGACTAAATAAGACCAGCAGATTACCCTCCATCAATGACATTAGTGAACAAGATGGGTGTTTACGACAATTAGTTGTGTAGTCATCTTTGGGTTTGCTTTTAATTCCAGACTTTTATTGAATTCAAACTTCACCATCAGCCATGGTAGGATTTGAACCCATATCCCTTCAACATTAGCTTAGGGCTCCAGATTTCTAGACCAGTGACACTAACCTGCATTACTATCTCCATTTGAACAAGCCCATTGATTATATTGATTAGGGTACTTCAAAATAAAATAGTGCTTCCATTTTGCACTAATTTCGAAAGATGCTGGTTGTACCACACTGTAACAGACACAAAACATAACACTGCCATTCCTGAATCATTTCAAAGTACTTCAAGTTAAAGGCCATCTACTTGCCAGAAATGTTAAAAGGATCTGATCCAAGATCTCTACAGCACATCCATGTTCTGCCTGGACCTCCCTTCTTTGCACAGTTATCCATGATTACGGCAGAAGATCTAAAACATTTTGCCAATTCTTATTTTCAAAGTCATTATCTTCCATAATTGATTTTGATATGATCAAAAGGTGCACCAATTCCTTCCTAGTCCCACTCTTCAATTGTTCGAAGTACATTATGAATTTGAACAGAGTGGTGATATTGTCAATTAAATGGATTTGAAGCTGTACCTAGTTTAGGATTAGAAAAAAAATTGAATTAGGTTTCTTCTGTCAACAAAGAATAACAAGTTTATTACACATGAAATTTAAAGCAAAAGTACAAAGGGAATCACCACAATAAAATGATTTAGACTGTGCAAAGATATGACTTATCTTTTAACATTCAAATCCTAACATAAGGCAAATATGGAAAACAAGCGATGGTTGAACACCCTAGAGATCATTGCATATTCAATCAAACAGATTCCATGGATTTTTCAGCAACGTCCCACAACATTGTTGATGTTGTGGTTCACCAAATCACACTAGAAATTCTCAAAGGATTAGATTCTTCGCTTTTGATGACATGGTCTTGAAACTCCTACATAGGCCACTCCAGCATGGACTATTTATGTTCTGGTGATGGAACTTTCCTGGGTTCTTAGAAACCGTACTCCAGTGCTTACCCATTGGCCCAAATCCAACCTTTCATTATCAATTAGCTTCACCAAGCCAGTAGAGTCCAATATGTATTCCTAAGCTCTAACCTGGCTCAGTTACACAAAGCAAAAATGGAAATTTCGTTTAGGACTCGTATGTCTTTTGGAACACACCAGGGACAAATGATGGCTGAAAACATTCTCAAGAATTGTAATAACTCAAGTGGAATATCGAGGCCAGAAGGCTTTTTTTTTGGCATTTCTCTTCAGAATAACTGACCTACTTTAGCATTTCATTTTGATGTCAAATATTTGATATTTTCTCTAAAATAGTAAATGTGAAATGCCTCAAAGAACCTGACTATTTTGAGGGGCGAAGGCTGTGATGTGGCAAGCAGAAGTATGGTGCTGAGATGAAGACTACTTATTGGCTGAGGAAAGGATCTTGATAGGTTTACTGGAATTCTTATTGCTCTTCTTCAAAGAGTGCCAGGAAATCTTTAGCAAATACCTAGAGGACTGAAGTAGGCAGAAAGCACCTCCATTTAACTCATCATCCATGACAGAATGCAGCAATTTAGAAGTACAGAATATAAGCAATAGCTTAGACAAATACCTTGATAGGAACGTCAGATCCATAACCTGGTAAACCCAAGATTACCAATCATCAATTCTTACCAAGCAACAAAACTTTCTATTGCCTAGAAATAACTGTTGCTGATATAAGACAGTAAACAATTAACCAGCTGCTATGCTGTTCCTCCACAGTTGAACCTTAAATTTTTTTGGCTAAGTGTCTGTTTCAGCGAGATTCTTAGAAGATTTCTAGCTGTGAGTGGCTAAATTGGACAGCTCCAGACAGGAAGACACCAGACCCCTGACTGATGTCTGTATATCTCTCCAATTGAGTTAGCCTGGGACTGCCTGCTGTGGATCTTACTGTAGCAGGACTCCCTGATTGGTTGGTGCCTCCATGGATTTCACTGAGGACAACTCCCCTAAGGCTTTGAGACATGGCTGCTTGCTTGTCGCATGTGTGCTTGCCTTATAAGCTCCCGGCACATGATGCAGGTGTAGCACTCACGTAGCCCACTGCCTTCCAGCAAGATGTGTGCACTCTTGACTGAAGACTGCTGATTAGCACTGCAAACTGCCTAGTTTTGTGGCAATGCTAATAAACTTAACAAAGTAAGATCGGGATGCTGTGAGCAACCAGGTAGGCACTAAGAGAGGAAGCAGTCAGAGAGCATATGAACCACCTGTAATGCAGGCTGGTCCAATCTACGAGTTGGCACCCCGTCCTCCATGCAATGTCCTTGCAGTAGCCTTTCAATGCCTGTTGTTGGTATAACCTTCAATGGAGACCTGTGGTTCCTAAAAATCCTGCAAGTGGCTTGGAAATGTGCCATTGGGATTCTAAGGGCCTGGAAAATATGTCAATGCCCAAAGATTAAGGGCATGTGTGCCTGATGCCCATGGATTGTCTCCTGAGGTGTTGTTGCAAGGAAAGGAGCATGGAGACTCTCAGCAGCCAGTGGTAAAGCCAGGTTGTCAGGTAACCGCTCTGATTGCTATGCTGAGAATTCTCAGTGTCACGTTTGTTCACAGTGAGGTTGGAAACTGCATATAAATGAGGGGGGATCTGCATTTAATATATTCATTAACAAGCAATAATCCCTCCAAATCTCTCCTGGACTCCCAGAACCTTGTTAGAATACGCAGCAAGTCACTCCTGATGTTGAGACAGGCTTTGCTGGATTTCGTGTATGATTTTGTTCCATTTTTTACTATAGTAAATAGCATTTCAGCCCAATTAGGATTCTATCGCTAGTTTCTAACTTAGTGGAAGTACTTCCTGATTTATTTTGAATGGGATAAAATATAGTTAGAATGAATGTCTGATGAGCCAGCTCAAGAGTACTTCTGTTGCTATTTCTCTCATTCATTTCTCAGCTTATCTCAAAGTTCAATTATATTTATTTATTGTTCATCAATAACTCTATATTACCAATTCAAAATCCTGGCTATGCTGACCAGACAATGAATGTTATCATCATTAATATACGTATTTTCATTGCATATTTGTTCAAACCAATACAGCACAATGCATCTCCTAAGTTATCTTTAAAATTGGCTCAAATGTCATTTATTTAAAAACAAAGTATATATCAAGATATTAGAGATAAAAGGTACTGCAGATGCTGGAGAATCCGAGATAACAAGCATGGGGCTGGATGAACACAGCAGGTCAAGCAGCATCATAGGAGCAGGAAAACTTGACGTTTCGGGCCTAAACCCTTCATCAGAAATATATATCAAGATATTGACTATTTTACAGTAGTGTTTTCAACTACACACATTTCCTTAAAAGTATGTAAATGTAGTTAACACATAATCCTGGCACAATCTTTTACCATCAAGAAATAAAATGTACCACTGCATTTTCAAATAGCAGGTTATCTGAATGTTTTCGAACCCTAATCTAAATACTGTTTTAGCTAAAAGGGAAAAAAGTCAGGGATGAACGGAATGAATGTTGAAAGTAGTAGTTGGGGTGTCAATCAATTAGGCTTCTTTGTCCTGGATGGCATCAAGCTTCTTGAGTGGTCTTCGAGTTGTTCCCACCCAGGCAAGTGGAGAATACTCCTTCACTCCTGACTTGTGCCTTGTAGATGGGGAACAGGCTTTGGGGTGTCTTGAGGTAAGTTGCTCATTGAAGAATTCCCACCTCTGACCAGCTCTTGTAGCTATGTTATTTGTATGGCCCTTGTTCAGTTTGGTCTCTGGTAACGTCCAGGCTGTTGAATAGCTGAATTGTACGCTATCATAATGCCATTAAATGTTAAGGGGCATAGTTAGATTTTGTCTTTTTGGAGATAGTCAATGTGTGGCACTATGTGGCACAAATATTACCAGCCACTTATCAGCCAAAGCCTAAAGGTGTCCAGGTCTTGTTTCATATGGACATGGAGTGCTTCAATATCTGAGGAATCATGAATGGTGCTGAACATTGTAAGTCATCAGTGAACTTCCCCACCTCTAACCAAATGATAGAGGGAGGGTCATTGATGAAGCCACTGAAGATGGTTGAGCCTAGGGCACTACACTGAGAAACTCCTGCAGAGATGTATTTAAGCTGAAATAACTAGCACCCTATAATCACAGTTATCTTCCTATGTGCCAGGTATGACTTCAACCAATGGAGAGTTTGCTCCCCGAT
>JAHRHZ010000264.1:27167939-27201655 GCA_024137785.1 Ginglymostoma cirratum
AATGATCATTTTCTGATGAAGGGTCTAGGCCTGAAACGTCAAGCTTTCCTGCTCCTATGATGCTGCTTGGCCTGCTGTGTTCATCCAGCCCCACACCTTGTTATCTTGGATTCTCCAGCATCTGCAGTACCTTTTATCTCTGTTACCAGACCTATTGAGTTTCTACAACATTTTCGCTTTTCACACCACCCATATATTTTGGGATTTCCTTTACAGTTTAAATCTTTTGCATGGCTGCAATAAAGCAAATTTATTATTCTCATCATTCAGAACAGCAGATTACACAAACAGATCGATGTTTATGGAATTCTCTTTCCAAAACCAAACCCCAATGGTTTCGCCTTCCATGGGTATCACCCTTCTTGGTGCATTATTCAAATAATATTGTTACATATGAAATGGGGAAGAGGAGCAGGAATCAGGTGTTATCCACTTGGAAAAGACTTGAGGAGAAATGGGGAAACTCGAGAAAGATGCTGATGACAGTTCTGGTGAGTGCAGTGAATTCATCAAAAGAGGTTTGATCAGGAGGAATAGGAAAGAAAGTGGCCGAGACGAATGAATAAATGGTTTTGTCCATGAACTCCAACTGTTAATTGTTAGATGTCAAACTGAAAGGATCCATAGGAAACAGTTTAAGAAGTTCATTGATCATATAGTTAAGAAGCCATGGATTATTTAAGCAATCCAGGAGGATTGTGAAGTAGTGAAGAGCATTGGCGAAGGAGAGTAAGACATAATAGCGTGTTATGTGTCTAGACAGACCTGGAGATGAAGTCTAAACCGATTGTCCACCATAAACAATCAAGTCTGCCTCCCTTTGTCTTTAAAGCAATGGGATCTAGGAAGGAGAATATCCAGGTAAAATACAGTAGTTTTTTAATTGGGTCTAAGACAATAAGGGTGAGCATGTTAATGTGGTTCAGTAGGTAGGTAGCTGCAGAAATGCCATGATGTGCAGAGGACCATAAGTTAGACAGTTAGTATGTTGAAATTGCAGTTGGAAGTAAATCAGGCAATGTTTCTTTTTCCCCAGGGACAGATGCAGGAGGCAAAGTTGAGGCATGGAACAAAAGTATGGGTAGACTGTGAGATGAAAAGAGGTGTTGCCTATGATTGATACAATAGAGTAAGGAATCTCACTGAAAATATTTAAGTAATGTAATCTCTAAAACAGCCTGTTTCAGAAGCTACTGTTTAATAATCATCTTTGTATTTTCTTATATTCCTAAGTTACAGAACAATATTTTCTATTTTCACCCATGAGAGAAATTATGAAATCAGTTGCTCCAGAAAACCACCAGGAAAAGCAATATTGAAGTATCACTAAAACTGAATAGTTTCATTTTCTCTAGGTCACTGGAGAATTGGAACATAAGCACATATCTCTCTGAGTTTATTTGACACCTTCAATCATTTTGTTGCTAATCGAGAGTAGATTGATAAGGCAGTAATTAGCAAGAACAGATTTGTCTCCTGTTATTGGACAAGTCATTTCTGACCAATTTTCTGTGTTCTCAGGTAGAAGCCAGGGTTGTAGCTGCATTGAAACAAATTGATGAGGGGCATGACTCATTCTACGGCACACGTTTTCGACCATCCTGCCAGGATATTGTCAGCGTCCATACCCTCTGCTGTATCCAATGTGTTCAGCTGTTTCTTGATGTCATTCGGAGTGAGTTGAGTTGTTGAGGACTGACAGCAATGATGTTGGGCACACCTGATGAAGGCCAAGACTAATTCTGGCTGTAAGTGTTATAAATGTTTCATCCTGGTCATTTTTCACTAATGTACTGGGCACCCATCATTGTGGTTGGGGATTTTGTGAAGCCTCTTCCTGCAGTGAGTTGTTTACCCAACTGTTGGCACAAGCCCCAGAGGTTAATAAGGAGAACGCGGCTAGAGTACTGCATTCAGTTCTGGGCACCAGAAAAGACAGGTTCACACTAGAAAGGGTACAGAGGAAGTTTATGAAGATGTGGTTAGGCCTGGGAAAATACAGCTGTAAGGAACATTTGGGTAGATTGCAGGTTGCTTACTTCTGAACAGGCAAGATTAAAGGGATATTCAGCTGAGTTGTAAAATATCATGCCGGTCCAAGTTAGAGTTTTTTGGAAAGGTCTATTTCTTTTAGCAGGGAAGTCAATTAGGAGGACACATAAATTTGATGGAATTGGTTGGAGGATTAGAGGGGAGTTAAGAATCTTTGACATCTGGAAGTTTGTGGGTGGTGTATCTGGAACTTGCTGTCTAAAAGGGAAGAAGATGCAGAAACCTTCATCCCATTTCTTCTTCTAAGGCAGTCCCTCAGGATTGAGGATGACTTGCTTCCCTTCCAGTTTGATGTTTCTGAGTTGGCTGGCTAAGTCACACAAGGGGCACATGGTTCTTGAAAGTTTAGAGGTTTATGCGCTCTCTTCAACATCTCATCTTCACCTCTGGATGTTCATAGGCCAGGAACTACTGCAAGTTGGGAAAAATGTTTGACCACTTCAGGAATGCCTTGAGGATGTTTCTAAAGTATTACCATTGTTCTCCTGAAAGCCGATGCCATGGCTGAACTCCAAGAAGGGCAGTTACTTTGGGAATCTGGTATCAGGCAGGTGTCTTGCCCAATAGAGCTGGTTTTGAGTGTTCAGCATCTTGATGCTGGTGTTAGCTTGGAAGAGGATTTCACAAAGGTACCATAAATCTTCCAGTGTTTTGACTTGCCTGCAGTAAGTCGTCCAAATCTCACCAGAGCATGGCAATCACATGTTTTAAAAAGTCATTCTCAGGTGTGCATCTTACCGCCTAGGCCAGCATTTATTGCCCACTCCTAATTGCCCAGAGGGCAGTTAAGCATCAACCATGTTGCTGTGGGTCTGGAGTTGCATGTAGGCCAACCAGGTAATGATGCCAGCTATCTTTCCCAAAGGAAGAACATTAGCAGACCAGTGTATTGTTCCTGACAATTGTTTCATGGGGCATTGTAAAACATTTAACTCTAGATTTTTAAAATCTAATTCAAATTCTACCATCTGCCACAGTAGGATTTGAACATGGGCCCCGGAACATTACCTGGGTCACTGGACTAATAGTATAAGTTATACCATTGGGCCATTACCTCCTGCTCAGTAAACCATGTTTCAATTTTAATTCTGAGATCCTGATGTTCAATTACTTGAACCAGCCAACAGTTAAGCAGAGGTTTTCAAAATCGTGAGATGTTTGACAGAATGGATAGGAAATACAAAGAAAGTTCCCACTGGTGGAATGATTGAGAGCAAGAGGACAGAGAAAAGAAGCAATGGAAACATGAGGAGAAACATTTTCATGTTTTGAGTGATTAAAATCTAGCATTGTCTGCCTCCTGCCTGAAAGTGTGGTGGAGGAGGTTCGATCAACATATTAGATATGGAATTAGATTATTAGCTGAATTGGAAGAGAGTTACAGTGAAGGCAGGACGATGGACTAAATGAATTGTTCATTCAATAAGCCAGTAGCTGAATGGTCTCTTTCTGTGTTGTAACAATTCAGTCATTCTATCACTGAATTTGGAGTTTTCCAAAGGCCAGCTTTGCTTTGATTTGATTTAATTTAATTTATTATTGCCACATATACCTAGGAACAGTGAAAAGCTTTGGTTTGTGTGCGGTACAGGCAGCTCATACCATTCAAAGTGCATTGGGGTAATAGAACAGAGTGAAGGATACGATCTTACAGCTGCAGAGAAGGTGCACAGAGAATGAGATCAACATTAAATTTAAAATTTGCGAGGTCCATTCAGAACTCTAATAACAGCAGAGAAGAAGCTATTCTTATATCAATTCGTACTTGTGTACAAACTTCTTTATCTTCTGCCCGACAGAAGAGGGTAGAAGAGATTATAACCAGGGTGGGAGGGGTCTTTGATTATGTTGGTTGTTTTCCCAAGTGGGAGGTAAAAATGGACTCAATGGATGGGAGGCTGGTTCGCATGATGGACTGGGCTGCGTTCACAACTCTCTGTAGTTGCTTGCCATACCATGCCGTGATGCATCCGGATAGAATGATTTCTATGATGCATCTATAAAAATTAGTAAGAGTCCTTGTTGAATATCCTTAGCCTCCTCAGGAAGTAGAGGTGTTGTTGTACTTCCTTGAGCATTTAAGGCAATCAATAGAAAAATATTCACACCATTTAGGGGAAGTGGAGGTGTAACGGTAATGTCTCAGGATTACTGGACAGTTTTAGACTAATGTTCTAGGGACATGGGTTCAAATTCCATTGTGGCAGGTGGTGAAATTTGCATTCAATACAAACTTGGGAATAAAACATCAGCTTAATGGTGACAACCCCATCATTGTCAATTGTAATTTAAAAACCATCTGGAAGGAAATCTCCTATCCTTACCTGATCTGGTTTCCATGTGATTTCAGACAACAGCAACGTAGTTAACTCTAAATTAGGGATGGACAATAAATGTTGGCCTAGCCCAGAATGCCCAACTCCCATAAGTTAACTTTAGAAAAGTCAGGTGAATATGTCAAGCCGTGAGGATCAGCAGCTGTGAGAGGCATAACCTGCTTGGGTAGGATGGACATCTTTTTGGCCCTGCTACCAAGGTAATACCATCTTGCTTAGTCAACATTGGTAGATATCCCTGGCCACTCTCAGTCCAGAGTGGAGTGACCAGTGGGAGTTTCCTGTGCTGAAGAAGCAGAGAATAATGCACAGAAGCAGCGTATCGAGGCTGCAGCTGCCAGTTAAAGGGATGTGACAGTTGATGCTGGATATGAAATCAATGATTGTAGGAAGGAGTAGATCAGCTCCATTCTTAGATGCATTGTTGGAAATCTTCTTGGAATTACAACAAAAAGATTTTGCTCTTTTCAGCACTCTCTTCTCAGCCTTTATGTAGCAGCTGTCTGGCAGAATTTGGCTCTCAGGGTATAACATCACTGAATTATAAAGTGCGTAAGGAGGTCATTCACCACTGTGTGCCATTTAGAAAAGCTATCCAATTAGTCCCACTCCTCTGCATTTTATATGCAGGAACATAGGTGCAGGAGTAGATCATCCAACCCCTCGAGCTTATTCCACAATTCAATTAGATCATAGACAATGTGCATCTTAGCTCCATCTACCTGCTTTCAATTTAATGCAAATAAGTTCCCTTTTGAATGTTATCTTTGAATTTTCTTCCACTGCACTTTCAGACAATGCATTCCCAATATAACAACTCGCTGCATAAAAATATTTTTTCTCCTCCCTACTCCCTCTGGTTCTTCTGCCAATTATCTTAAAAAATGCAGCATCCAGATGATCTCTAGACATCTGAACAGAAGATTATTAGCCTCAAAAAGTCTGTCAGGACAAAGCTATTCAACATTTCGCTCTATAGTAAGTAAAGCAGTAAATTATGCAGCCCATTAGCAGTTATCCATGATCCTATTGGACCCTTATTGATGTTAAGGGTTCACAAAATGCTGCGCTAGCATTATATTTTCCACACTGTAATTTGAACCACAAGGGGTGTTACTTGACCTTTTGGAAAATTAACTTACTAAATAACATTATCATGCAACTTACCCACATCATGTACATTCATTTACATATTTAGGTACTAAGTAAGAAAGCAGAAAAAAGCTGGGAATATGCTTTTAGAAAACTTAAATGGTCTTTGTCATTCATGCTTTTGTTTCTTTATTTACTTCCAAAGTTCTAGGCAAATTTAAATTGTTATTGTTGCTAAAAGAAATTGTCACTTCTAAGGTCAGTGGCTTGAAAGAAGGAGGTCGTTGGCTGATTATTCTTCAACCATATTCTTTATCAGTTTCATTAATGTGTTTTCTTACTTTTTTAAAAACTTTTTTGCCTGGTGGTTCATAAGCATTGTTTTGCAGATTTTGCTTGGCACAAGCTTCTTTTATAACTCAGGACGAAACTATTGGAGAAGAGATGTGGGCCATCTGGAAGAGTGGTTTGATTCAACCTGCAATGTGTCGCTTGTTCCAGCTCCCAGGCCCAACATTCACCCTCGGCCAACAAGTCTGACAGTAAGGGTATAAAGCATAATCAAGAAACCACGTAAGATTGAATCACTACCAGGAACCCAAGGAGAAGGCTTCCAATATGCAGTCAGCAAGTGAGGAACAGGTCCAAGCAGATCACAGTCATGATTCTGTAAAAGAAAGTGTTCTGAGCACAACAGCCAGCTGTCTGGTTCGGATGGATTCTGTTTTGAAGTGTGAGCAAGATAGCTGACTGCAGGGTACGTGCCTCGTTATAGAGATCACATGACAAGAGCAGATGAGGAAATTTGTACATGATTGCATTTCAATCTTAACTATTTGAGTTATACAAAATGTACATTATTGTTCTCATACATACTGTAGTGATTGGAATGATGTCAGCCGCTTGAACCTATATGAATTCCCTGACTCGGGCTGTTAATCTGGCCCAATTAGGGAGCACTGGCTGATATACAGAAAGGGGAGTTTCAGAGATGCTGACACTTTGTAGCTGACTCTGAATGAGGCAGTACTAAAGTCAAGGACTGTTCATAAAGGGTAACTTGGTGATGGATACTGGCCTCTGTGGAGTTATTTCACATACACAGTTCAATATTTTCATTAGTCTCTAAATATGCATTGCATACATGATCTTTAAGTTGTACCTGTCACTTCATGGTACATATTTGTGTTGTCAATGTTTATTTACAGAGTGATGTCCCTTTATCAGGGATGTGGTTCCCATGTCATTTGTTTATTGCCATGGTACATTTTATTGTTCCATTTCAGCTGTGGTCCTCTGGGTCTGACAGTTGACCTGTAGACTGTGCAGCCAACGAGATTGTGTCTTCTTGATCATCTCCTTGCAGTTGAGAGAATAACTTCTCCAGCCGGGCACATGTGTCTGCAATTGCAAGGCAGTCATACAATTCCATCGTGTATGATCCAAGATGGCAGCTCCTCCATGCGGATTCTACATTGCCACTTGGGCTGAAAATTTTGAGAACCTTGAAAATTTGTACCACAACTAGCACTCCAATGCTCACCTCTGGCAATGGTTTATCAGTCTTGTCAAAACTAAACTTGTCTTTCTGCTATTTCGCCTTGATTTTGCCACTCACACCTGCTGTTACATCTGGTTTCTTGCTTTTGGAAGGATAGCTTGGGTCTGCATGACATTAGACTTTATACGGGACAAGTTACCAAGCCTCTAGTAGGTCTGTTTCTCTACTCAAGGATTGTTTTATATACATCTGAGGTGGATTTGCTTGATTTCTTTATAATTCCTTTGATGATTTTCACTGTAACATTTCCATTTGATAGGAGATACTGTGGAGATGATGTATGGTATTAAATTTTCAAATGCTTTATGAAGTGGCTGAATTCTTCATTTGTATACAGAGGGCCACTGTTGTTCATGACAATGTCAGGAATGCTGTAATGTGCTTTTAGCCACTCAACAGTGTCACGTATTTGTGTGGAGTGCATAGTTCTTTTAAGAGATAAAGTGCTTTTGTCAGCTTAGAGATTTGTACAGGAAAAAAAGTATCTGCATGTAGCTAACAATGTACATCTAGTACTAAAATTGAAACATGTGTCAATTGACTGTGTGACTAGAAACCTTAGGCTTGTTTTAGGCTTGGAATCAGCCAATTAATTGAAACCAAACACTTAGCGATTGATAGCCAATTGATTTTAAATCTGAGGAAGGGTCGCCAGACCCGAAATGTTAACTCTGTTTTTTCCTTCACAGATGCTGCAAGACCTGCTGAGCTTTTCCAGCAACTTTGTTTTTGTTCCTTCAGTTTTTATTTGGTTTGAATTTAAATCCGATGGTTTTGACAGCCTCCGACCAATGCTATTGTAAGAAAATTGATATGTCATCCAAGGTATATAAGGAGAAGACTTTTGAAAATTGGTGTGAGAGTAAACAGCCATCTGAGAAATAAGCACCTAGCTCTCACAAGAATTCGCTAAATTCTTTAAGAAAGCACCACCTTATCCATAAAAGGTACCACGGCACTTCTGACTAAGAGTCTTCACAGAGAAAACATCCCTGACAGCAGTATCAATGGAAGAAAGGTGTTTATGACTGGAGATACAGTGGAGAAGGCAGAGCATTCCAGAAGACACATTCTGTGTGGACTTTGAGAGGTTAAGTTGTAATTTTGTTTTCTTACTACTGGGGTTATATAAGTGGGACTTGTGTTTATTGGAATAGCGTACCAGTAGAATTTTGTTAAGTTCGGGAATAGTTAGGAGTCGGAGGAATTATTCAGCTTGTTAGTAGTTCTGCTAATTTGTTCACTGCTGGGGTTAAATAAGTAAATTGTTACTTGTTACTTATAAAGTGAATATCAAGGATTTTCTTGCATTTAGCCTCCCCTTCTCTGTACCAACAGACTTACTGGCCATCTGCCCACTCAGTAGTCAGAATGATAGTCTAGGCTGGAAAGACAATCAGCTCCTGAGGGTGTAAAGGCATCTACTCCCAGCTTCAACCGTTGTCTGTCTGTGATGTCATGTGTTGCCAGCGGCCCTAGAGCTCGCTTGGCTTGGTACTCATTAGCACCATTGCACTGGGTAATGTGGCCCTTGATTTTATTGCTCATGTTTGGCTCATACTTGACTCAGTCCTTTGTTAGCTTGCATGATGGTATTCAGCAACACTCTGCGCTACTCCATAGGGACAATGACTCTATTTCCTTTGTACATTAGGCCATTCTGGGCTGTCAGTTTATCTCAGCATACTCTGAGGAACACCCCACTTGTCTGCACAATTGTAGCTCCAACAGCATTCAAGAAGCATGACACCATCCAGGGCAAAGCATCCCACTTGATTGGTACTACATTCACAAACATTCACTCCTTCTATCACCAACAGTAGCAGCTATGCACACCATTTGCAAGGTACACGGCAGTAATTCACTAAGTCTCCTTAGAAAACATCTTCAAACCCACTATCACTTCCATCTAGAAGGACAAGGACACCAGACACATAGGAACACCACAATCTGTAAGTTCTCCTCCAAGCCACTTACCAGCCTGACCTGAACCTATAATCGCCATTCCTTCATCATCAATGGTACAAAATCCTAGAACTCCCTTCACACAGCCTGATGGCCTGAACATTGAATTCACCACTTTTTAAAATCTCCCCACCCCTGGCCTCATCCCACGTCCAACCCTCCCTCTCATCCCCACCTCCTTGATCTGACAGAACCTGTCCTTCTTCTTCTCCACCTATACGCCCAACCCTTCCCACTGACCAATCCCTAATACTCCCAACTGCATGCACCTATCACCATCCCACTACTCTTCCGACAGCCCCACCCTTCCTCCCTCTCACCTCCTTGACCTGACACAACCCATCAATCTTCTTTCCCGCCTATCTGCCCCACCCCTCCCACTGACCAATTGCCACTATTCTCTACCTGCATCCACCTAACACCATCTCACCTACCTTCCCCCCGCCCCATCCCTCCTCCCTCTATTTATTTCCCAGCTCCCTTCCCCCTCCCCAGCTCTGAAGAAGGTATCGACATTCCTGCTCCTCTGATGCTGCCTGACCTGCTGTGTTCCTCCAGCTCCACACTGTGTAAGCAGTATTGTGAGTCTACTTTCACCAGATGAAGTGCAGTCATTCAAGAAGGCAGCTCACCACCAGCTTCCCAAGAGCAACTACGGATGGACAATAAATGCTGGCAGAGGCAGGGCATCTATGTGCCGTGAATGACTTTGGAAAATGCTCTTACAGCAACAATCAAGTCCTTGGTGCTTTTGGGCATTTTTAAAAATCATTATTTCTAGCTCAGAAGGAGATTTGCAACAAATGTAAATACTGCTGGAGGAATTCAACAGGTTTAGCAGCATCTGTGGAGAGAGGAACATAGTTAATGCTTTGAGTCTGGTACGACTCTTTTTCAGAACTGAAAGGGGTTGGAATTTTTTTATATACTTTTGACAGAGGTAGAAGCCCCGTGCAAAAGACAAAAGGTTATTCGTAATGGAAAAAGAGACGTAAAAGGTAAGATGGGTAGACATGAAAGGAAGAGTAGGGGTCCCAAATATTCAGAGCAAAGTAAACAAGGCATAAAAAAAGACTGTGGGTGGAAGCAAGAAAATTAATGTTACTCTCGAGTTGTCACTTCTGTGATTTCTGCCTTCTTTTCCAGCTCTTCTATTTTTTCTTTCAGGCTGGCCTTGAGACAGCTGGAACTTCCCTTGGCAAGTACTGAATGGGAATCTCACACTCTTCTGCTTCTAGATGATATTCTCCTGGACGACATCCTAATCCTATAAACAAATCACCATACTCCTCGAGGATCTGTTATACATGTTTATTGTGCTATGAAATGTTGCAATTCTATTTTGGCATGTTGAGGGTTCGCAGTGAAAACTCTAGCCTTGCTCTGACTGCGAGGAGTGTCCTTTGCTTACCGCCTATGATCTAGAATTCCAGACCCTTATTCATGTTATTGCATTGAGCTTGCAGAGTACTCTGTTCTCTCAGCATGAGTATGATGCTATCAGACAACCTCATGCTTACTTTTGAGGTCTCCGTTTTTCAACCGCCATATTAAGCCATTTTGCACAGGCCTGTGAAGGTCATGATGCTGCACAATACATCAATACTTTTCTGGCATTTTATGTCGATTTTATGTTCTCCTTCTACAGTTATCATTCCAATGGTCACAAACCATCGACCTGAAAGAATCAATCTGTTATATGGTGTACAGTGATTCATTGGAATCTTCAGTTGATCTCTCTCCAATGGCCATCTGTAGTTACTTTCTTGCTTCCTTCTAACCATACATTTGAGTGCAAAATGTTTCAGCTCCCTAAGTGAAAACAGTTCTTTCCACTCAGTCCTGATGAAGGGTCACCAAACTCAAAAACGTTAACTCTACTTTCTTCCCACCGATGTGGCCAGACCTGCTGCGTTTCTCCAGCAAGATCTGTTTTTGTTTCACTTCTTTCCACTTGCTGGACAGGCCTTTGTCTTCTTTGCATCACATTCGCTGCAGTAATTGCAACTTTCCTTTTGTCCATGATCACTGTTCTTTTTGACTGGAGTAACTGTTAGCTGAATGCAAGCTTAGGTTTGTTCTGCCATGCATATTATCTAACTGCTGATTTACATCACAGTATTTCTGCACAAGTCAACCGCTTTCCTAAGTGTAGGATTTTCATCTTTCAGCAGCATTGCTCTCAATGCAGAAACCCTCCTGTAAAATTCAGTCCTGTCTCTAATTAGTTCATCTTTTAATAATGCAAATTGACAGGATTAAATGAGCTGAGCTAATGTTGATCCATAGAATTATAGTTTTTTTTTAACTTGGACTCTAATATTGACCACATACTGTTCATAAGTTACATTCCTTTGGAATTCTAGCATGGCTTCAAGGTTTTGAAAATTTCTGCATTTTTTTTTCAGAAAGATTCAGGGTGGAATAGACTTTGAAACAATTTCTTCTGGAAAAAGTTACAGCCAAGTTCTTTTACTTGTATTTCATCTGTGGTTTGTTTCTTTGTTATACTTTAGTTTACTTATTACAGCGTTCACAGCTTGGAGCATTTCTGTGTCCGTCTGCAACATAAACCAAAAGCTGTATGTCCCCGGGATCCACAAAATGGTTCTCAACTATGGAGAGAGCACTTTTAAATTTCAAATGAAACTACTGTTACCTCAGGCCCACCTTTTCTCACAAATTTGACTGCGTCCAGCAGGGAAAATAAGTTTGTTCTGAAAATTATTGTACAGTTTCACTTACATATTTTAGCTTTCTTTACACATTCAAGCTCAGCTCCACTTCTGAAACCAAGTCGGAACACCAACAGTCAGCAGTCAGATCAGAATGAAGTCTAAAGGTGTCAGTAAGACAGCTTCTTGTTGTGTGAGAGCCTCATGATAGAGGTCACATGATAATGGCAGCTCAGGAAGGACATTTGAACATAATTGCATTTCAATTCAAAAGAAACCCAAAGTAGCAACGTCTCTAAGTGGACTTTGAATTTTTTTTTACTCATCAATGCCTCTTTCAGCTCTAGAGACTGCAATTGGCATTGCTTGTCAGTTATGCAAGCTTGGTTTAAAATGATATCGCAGTCTGAGCAAAAGTAAAATACTGTGAATGCCAGAAATATGAAATAAAGACAGAAAGCCCTGGAAAAACTCAAGGAGTCTGACAGAAAGTGTTGAGAGAGAAAGAATTAACATTTTGAGTCCAGTATGAATCTTCTTCAGAACTGACAAACTGTCGGAGTGGCATCTTCAGCCTCTGGTCAGAAGCCAAATTGTTTCTGCAAAAATAATGTTTAGTGCCAAGTGAACAAGTGGGATGTTACTTCAATTTTAACGATTTCCCTTACACCACGATCTCTGTGCGATTGGTGGTTAAAATCAATTACCATTTTTTGTTAAAACTTCACAATGTTGGATGTCCTTTTCTCCCTGAATATTTGTTCTTTTAAAAGCAATATTCCTTTAAAACCTGAGCCATTGTCTAATCATGGTTTTTTGTATGTTTTAATCTCCCTTTCTGTTTTGCCTCATTTTGATTTCTCAGCTGAAACAAAATGGGCATGTTCAAAAGGCTTCCAGTCTGTCAGGCTGCCTATGTGATTTGAAGAGCCTGGGAGTCATATCATACAGACACCAAGTCCCTTGGTTTTGTGATTTTACAGAAATACTGGATAGAGTGGACGTGAAGTCGATGTTTCCACTAGTAGGAGAGAATATGACCTGAGGGCACAGCCTCAGAATGAAGGGACAACCCTTTAGATTAAGGTGAGGAGTAGATTCTTCAGCCAGAGGGTGGTGAATCTATGGAACTTATTGCTGCAGAAGGCTGTGGAGGTCAAGTCTTTGAATGTATTTAAGACAGAGATGGATATGTTCTTGATTAGTAACTGGATCAAGGGTTATGGGGAGAAGGCAGGAGAATGGGCTTGAGAAACATACAACCCGTGACCAGACGATGAAGCTGAATGGCCTAATTCTGCTCCTATATCTTATGGAGGGCAAGATGAACAAAAAGAATTGAAGGAATATGCGAACAGGATGGGTAAGAATATTAATTTGCTCACTTGGAGAGCTAATGCTGATAGGGATGAATTAGATCAAATGGATGCTTTTTGGATTGTAACCTCAATGTATTTCTAAATCCAATTGGATCTGAAAATTTTTCAATTTGCTCTGGAAAGAATCCACTTCTCAGATTGACAAGATCCAATTACCCATTGACATAACATTTAGATAAAAGGGGAGGATTTCTTATTGTGAGTACAGTGACTGAATATTTGTGCAGTTAACAAATGTTCAGACATATTACAGTTATACACAACTATGAAAATAATGGAACTTCAGCTAAGAATGCATCTCAGGATTGTACATGTCAGCTTTAGACTGTTACATTTTTGAGGTCCCATATTAATTTGGCTTGTTTTAGATTATACATCATAAATACCCTGAATGTTTAACAGTACAACATTTGGTGATGGAAATGGCCTAGTGGTATTATTGCTAGATTATTAATCCAGCAACCTTGTAATGTTCTGGGGACATGGGTTCGAACCCTACAACAGCATGTGGAATTTGAGTTCAATATATACCTGGAATTAGAAGTTTAATGATGACCAAGATTTGTTGATTGTCAGGAAAAACCCATCTGGTTTGCTAATATCATTTAGGGAAGGAAACTACTGTCCATACCTTGTCTGGACTACATGTGACTCCAGACCCACAGCAATGCAGTTGACACTTAACTATCCTCTGGACAGTACGCCTGGGTAATTAATACTGGCCAAGCCAGTGACACCCACATTCTGTAAATGAATGAATTTTTTAAAAATTCCATCAATAAAGAGAGCGAAGAGGACTCAGGAAAGGAGTGTTTTCTGGATAATTACTATACTGATGTGACCAAGAATGAATAATGCAAGCTAGTGGAATTTTTCTACTTAGTGACACTGCTGACAATATGATATTAGGTATTTGGCACACAATATTTCTCCAATGTGATAGTCATTACACCATACTATCATCCCCATAACATGCGGAAGAGGTGATGGCCTAGTGGTAATATTGTTGGACTGTTAATTCAGAGACCTCGGTAATGTTCTACTGTGGTGGAATATGAATTCAATAAAACACTAGAATTAGGGGTCTAATGATGACCATGAAATCTTGTCAAACTTTGGGAAAAACCCATCTGCTTCACTAATTTCCTTTAGGGAAGAAAACTGCCATCCTTACCTGGTCTAATCTACGTATGACTCCAGACCCACAGCAATGTGGTTGACTCTACCACCTGGGCAATTAGGAATGGGCAATAAATGCTGCCTCGCCAGTAATGCCGTCATCCTGTGAATGAATTAAAAAAATTAACAAGTTAAACTCAAATGAAAGAATTGGATTTTATAGTGTTTTCCAATCCTCAGAATTAGAATCTATTTTCACATCCTCAAAACATTCCAACATGCTACACATTCAATGAATTACTCTTGTAGAAATGCAGTCACTATTCTGGAAATTTTCTAATCAACCATTCTGAGATATTATGACACACCTCTGGAACAGTCGAGGCTTGAACCTTACCTTCTGCCTCAGAGGTAGGGACACTGGCACTGTGTCACAAGAGCTCTGTGTTCATAATGTTTTGTAGGCAAACACTGCAGCCAAATTGCACTCAGCAACTTCCACCAAGGAGTAACAAGGCAAGGTCCTTCTAACACTATTTGTTTGACACATTTATGGATAGTAGTTTGCATATTACGCCGGACTGGGGGCATAGTTTTAAGGTGAGAGGAGAATGTTTCAAGAAGGACCTGAGGCGTAACTTTTTCTAACAGAGGGTGGTTTGTATATGAAATGAACTGCCAGAGGAAATGGTAGTTGCAGGTACAACATTTAAAAGACATTTGAATAGGTACATGAATAGGAAAGGTTTTAAGGGATGTGGGCAAAAGGTAGGCAAGTAGGTCTAGTTTAGTTTGGGAACTTGATTGGCATGGACTAGTTGGACCGATGGTTCTGTTTCCGTGCTGTATAACTTTATGACTCTATAACAGTTTCTTGAAATGATTCAATGACAGGAAAGGTTCATTAAGATCACAGAAAAAAGGAAATGAGTAGGCCATTTAGCCCATCGACACTGCCCTGCTTTTCAACACAATCATGACAGATTTTTGGCTTCAATTCTACTTTCCTGCTCCTCCCCAAATTCCTCAATTCTCTGAGAGACCAAAAATGTGTCCATCACAGTCTTTAATATGCTCAAAGATAAAGTATAGAACAACATGGAACTAAAAAAGGGAAGTGCTTAGCATTATCATTGCTGCCACCAATTCCAAGATTGACTTCAACTTGGCTTGTCTTTACTCCTTATTGTTAAAACAGAGATTGCAAGAGGGATGGAGAATAAAGGTCTTGCATAAACTCTTGCTACATACTGGGCAATGGTGAGGCAACAGCTAGAATACTGCAGACGGTTTTATTCCTTTATTTAAATTATTCCAAGTTTCCTTTATTCCTTTATTCCTTGTACTGGAAGCAATTCAGAGAAGGCTCACTAGGTTGCTTCCTGGGCTGAATGTGTTTTCACATGAGAAAAGATTGAGTATTTTAGGCTGATACTCACTGGAGTTTAGAGGACTGAGAGGTGATCTTCTTAAAACATGCTCTGTGATTCTAGAACTCGGAGGCATTGTCTGAGAATTAGGATCAGATCATTTAGGATCGGAAGCACTTCAATATAGAAAAGATGTTTGGAGCTTTCTTCCATAAATGGCAGTAGGTGCTAGATCAGTTGTTAATTTTAAATCTGAGATAGATAAATTTTTGTTAAGCAAAGGTATTAAGGGATATGGGCCATAGGCAGGCATGTGGAGTTAGGACACAGATCAGCCATGACCTCATTGAATGGTAGGGACTGAATAGCCTAATCCTGTTCCTACTCCTGTACCACAACAACACAATCTTCTTCTACGTAATTGTTTTCCCCCAGTTCTTATAATTCAACTTTGCAGGTCATATGAACATTTTCTTTTTATATTTGTAGGAACTAGGAGCAGGAGTAGGAAATTCACCCTATGAGCCTGCTCCACCATTTAATATGATCCTAGCTGGACATGTGTCATAATGAGAATGTACAGCAGCAAAACATAATCTTCCAAATTAAAGGCAACAGTTAAAAGTCATAGTTGGTGGCATTGAAGAAATCCTGCTTAAACAATGCAACAATAAATACCGACATCAAGACAAGCTAATTGTGAAATTCATCACCTCCTCAGTTCTCCTGCACTCTCCATCCTCACAAAACTTAGGCTATCAATTTTATTTTCAGAATATGTTTCCCAGATGCCCAGTTAAGCAAAATGACTTAGTTAATCAATCACTCTAACCTCCCAATTCACTAGAATACACAAACCACTACCAAATGTCACAAAAATATTAAATGACTATCCCCATCAGAAAAAAAATGAAAGGTCTTAAAAGCTCACACTTTATACACAAGGGCTGGGAATTTGAGCAGGGACTGCTTTCTCTGTATCCCTGCCCCATATATTCTGCACATGATCTTCCACCTGTCTTTTAGACCAGCCTAAAGTTCTGTCACATGTTTCATTGATTTAGGTGACTCCTCATATTTATTTGCCACATAGGTTGCGTACTGTCATGTTATGCGCTCCGCCGATCCAACTGCACTGAGAACCCAAGAGTTCTTAAAGGGGCAAAGGCTGATTTGTGTAAAGCTGTTTTTCTAAAAATCCATTTCTTGAGTGCTGTTACTGATTTTGTTCGATTTTCCTGTTTCAAAATGTAGGAAATATTTGTCTCAATATAAAAGGAACAACAACAGAAATTGCTGGATAAATTCAGCAGGTCTGGCAGCATCTGTGGAGAGAAATCAGAGTTAACATTTTGGGTCCAGTGACCCTTAATCCAAACTAATAATAGCTAAGAAGAGGTGGTATATATGCTGAAGAGAGTGGGTAAAGGAGTGAGAGGATGGTTGGAAATGGGGCCCAGAAGGAGAGAAAGACAGTTACATAAACAAAGATATGGATAACAGCAAACCAGGAATAGAGAAAAGCTGATAAGAAGGTGTAATGGGCTGCCTGTGCTGAAAGCAACTCATGTCATGTCAGAGGCAGGGGTGAAGGTTTGGGTAAATGACATGTGAGAAGGTGCTCAAGCCCCAAAATTATTTACCTTGATATTGACTCCCGAAGACTGCAGAGTGCCCAGGTGGAAAATGAAATGTTGTTCTTCCAACTTGCACTGAGCTTCACTGGTGCACTGCTGGTGTGTTGAAGTGACATGTACCTGGAAGCTCAGGGTAATTTTTGTGGACGGAATGTAGGTGTTCCACAAAACAGTCACCCTGCCTACACTTCATCTCCAATGTAGAGGAGACCACATTGGGGAGCAGTGAATACAGTGATAACATAGTGTGGAGCTAGAGGAACACAGCAGGCCAGGCAGCATCAGGGGAGTAAGAAAGTTGACATTTCGGGTCGGGTTGGGAAATGCACTATTGAAGAAGGGTCCCAACCGAAAACATCAACTTTCCTGCTCCTCTGATGCTGCCTGATCTGCTGTGTTCCTCCAGCTCCACACTGTGTTATCTCTGACTCCAACATCAGCAGTTCTTACTATCTCTGAGTGAATACAGTGGACTAGGTTTAGTGAAGTGCAGGTAAATCACTGCTTTAGTTGGAAGCCTTTGATAGTGAGGAGGGAGGAGGTAAACAGGCAGGAGCTATAGCTTCTGTATTTGTATGGGAAGGTGCCGTGGGACTATAGAGTTGCGTTGAGAGTGAAGGAGGAATGGACCAGGGTGTCCCTGAGGAAATGGTCTTTGCAGAAAGCTGACAAAAGATTGGAAGGGAAAATGTGTCCGGTAGCGGCATCTTGTTGGAAGTTACAACTTATGATCCTTTGGATATGAATGCTGGTGGAAAGCAAGGGCAAGGGGATCCTGTCATTGTTGTGGCAGCGAAGAGAAGTAATGAGGGCAGAAGTGTGGGGGATGGGTCGGACACTGTTGATGCCTCGTCGATCACAGTGGTGGGGAATACTCGGTTGAGGCAGAAGGTGGATATTTCAGAGGCTCGCTTGCAGAAGATAGCATCGTTGGAACAGATGTTTTGAAGATGGAGAAATTGTGACAATGCGATGTGGAAGCAGGGTGTGAGGATGTACAGCCCAGGTAACTGTGGGAGTTGATGGGTTTACTGTGGATATTGGTGGCCAACCTGACTCAAGAAATAGAAACAGATGTTAAGGAAAGGACAGGCAGAGTCAAATGTGGACCAGGTGAAGGTGAGAGCAGGATAGAAATTGGAAGCGAAATTGATAGGCTTTTCTTCATTCAGGATGAGAGAGGGAGATAGCACTGATGATGTCATCAATGTAGCTGAGAAAGAGTTGTAGGAGAGACCTAATTATGACTGGGACAAGGAATGCTCCACGTCCTGCACAATGAGGCAGGCATAACTGGGTCCATGAAGATACCCATGGCCACCCCTTTGATCTAAAGAAAGTGGGACGAGTTAAAGGAGAAGTTGTTCAAAGTGGGGATGAGCTTGGCCAAATGGAGAAGGGTGGTTTTGGATGGGGACTGTTCAGGCCTTTTTTCCAAGAAGAAGTGGAGAGCCCTGAGATTCTCCTGATGAGTTGGACAAATAAAGGGATTGCAAGTCCATAGGGCACCCACGTTCCATCCTCCCCCCACCCACTCCCCAACCTCAAAGGTCTATTTGCAGCTTTTATACCATTTTCCTAGCTACTACTAGTTCTGATAAAGGGTCACTGGACCCAAACGTTTAACTGTTTTCTCTCGAGATATACTGACAGACCTACTGAGTTTCTCCAGCAATTTCTGTTTTTGTTTCAGATTTCCAGTATCTGCAGTTCTTAGTTTTACTTAATGAAACAATAGAAATCTTTGGTTGAAACTCAAGAATTGATTACAAATGAAGTATTTGTAGAAACTCAACACAGAAGGGCTTTATTAATTTTCAACCAACACTGAAAGCGAATGATTTAGTTTTTCTTTCATCCTAATTGTGGGAGCATATCAAATGCAAACAAGTTGAGTATATATTTTAGTTTTGTCTTCTCAAAGGAGGACACAAATAATGTCCCAAAAATGTTGGCAAATGTCGGGTCTAGTGAGAGGAAGGAACTGAAGGAAACCAGTGTTACCATGGAAATATGTTAAAGAATCTGATAGGATTAAAGACTGATAAATCCCCAGGGCCTGATAATTAACATTCCAAAGTACTTCAGGAATTGGTCTGAAAAATACTGGATGCATTAGGATCCACGTCCACGGATCCCTCGAAGTTGCTATCCAAGTTGATAGGGTTGTAAAGAAGGTGCATGGTGTGTTGGCTTTCATTGGCAGGGGAATTGAGTTTTAGACTTGCGAGGTTATGCTGCAGCTCTATAAAACCCTGGTTAGACCACACTTGGAATATTGTGTTCAGTTCTGGTCACATCATTATAGGAAAGATGTGGAAGCTTTAGAGAGGGTGCAGAGAAGATTTACCAGGATGCTGCCTGGACTGGAGGGCAAGTCTTATGAGGAAAGGTTGAGGGAGCTAGAGCTTTTTACATTGGAGCGAAGAAGGATGAGAGGTGACTTGATAGAGGTGTACAAGATGATGAGAGGCATAGATAGGGTGGATAGTGAGACGCTTTTTCCCAGGGTGGAAATGACTATTACAAGGGGACATAATTTTAAGGTGATTGGAGGAAAGTATAGGGGAGATGTCAGAGGTAGGTTCTTCACACAAAGAGCGGTGGGCGTGTGGAATGCGCTGCTGGCAATGGTAGTGGGGTCAGATACTTTAGAGACTTTTAAGTGACTCTTGAACAGGGACATGGAGGATAATAAAATGTAGGGTAAGCACGGTAGATTGATCTTAGGAGGATAATAGGTCGGCACAACATCGTGGGCCAAAGGGCCGGTACTGTGCTGTACTATTCTATGTTCTACGTTCATCTCTCAGGATTCTATAAACTCTGAAACAGTTCTGGAGGGTAGCTAATGTAACACCACAATTTAAAACTGATTTAGAGAGAAAAATGGGAAGTATAAACTAGTCAGCATGACATCAGTAGTGGGGAAAATGCTAGAGTCTGTTATAAAAGATTTCATAGCAGAACAGTTGTAAAGCAGTGAGAGGATTGGCCAGAGGCAATGTGGATTTACAAAAGGGAAATCATGCTTGGCAAATCTATTAGATGTTTTTAAGGATGTATTTCATATACTTAATTAGGGAGATCCAGTGGATGTGGTTTACTTGGGATTAAGAAGGCTTTCAATAACTTCCCACATAAGAGTTTAGCTGTAAAATTAAAGTATATGGGATTGGATATAGAGTAGTGACATAGAGAGAAAGCTGGTTGGCAGACATGAAACAAAATAGGCCTTTTGCCAAAGGGCAGGTCGTGACTAGTGGGGTTCCACAGAGTTCAGTGCTTGGTCCCCAGTTACTGACAATGAATATTCACAATATAGTTGAAGGAACATAAGTTTTCTGATGATGCAAAGTTGGATGGGAAGGTGAAATGTGATGAAGATGCACAGATGTTTGAATGTGATTTGGTCAAATTGCGTTAGTAGGTAAATGCATGGCAGATGAAGTTTAATGTGGGCAAATGTGATGTTCTCCACTTTGATAGCAAAAACAGGAAAACAGATTATTATCTTAATGGTGATTGATTTGGAAAGGGGGAAGTGCAATAAGACTTGGGTGCCCTATACCACTTGCTAAATTAAGCATACAAGTGCAGCAAGCAGTGAAGAAGGTAAGTTGATATCCATATTGGGACAATTCAAGTACAGGAGCAGAGATGTCTTGCTGCAATTATACAGGTTGTGGTGAGACTATGCTTGGAGTGTTATGTGCAGTTTGGCCTCTTTATAAGACCGTAAGACATGGGCGCAGGAGTAGGCCATTTAACCCTATTGTTTTGCTTTTCTGTGAGATCGTGGTTGATCTGCTAATCCTCAACTCCACTTTCCTGCCTTTTTTCCCATTATCCTTGATTCCCTTATAGATTAAAATTTTGCCTGTCTCCATCTTGAATATACTTAATGACCCAACTTCAACACCTCACAATAAAAAATTCCATAGATTCACAACCCTCAGAAGAAATTCCCTCTCATCCATGTCTCCAATGTGAGACCCTTTATTCTGTCTTCAGGTCCTGGACTTTCCCACAAAAGGAAATAACCTTTCCACATCTAATCTGTCAAGTCCTCTAAAACTCTTGTATGTTGTGATGTCACCTCTCATTGTTCTACACTTCAATGAGTACAGGCTGAATCTACTCAACCTCTCCTCATAACACTATCCCTTGATACCTGGTATCAACCCAGTGAAACTTCCCTGGACTGCCGCTAAATTCAGCATATCTTTCCTAAGGAGACCAAAACTGTTCACATGATTCCAGCTGTGGTCTAACCAGTGCCTTGTATAGTTTTAACAAAATCTTCCTATTTTGACATTCTGTTCCCTTTGAAATGAAGGTCAACATTTCAATTGCCTTCCCTATGACCCACTGACCTTAGATGCTAGCTTTTTGTGATTCATGGAGAACTCCAAAGCCTCTCTATTTTGTAGCTTACTGCAGTATTTCTATATTTAAATAACAGTAGCCTATCCTCACTCTGTACCCATACTCTTTGGTCCCTACAGTCCTTAGAATTACATCTAACTCTTGCTTGAAAACATTCAATGGTTTGAACTCAACTGCTTTTTGTTGCAGAGAATTTCGTAGGCTCACCACTCTCTAGGTGAAAACAAAAATTATCCGCATCCCTGTCTTAAATGGCCTATCCCATATCCTTAAACTGTAACCCAAAGCTCTGGACTCCCTGGTCATTGGGAACATCCTTTCTACATTTACCTTGTCTAATCCTGCCAGAATTTTATAGAGTTCTATGAGAAAACCCGTGATTCATCTAAACTCTAGAGAACATGATCCTCACTAATCCAATCTCTCTTCATACATCAGTCCTGACCCTCCCAGGAATCAATCTGGTAAACTTTCGTTACACTTCCTCCATAGCTAGAATACCTTTCCTTAGATAAGAACACAAAAACAGCACACAATACTCCAAATATGATCTCACCAAGGCCCTGTACAATTCCAGCATGACATCCTCGTTCTTGTTCTTGAAATGGCGCACTATGAAAGCCAACACACCATTTATCTTCTTCATCACCTGCAAGTTTACTTTCAGCAACTGTTGTACGAGGATACCCAGGTCTCGTTGCATCTCCCCCTTCCCAGTATTTACCAAATAACCCTTACCAATATTCATCCACATTATACTCCCTCTGCCATGCTTTTATCCAGTCACTCAACTTGTCCAAATCACACTGGAAAATCTCTGCACGCTCCTCACAGTTCACCTTCCTGCCCATTTTTTACCACCTGCAAACATTTGTAATCACATAGTTAAACAAATTAATTAAACTATATTATCAATATACTTTTTGAACATTCTCAATCAATAATGGGAATATTTTGCCCAACATGGGATCATGTTAATGCAATTATCAAGGTACAAAATTAACTTTACAAGCTGATGATTTTGCACCAAAAATTCACATCAAAAAACTGAAACCTCAATAAAGTAAAGGAGACAAATGATTTTCATCTCAGCATGTGAACTGTTCTCAGGAGGACTTCTTCACTGAAGTGTCATCAATATCTGTAATGGTCTTCAGCACAGGGGTCATGGAGTTCAGAGCCTCGGAGCCATTCAAGGAGCAGCTGGATATTGTAATGATGTAATATTGAATGAATTTGACAGCCTGTATTTAATCTGTATTTAATGCGTTTGTAACCTTATTTGTCCAATCATGTTTGGGCTTAGATTCAGATTTGAATTAATCGTACACTTTTAAGGTAAATGATGGAACACTCAGTTTCCACATTTACTTGTGTTTTACTCTTAGATTAACCTTACAGTTGAATATCTTTAACCCCTGGCTGTGATGTTTTTCTGAATGAGACCTTGTGGAAGATATAGGGGCCTTCCTGACCAGCCTTGGAGCTGATGAAAGAGCCATGTTGCTTTCTTTCAAGATGGCTTGCTGAACAACAAACTGAGCAGCAAGTGGCAGGCCTTTCACTACACTCAGGACCTGTAAGGCAGTGGTTCCAACTACTTTCTTTATTTTCACTTTTGTGGGATGTGGGTGTCGCTGGCTGGCCAGTATTTATTGCCCATCCCTAGTTTCCCTTGACAAGGTGGTGGTGAGCAGCCTTCTCGAACTGCTGCAGTCCATGTGCTGTGGGTTGACCCACAGTTCCATTGGGGAGGGAATTCCAGGATTTTTACTTAGCAACAGTGAAGGAACTGTGATATATTTCCAAGTCAGAATGGTGAGTGGCTTGGAAGGGAACTTGAAGGTGGTGATTTTCCCACACATCTGCAGCACTTGCCCTTCTAAAGGGAAGCGGTCATGGGTTTGGATGGTGCTATCTGAAGAGCTTTTGTGAATTTCTGCAGTGCCTCATGTAGATAACACACATGGCCACTACTGAGATTTGGTGGTGGAGGGAGTGAATGCTTATAGATGTAGTGCCAATCAAGTGGTCTGCTTTGCCTTGGATGGTGTCAAGCTTCTTGAGTGTTGTTGAGGCCGCACTCATCCAGGCAAGTGGGGTGTATTCCATCACACTCCGGACTTGTGCCTTGTAGATGGCAGACAGGCTTTGGGGGGTCAGGAGATGAGTTATTTGCTGCAGTATTCCCAGCCTCTGACCTGCTTTCATAGCCATTCAACACCGTTGAATGTCAAGGGATGGGTAGTTAGATTATTGATGACAGTCATTGCCTGGCATTTGTGTGGCCTGAATGTTACTTGCCACTTGTAAGCCCAAGCCCAGATATTGTCCAGATCTTGTTGTTATTGGACAAGGATTGCTTCAGTATCTGAGGAATCACGAACTGTGCTGAACATTGTTCAATCATCGGCGAACATCCCCACTTCTGACCTTATGATGGAGGGAACGTCATTGATGGAACAGCTGAAGATGGTTGGTCCAAGGACATTACTCTGAAAAAATCCTGCAGAGATAACCTGGAGCTGAGATGATTGACCTCCAATGACCACGACCATCTTCCTATGTGCCAGGTATGACTCCAAAGAGAGGAGAGTTTGCCCCCTGATAATCTTTGATTCCAGTTTTGCCAGGGGTCCTTGATAACACAGTCAGTTGATTGTATTCTTGATGTCAAGAGCTGTCGATCTCACCTCACTTCTGGAATTCAGCACTTTTGTCCATGTTTGAACCAAGGCTGTAATGAGGTCAAGAATTGAATGGCGCTGGGGAAACCCAAACTGAGTGAGTAGGTTATTGTTGACTAGGTGCTGCTTAATAGCACTGTTGATGACACCTTCCATCATATTGCTGATGATCGAGAGTAGACTGATGGGATGGTAATTGGCCGGGTTGGATTTGTCCTGCTTTTAATATGCAGGACGTACCTGAGAAATGTTCCACATAATTGGGCAGATGGCAATGTTATAACTGTATTGGAACACCTTGGCCAGGGTAACGGCAAGTTCTGGAGTACAAGTCTTAAGTACTATTGCTGGAATGTCATCGGGGCCCATAGCCTTTGCAGTATCCAATGCCTCCAACAGTTTGTTGATATCACGTGGGGTGAATCGAATCTGTAATGTTGGGAACCACTGCAGGAGTTCAAGATGTTTCACCCACTGGGCACTTCTGGCTGAAGATTGTTGTGAAATCTTCAGCCTTATCTTTGCACTGATGTGCTGGGCTCTTCCAGCGTTGAGGGTGGGGATATTTGTGGGGCTTCCTCTTACAGTGAATTGTTTAATTGTCCACCACCATTCTTGACAGGATGTGGCAGGACTGCATAGCTTAGATCTGATCGATTTGTTGTGGGCTCGCTTAGCTGTGTCTATCACTTGCTGCTGATGCTGTCTGGCGTGCACATAGACCTGTTTGGTGGCTTCACCAGGTTGACACCTCATCTTCAGGTGTGCCTGGTGCTGCTCCTGGCATACCCTCATGCATTGTCCAATAAACCAGGGTTGATCGCTTGATTAGATAGTAATGGTTGATTGGGGTACGTACTGGGCCATGAGGTTGCAGATTGGTTTGGAGTATGATTCTGCTGCTGTTGATGGTCCGCAACACCTCAAGGATGTCCAGTCTTGAATTGCTAGATCTGTTTGAAGTCTGTCTCATTTAGCATGGCAATAGTGCCACACAACATGATAGAGGTTATTTTCAATGTGAAGTCAGGACTTCATCTCCACAAGGCCTGTGCGGTTGTCACTCTTACTGATACTGTCATGGACGGATGGATCAACGAGCGGATTGATAAGGATGAGGTTAAGTATGTTTTTCCCTCTTGTTGGTTCCTTCACTACCTGCTGCAGACCCAGTCTAGCAGCTACGTCCTTTAGGACTCAACCAGCTCAATCAGTGGTACTGCTGCCGAGCCACTCTTGGTGGTGGACATTTAAATCCCTGACCCAGAGAACATTTTGTGCCCTTGCCATCCTCAGGGCTTCCTCCAAGTGTTGTTTAACATGGAGAAGTATTGATTTATCAGCCAAGGGAGAATGGTACGTGATAATCAGTAGGAGGTTTCCTTGCCCATGTTAAAGCTGAAGCCATCAGACTTCATGGGGTCCACAGTCATTGATGAGGAGTCCTAGAGCAACTCCCTCCCAAATGTATACAACCGTGCCACTGGTGGAACAGGACATATCCAGGGATGGACATGGAGGTGTCATGGGCATTGTCTGTGAGGTATGATTCTGTGCATATGGCTATATCAGGCTATTGTTTGACTAGTCTGTGAGGCAGCTCTCTCAATTTTGGCACTGGCCCCTGGATGTTAATGAGGGGCACTTTGTAGAGTCAACAGGGTTGTTTCTGCCGTTGTCTTTTCTGGCTCCGAGGTCGATGCCAGGTGATCCGTACAGTTTTATTTCTTTAAGTCTTCATAGTGATTGATACAACTGAGTGGTTTGCAAGGCCATTTCAGAGGGCAATTGAGAGTCAACTACATTGTTGTGGTCCTAGAGTCACATGTAGGCCATGCCAGGTGAGATGGCACATTTCCTTCCCTGAAAACATGAGTGAACCTGCACATGGAATTAGTGAACCATTATGACTTGAAAGTTGTACATTCATAGGTTTCATCATAGCTTCCCATGTCAGTGGATGCATTTTTTTTTGCAGGACACTGTGTCAAACCTAACCAATAATGAATAGTCACCACTTTTTGGAGGACAGATTATTTAGATTTTTGCAAACAAATCAGGTTGTGTGTTGATATTAATATCTTTTCATGAGATTGACAGTGTGAATTATGCATGATATCCCACCAGAGGCATATAAATGAAATGATTGACAAACTGGTATACACAAAGGGACAATGAGTGGAGAATGCAAGCTTCACACTGTCAATCTCATGAAAAGCTATTAATATTGTCACACAACCTGAACTGTGTGCAAAAATCTGAATTATCTGTCTTGCAAGAATTGGTGACGATTCATTATTGGCTAAGATTGACTCAGTGCCCTGCAAATAAAATTTCACTGACATGGAAAGCCATGATGAAACCTATGAATGTAAAACTTCAGGTCTCAATGGCTCACTATTTCCATCTGCAGGTTGTGTAGTACCAGAGAGTGAATGCTATCAATCTACATCCACTTCATGAATGTTCTACATTGTAGACACTATTAAAACCAACAGCTTTAGGTCTACCAGTTGTGACTGAAGAAGGATCAAAATCTATGGTGTCAGTCAGCCAACAGGCAACAAGTCAAGCTCAGAAACATCAGCCACAATTTTATTACATGACTTTACATCAAAATATCCAGAATGGCTTGATAAAATTGGTGGTTTCAATTGATCTGTGATTAAGAAGAATGCTAGCACCTCTGTTGCCCTACCACCTAAGTGTAGGGACCATTTAAAAGACAAACTGAGGATTTAGCTGGCTGTCAAAGTGGATTAGAATTATATTAATAAGAGTACAAGAGCACACAGACAGCTGCAGCTCAACAAAGCATCATAAAGAAGGATGGACCTTATGACGGTATGTCTTGATCCACCAACAGCTTTGAAACTATACCCTGAAAAAATATTGACTTTAGAAGTGCTCAATCTGAGATTTGCAGGTCTGAAATTCTTGTTGAAGCTTTATGCCATGCATGGTTTCTGGTAGGTTCATCTTACTGAGAAGTCAACAGAGCTCACCACATCCTGTGTCACATTCAGTTGAGACTACATTCAATGATTCCACTTTAGCTAAGCGTTAGCTAGGATTTTTTTGAAACTCACATTGACTGCATTAGATACATCCATATCTCAAAAAAGGTTCATCTCTAAGAGATTAATTGATGTGCCTTTCGTATGGCATGAGGACTACTAGTGTCTCCTTGAAACACTGAAACAGTCGTTACCTGATACATGAAATATACAATTTTATATTGCTAGCGGGACAACTATCCTGGAGATGCAGCGCTCACAAGAAGATTTGTGAACTTATATACTACAAAAGATTAACTCATTTCATTTGCTTTCAAAGCTACATCTGTAGTGCAGCCCAACTACTCAAACATTGAACAGGGAACGTTGGCCATCATTTATAAAGCATATACTCTGAATGTAATAGAATAGCCTCCACTTCCCTGGATGGATGCAGATCGAACATAATTCAAGAAGCTTGCCTAATCCAGAACAAAGCATCTGGCCTGATTAGTACCCTATCCACTGCCTTCAACATTCACTCCCTCCAACAAAGTAACGTTAGTGTGTACCGTTTACAAGCTGCACTGTAATATCAAGGCTCCTTTGACAACACCTTCCGACCTACAATGTCTACCATTTAGAAGGACAAGGGCAGTTGATTATAAGGTCAGCTTCCACATTCATATCATAGTTATTGGAGACTACGACCTATAACCTGCCCTCTAATCCACTCACCATCCTGACTTGGAAATATATTGCTGTTCCTTCACAGTTGCTGGGTCAAAATCCTGGAACTCCCTACATCCCATGGAATGCTGCAGTTCAAAAAGTTAGTTGACCAGCGTGTTCTCTAGGACAATTAGGGATGGTCAATGAATGCCAGTCTAAACTGACCACATAGACCCATAGAGTCATAGAGTCATACAGCATGGAAACAGACGCTTGGGTCCAATCAGTTCATGCTGAACATAATCACAAACTAAACTAGTTCCACTGGCCAATGCTTGGCACTTTCTCATTTATGAAATATTATTGAAATGTCTTTTAAATGTTGTAACTGTACCTGCATCCATCACTTTCTCTGGTAGTTCATTCCACACATGAACCATTCTCTGTATAAAATTGTTGCCCCTCATGTCCTTTTTAAATCTTTCTCCTCTCATCTTAAAAATATGCACCTTAGTTTTGAACTCCCCCACCCTAGGGAAAAGACCCTTGTCATTCAGCTTATCTACGCCCCTCATGATTTAAAAAACCTCAATAAGATCACTCCTCAGCCTTTTACGTTCCAGCGAGAAAAGTCCCAGCATTTCCATTTCAAACCCTCCATTCCCGGCAACATCCAGGTAAATCTTATGCGAACCCTCTCCAGTTTATCCTATGAACAACCTTAAAAAAAAATTCCAAATACAAATAAGAATGACAGACAATGTCACACATAGCTGAGGGAAATCAGCTGTACCTTCAGACAATATCACCACTTTGGCACTGTGCACAATGGCAAATAACCTGCCAGTTATAGAAACCCCAGGCTTAAATATTTTAATAAGATTACCTCTCATTCTTTTAAACTCCAATAGATATTGTCTTAACTTGTTGAACATTTCTTCATCAGATAAAAACCCTGGATGAAGCAAGTGAACCTTTTCTGAACTGCTTCTAAAACAATTTTGTTTTTCAAATGAGGAGACAAATACTGTAAACAGTCCTTTAGACCTGGCGTTGACAACACTCTGCTCAGCTGCAGTAAAACTTCTCCACTTTTGTAGTCCACTACACTTGCAATAAGTGACAACATTCCGATTGCCTTCCTAGCCACTAGCTGTACCTGCATACTAATTTTCTATGATTCATGTACCAGGACACCCAGGTTTATTTGTACATCAGTGCTCTTCAATGGCTTGTAAGTGGTAGGACAGACACTTTTGTAGATACACTGGGGAAATTTTTTGTGAAATGGACCTAAAGTGGGGTGCAACAGTTGAGCTGAGAAGTGACTGGAAGCAAATTTATTCAAATTATCACCCAGGTTATTCAGAAATCCAGATAAATAATTTAAAACAAATCTTCTATTCTAAAATCTTAATTAAGCTATAAAATGTCCTATAATAGCCCCAGAAAGGATTGTGTACCACCAAGACAGGTTTACTGCAGTAAAAATGTTGTTTTTTCCATATTTAAACAATGGTGCATGTGTCTCATCTGCCCCAATGTGTGGAAAGAAAAACACAAAGTGAACTCTTAGTGAGACATAAACATGTCACATCTCATCATATTTGTGTGAACCACTTCATGGATAAGCTGGGAACAGAGACATCAATCTCCCCTGCCTAAAAAAAAACCAAAGGACTGGTACAATTCACAGAAATCCTATTTATCAAGAAAGGCAATTCTCTTCAGATATATGTATCAAACTGATTGGTGGGTGATTAAGTGCAGAGAGAGTTTGCACCTTCCAGAAATAGTCCAGTGATTGTTAATAGTCAGAACTCAACAGCACATTTTCTAGAGATTAGTAGGTGAACAAAGGTATCTTCTCTCTATTAAATTCTTTTCAGAAAAAAAATTACATTAAATGTGGTATCTTATTGAAGTTTGAAGGACATTCCCTTTCCTCCTCCTCTAAGATTTTTTCCAGATGCAGTGTGTGTGCTTTTGCAAGTAGAAGTATATACAGGACAGAAAGTGTGGTGAACAAAGCCAATTAGCTGCCTATGCCAGCCAGATACATACTGACAGAAAAGTGTCTGGGATCAAGGAAGGTGAGAGAGAAACCAGCTCAGATACTGTCATTCATAAATAAATTGGATTTCTTTGGAACCAAAAGTTGGAATGGCAAGGAGATTATCTATTCCAACATGTTAGAAACTGTCATCTGTGAGCAAAGGAAGCTAACAGATTGACTGCTTCCTTCCCAAAAGGGCAAGGTCGTATAAGCTCTACAACATTGTTGATGATAGTCATAGAACCTAAGCTGTCCAATACATTGTCCAAAACTGTTAACTTGTCAGCTATCTGAAGGTGTGGCCTAAATTAAACACATATTGTAGATTCTGACTCCTGCTGTAATGAGTACTGAACATCCATTAATGTTGATTTGCAATAACACAGTGAGTAAAATCAATCATTTATTTTACTATTTTTTTCACAGTGACCATCACAAAATCTATGCTTATGTATACACATATACATATTTTCTTTCCATCTCTGCTAAATGCATTGTGACATTTTGCTATGTTAAATATAAATGCAATATCTTGCTTCAATATTGTAAAACAAACTAAGCACCTCTTCATCTTGTTTAAATGATATAAGTCAAAACCTACTTGCTGCAATTAGATCAGAAATAATAAGTACTGCAGATGCTGGAGAATCCGAGATAACAAGGTGTGGAGCTGGATGAACACAGCAGGCCAAGCAGCATCATAGGAGCAGGAAAGCTTGACGTTTCGGGCCTAGACCCTTCATCAGAAAAAAGGCTTGGCCTGCTGTGTTCATCCAGCTCCACACCTTGTTATCTTGCTGCAATTAGATTACTGCTTGTCCAGAAATATGTTTATAATTTTGACATATGTAACAAATAAAAATATCCTCCATGATACCTCTGAAGCAAAGGAGAGAAACATACAAAACTGTTACATTCAACCTTATCAGAAACTGAGGTAGTATTCTCTCAGCCTCTGATTGACAGGGACAATAGAGAATCAGTTGGAAAAATGTTCATCATGGATTCTTGATGAAAGAAAAAGTGAGATTCTTGATGTTGAGAAAAAGAGGTCTGATTTTGCATTCAAATTTTGATCAGTGAGCGCAGAATTGTCTAATGAGTATTGGCAAGGAATCTTCACCTGCTTTCCTGGCACTCACCCACTTTGCATCTAGTTTGTATCGCACAACATCTTTGCCTTGCCTTGCATTTTAATACTTTTCTGTCTCATTCAGAACTTAAAGAATCGCAGCACTTCCACCTTGAATTTTAAGACAGCCATCAAGCCAGTAATCTGTCTTGGTTGATTGACCAATAATTAGTGGAGGGAGTAAACACATTTCTGTATGAAACCATGCTACATCAATGTCATATCTACAACATTTTGCTAGGGTTTAGGTGGCAAACACAACACGTGCGCTTCAAGCAACTGGCCATATCTCAAAGTCTAAAGGGAGTGGTCCTCAATCACATTAAGGGGGCCTGTTGTCAGTCCTGGGGTCCCACCACATTCAGTCAAAGGCAACATCTGAACTCAGGCCAGGGGCTTGGCCATGGCCAGTCAGCCGCTTAGGGCTGCCAGCGACAGAGGTTCCATGTGACTACAGATTATGAAGTGGGTCACAGTCAGTCCTGCAGGTCCAGGACAACTAATCAAGGGAATAACAGTTAGTTAGTCAAAGAGCGGCAGAGAGATCAGTTAGGGGTCTAGTCACTCATCGGTTAGGGAAATCCTACATTGGTCACTAGGGGATGGGTCACAGTTAATGCAAGGGTTCTGTTCAAAGAAAGTCAGGGAAGGTTACCAGGTGCCACTGCTCTGGTAAGGAGGGTGTTAAAGTCAATTGTGGGATTGGCAGCAGCATGTTGCAATATAGGGAGAATAATAATTAAAACTCAAAGTACAAGAATGGAAAATAATAGTGCAATCGAGGACATAGGTTACACAGTGAGAGAAGAGGTCATCAATAGCTTCGGGGGCCACTTTGCATCATGATTGTTGGCATGGCTAAGTTGTAGGCCTGGGGCTCAGGGGGTAATTTTAGGAGATGAATGTTTAAATAAAAGATTTAGGTGGGGAACATGTGGAAGCTCACAACTGATGTGGCCAACAGATAGTGTAAGGAAGGAAGGAAAAGAAGGTTTTGGCAGTCCCCTAGATAACCAAGCTGAGCCTGTGACTCAGTGAAGTACAAGCTGTGTTACCTTCCATCCTCATCCGAATCACAAACACACAATGGCAATGAAAAACGGCTGCCACCATGTCCAAGTGGGCTAAGTAAGTGTTATGTTTCAATCTCAGCGCACAGGCTTTATTTGTGACCAATGTGAGGCCCTCAAGGGATGTTTACATTAATGAGGCACTTATACCATAGAGGATAAAGATTTCTGTAATCATAGAAACCTGCATGTGAAACACACCTAATAGCCAACTGTGTAGAATAGGTTACAAGCAATCTTGACCTTGCCATCGGTCATTACAACTTGATTATAATCTCTGTGAGGAACAGACACAATCACAGCACTCACAACATCTATGTCTTGCATTGTGTTTCTTTGACATTTTGCAATTTTTCCTTCAGCCACAGCTACCAGTCTGATATTATTTTTTTGTCTTGCCTTGCTATTTGATGTGGACTCTAAGCCAGGAAGATTATCATGATTGTCAGCAGTTCTCAGTCAGGTCATGAATCTCAGTCATGCTACTTGGTCCTGGAACAGTCAGTCAAGGATAGTGTCTGACACCAATCTAGGAACTTAGAGATTGTCAGTCAGTTGCTTGGGGCCAGGAAAGTTTGGATACCCTCCTCATAACTGGTGAGAGGCCAAAAGTCAGGCAGCACACCACCGCCCCCCACCACCGGCCCCACCACCACCAACTCATTCGGACTCTTTCTGCCCTATTATGAAGGTGTATTTTCTCTGGAATGAAATAGAAGCAGGTAATATGGGGTAAATTCGAGCAACCATTCAGAAGAGCTCAGGAGCGTTGGTGCAGACTTGATGGGTCAGGTAGCCTTTATCTGCACTGAGGGAGTCTATGATTCTGTGATGTTAAATCGTTCAAAGAACAACATGTGGTAAAATAGGCTTGCATCAGACAAGATACTGTTGAGGTCGGGCAAGTAGTTAATGAAACGAGTTTCGTGAGAACTGGCAAGAAAGTTCATTATACCATAAGGAGGAAAAACAGGTCCAGAAAGCTGAATGAAATTGGCACTTAGCCAAAAAGATGTAAAATTCAGTCCAATAATTTTTTGTTAGTCTGTGTCTGTCTGTATATGTGTTTAAGGGGTTTAACAAGGGGGTTAGATTTTTTTTTTAGCAGAGCCATATGGTGATAATACACAACTGTTTACCTGTGATTAGAATTGACTTATTTGTACTAAACTATAGCTCTTACTGAGCCCTGACTCCGACAGACAGGTAGAATATGGAATTTGCCTGCTTTGATTCGATCATAAACTTTTGTGGTGATCCCAAGAGTAGTTGGTATTAATTAATTAATAGCACACTTTCCCAAATAGGTTTTAATATTGATGAGAAAAAGACAACATGAGTGTGAAGCCACAGAGGCATGGTGTATATGTAATGAATTGTGTGAACTACTCACTTGAGCTCACAGAGAAAACCAACACGAAATTGCCCAAGAGATAACAAGGTGTAGAGCTGAATGAACACAGCAGGCCAAGCAGCATCAGAGGAGCAGGAAGGCTGACGTTTCAGACCTAGGCCCTTCTTCAGAAAA
>JAHRHZ010000264.1:27202055-27266618 GCA_024137785.1 Ginglymostoma cirratum
TGAAGGGTCTAGGCCCAAAACATCAGCCTTCCTGCTCCTCTGATGCTGCTTGGCCTGCTGTGTTCATCCAGCTCTACACCTTGTTATCTCAGATTCTCCAGCATCTGCAGTTCCTACTATCTATGAAATTGCCCAAAATTGACACAAAGCAATTTTTGACAAAATTCAGTGCTTAGTTTCTGTCCTGTGGCCAGACTATGTCTTTCTATCGCTCTAAAAGATATGGCTAAACCAACTAAAAATTGAGTTTGGAGTTCAAGAGTCAGTACCAATTTGTGAAACCAGTATTTTGGCTCATTGGAGAAGCGCAGCCAATAACCACAGTATGCAATTTAAAGAGTTCTCAAAGATATATCCAAAAAGGTCAGTTACATTTTGATGACCTTGTCAAGACTTCTACAGGTATGAAGATTAGCTTAGGATTCTTACTATTCCAAGTGTCTTGGCAAGGAAGGGAAAGGTCACCTGACCTTTCGACTCTTTTAATTTTATACGAAGTGCCCATTTCGGGTTTATATATCCTGAGTTCATATTCCTGGTGCATTAGTTTGTCTTATGTGAGTTCTGCATGAAGGCTCATTGCTTTCTGCATTCTAACCTGAGCTCCTTTCTTTCCTTGGCCAAGTTTGTCATTGGTTAGTTGTGAAGAATTAAAGCACAGTTGAATGTGAACTGAACTTGTACAGTTGGGTTTATTCTAATTAATGCAGTGTCCATCTTGCCAACTAACTGTCCTCCTTCCCCTCCCCACACCTACATATGTATTTAATTTATTTTTTAAAAAGCCTTTGTGCATAGAAACACGGAATGAGAAATTTGCGTGCAAAACTGAAGCGTTAAACAGCTAGCATACAGTCTGTTGTTCCATAATTCAGAGACCATTCTCAGCCCAAATAATTTGAATTATGTTCCACTTCACAACGTAGAAAAAAAACTTGTTATTTTCAACACAAGGAAACAAATTTGTAGCCATGATACTCAAACTGAAAAGATTACGCTAACATTAAAATTACTATTATGATAGGAATATACTTTTTATGTGATATGCTGTTCATTTGTCTTATCATTAAAGAAGGGGTAATTTAACACTTAAATATTATGAAGGATGTGGTCTCTTAATTCACTGATCCATGGAACAACAATTCTTAGTCAGCACACTTCTTCTACAAAAGTGAAAGTTGCCATCTGTTACTGCTATGAACTACATTTTAATCATCTGCCTGCAACCCAAATAGAGTTTTGTGAAAGTCTGTGCACAAACACGAAATTGGAATTTCTAGCATAAAAACATCTTTGATACTGCCAACCCATAGAATACAGTTAAGTGTGGGTCTATTGCATGGAAAATAATTCCTTTTATGAGTTCAAAGGTTAGCATCTTTACAACGTTTTCCAATTAAAATTTGCAATTTGTCCATTCCATAGGAAATAACCTACTACCAACTCATTGTCAATCAGGTATCCTCAAAATTTTGCTTCACCTGAGTTAACGATTTATTCACACAATTCTTTAAGACTGTCTGGCTCTCAGTCACACATTTATAATGAGGCTTGGCTAAGAGCCCAGGCTCCTATAAAAATATTAATTTTGTTGACATGGATGCAGTAAAGGAACATCTTTGCTTTGTTGACAGCTTTGCGGTGCCATGATAAGATGTATTTCTCTTTTCTTCATCAATGGCTCAATGCTGATTTGTACAAGATGAAGAGATGTTAAGGGCGTATAGCTTCTTTTGCAGATTTTTAATCGTCTGGTTGATTGACAGTTTTTATCAGGTTATAACAATAGGACTTTCCAAAAAAAATTTGGACTTTTTTCATACGGAGTTCCACACATGCCACTGTAACTACAGGGTCCTTTGATTCTATGTAATGCATATACTGGGTGATTGGGCATAGAAGTATCAAGATTTGGCATGAAGGATTTGAGAGCCAGTTAGAGGTGGGCATGGATTGGTGTGGAAGACGGTGTGGAGGCATGGCTAAAGCCTTTAACCCTCATTTTTCAGAAGCTTCCAAATCCAAATTATGGTCCACCGGTCCTCTGAGAGGTCATGAAACACGATCCATGAAGAAAGTAGTCCAACTCCATGAAAAATGCAAGGGGCTAGGACATTCTTAACTACAGCTGGGTCAAGAATACAAAGTAAAGGTTTGCCACCTATGTTGGCACTGAGGACAAGGATGCCAATTGGCACCAAGACATCATTTCTGAATGGCTTTATACCAAAACTAGATAAAACAGTTTCAGATTATGGCAGGCTTTAAGCAAGTATGGAGCTCAGGAAATAGAGAAGGGAGAAAAGAATTAAAGAAAAGGTCGATGATGTCTGAAAGGAGAGATTAAATGATAAAAGGTCAAAGATGGATGATAAAGAGACAATTAAAAAAAATGTCTGCAGGTGGTGTGGTTGGGAAAATACAGAGCAGCTACCAACATCAACAAAATGGAAAACAAAGCAAAATTGGACAAAGGTTACGATTCAAAAGTGTTGAACTCAGTGTTAAGACCAAAAAGCTACAGAGTGCCTTTTTAACTGAGTTGCTGCTCCTTTAGCCATAGAATCCCTACAGTGTGGAAACAAGCCTTTCGGCCCAACAAGTCCTCACTCAGAGAACCCCACCCAGATCCATTCCCCAAACCCACCTAATCTACACATCCCTGAACACTATGGGCAATTTAGCATGGCCAATCCACCTAGACTGCACATCTTTGGACTGCAGGAGGAAACCAGAGCACCCGGAGCAAACCCACGCAGACAGTTGCCCGAGCAGGAATCAAACCCAGGCCCCTGGCACTGTGAAGCAGCAGTGCTAACCACTGAGCCACCGTGCCATCCCTGGCATGTGGTAATCTTCATTAGAATTCTATTAGAGGCCAAGGACTCAGAGGGCAGTGTGGAAGGGGAGGAGGGAATGAAAATGTTAGGCAAATCGGAAATTTAAGGTCCCACTTACAGACTAAACACACATGTTCTGCAAAGTGGCCATTTAATCTACTTCAGCCTCCCCAGTGTAAAGTACACCACTTTGAAGCTGCAAGGTCAGTTTATTAAATTGTAATAATTGCACATAAATCACGAGGCTGAATGTTCCCATTTTTTGATCAAGTGTTTTCCTGTCTGTGATTCATGATGGCCAGTGCTCCATGGCCCATGATGAGTCGTTTTTGCAAAATTTTGTCATTCTTCAGTTTAATGATCCAGAGCCTTTCGCTGCCTCTGCTTGTTTAAAATCTTCTCTATTGTAACATGTAAAGGTCATTACCCTAAAATGGTAAGTCTGTTTCTGTCTCCACAGACATTACCTGACCTGCTGAGTGTTTCCAGCGTTTCATGTTTATTTTTTCATTTCCGAGTATCTGCAGTATTTTGCCTTTTGTTACAGAACAAGATATGCTGGTCACACATACACAAAAAAACGCATGATTTGATCCAATTCTCACCAGAACCAATCAATAAAAATTGTTGCACAGTCTGAGCACATTTCTCATGCAACGCTTCTCAATTCTGATTTGTCATCATCTCACACTGTGAACAGTCTCCTTTGCAACTCACTGTGAGCAATGCCGGGGGAGGCCTGACAATTTGAGCAATTTTAGCTTCAGATTTTAATAGAAGCATTGTAAATAATCATAATGTGACGCAAATGACACCAGTCACGGTGTTTTGGCTGCTGTACAGTATTTTCTGTATGCTAGCACACTATCCATATTTCCATCAGATTTTCAGGTAGCGTTATTTAAAACTGTTTGAAAATTATTCATGGAGAAGCGGGTTGAAACCATGACCTGATAATATTTGACTTTTCTAGCAACTGTTGCTATTTTATTATTGGACACACACATTTTTAGGTCGACAGGATTCTGGATTCTTCAACTCTTGGTAGAAATGAGTCCACTATACTAAGACTGTCCAAAAACCAGTATTGGTTAGTACTGGTATCTTCACCTCATTTAGTGTTGCCACAAGGAAGCTGGAAATGAAGATATCACACTTAAGTAATAGACAGTACTTGCTTGAGATTCAGAGTCCAAAAAGAAATTGACAATATGCGTTAAGCATTCCCAGTTTGGATATGTTCATATGAGCATTGGGCACTGAATTGAAAGGTGTTCTCTATCATTGATACAGCAATAGATAGCAATGCAAAATTTACAATTGATTCAAGAAAGTAATTTATTTTATGGATTATATATCATAGATTTTGTAATCTATGTTTTAAAAATAAATAGATAGGTGTGAAGGATCCTGAGATGTTTTACAACTTGCGATAGTAAAGCTTGAACAGTTTACTGTTTTATCTTGAATGTCAAGCTTACTTTACAACCTTGAAACTGCCCCATGGGATCTGTTATGTTTACATTTTATGTGGAGACTTTATTCCACTTCAGTGATTGCAGCAGCTGTCTGTGCAGAAGGTAACTGTCAATGCACTCCATGGCCTTAATGGCTGATGGCAATCACATAAGGATAAGATTTGTGAACTCATTACTGCAGAAACAATCTTGAAATTGATTACCGAGAAAGAGCAGTTGGATATTAATTTACAAACAAATTCAACAATCTTTAACAGATCGTAAAAATTAAAACAAGAATTTTGGGGTTTTATGCATTGTGCCTTGGTGTGAAACAAGGCTGCAACATTTTTTTTGATTACCAGCCTCAACTACATTGTCATGGGAAGGCATCAACCATCATAGAAAGGAGATAACTAAAAGGGGAGACATTCAATTTGCTTGGTAAATTGTTCGTCCTTCACTACTTCAGAAGTCTGACTGCTTCTGTTGAACTGGAAAATGGAATAAGATCCAAAGATATGACGAGCCTTAAGTTTAAAACAAAAAGTGCCAAAAGATCAAATTGCAATCAATCTTAGAAAAATGCCATTAGTAAGGTCGTTTTAATAAATTTGTTACAATGGACTAACTCACTACAAAGGGGAAAACAAGCTTTTATTTTGGTTTACCTGTTGAAAACCATTCTGTTCCATTTGCAGAATTTTTAAAGATAAAAGTGAACTCTGGCTTATGTTCACTAATTTAACGAATGATCAGGAGTTCCAGAATGAATAATTATGTGCATAAAGTCTTTCAGGTACGTTTTCATCTGGGAACCTGAGCAGCTTGCTGTTTATTGGCAGAGTTTCTGATCACTATATGATTAACCTCCTCCCTTGAATGAACAGTTATGCGCAAGAAGTTGTTTCTTTGCTGATTGAGCAAATCAAATTTATTTTTCCAATCTGTTTAATTCACAAATCTTTAAAGTGCTAAACTGCGGTAATTTTTTTCCATTGAGCTTTTATCTACAAGAATTTTACTCTGTATGATGTGCCACTTGGAACAAAATTGCAAAAAAGAGCTGATTACAATCTGGTAATGCCTGGCATTCAGAAAAAAAAATCTTTCCTTCATAGTTTCAAAGAAAAAAATACCTTTCAGTGAAGTGCATGCAGTTTAATTGTATTAGCACTGAAGGTGAATCACCAAGAGTTGCTTTATTCTACATTCAAAAAATAATCCTACTCAGTGATTGAAGAGCTTCACCAATATCTAATATCCAATGAGTAACGTAATGAGAAAAGCAGGTGTGTGTCAATAGGAGCAGCCCAGGAACGAACCCTTTGGCTGCCTTCCTGCAGAGGTGAAAATTAAAGCACTCGGATTTTGTTCACAAAGTGTCAGTTATAGCACAATTGATCTGCACTTGCATAGCATGAACATGATTTTTTTTCTGTGTGTGTGCAATAATTTAAACATTATTCTGACCACACTCTTCTACATTGTTCATTCTTAGGAAATAATAACTGAAAATGCTTCAGGGTTATCTTGCTTTATGTGACTGGAATGAGGCTAGTAACTCCATTGCAGTGTCAAAACAATGGGCCATGGCTTGAAGGAGAGAGAAAGGAATTCTGGAGCTGAATTTTAAGATGAGGAGCTTCTACCTTGATACAAGAAATCAGCAGAATCCATTTTGCTCTAAAGGTACAGAAACAGTAAACACAATGATAGGCCAGTACAGAGAATAGGCCAGACAGCGGCTACTTTGAATCAAAGACAGTGCTTTGGAGCAGCAAAACCTCACAGGCACAATTAGTGCCCAGCTATGAAAATGAAATACTTCATCTGTAAAGCAATAGATAATTTCTAGCAGATGTATAAAAGTTCGGCACAGAAAGAACTCAAGTAGCTACCCATACGAAGGAGCTAAAGAGATAGAACAGGCAAGGACAAAATAAAAAGCAAACATATTCCTCAGAAGAGATAGGCGATCCAAACCAAGAAATTTGTTAATGGACATCTTATAATTTTTAACCTTGATGGAGAGGGAAGTGTTATTGTATTATCAAATAATATACTATGGGTGAAGAAACAGCCTTTAATAATGAAGCTTCATGGTCCCAGATGTATAGCTCTCAGGTTTAAAGGAATGTTACAAGCAACTCTGCTATAAGAGGGGTATCCAGTTGTTATGAGCATGCATACTTTACAACAAAGAATTTTCGCTCTTGATCATGAACTCATGCCTTTGTTTCAACTTTATTTAAGTGGCAGAAGGATGTAAACTTGCTACAGTTAACAGGGAACTTGCAGAGAAGCAGTCAGCTTTGCTGCTACTGTTCAAGGAGCAACCAGTCATGGAACCACATTTCAAGGAAACAGTTGTTCTTGAACAACCATTTGTCAAAAAACCAGGCAAATGATAACCAGTAGAAGATTTCTTAATGCTTCCTAGACTCATAGCTGAACCTGTAAAGAAAACAGAAAGATATAAAGGTTACATATACTGGTGTAAGACAATTGTCTTATATGAATAACAGGATTAGAATCTGTAATTATACAGAGTTATTAAAAATGTATTCTACCCAAATCATCACTTAAGAAAGTTCAAAAGTCAGCAATGTTTGCAAGGGGATGCAAATGAAAAGAACAATAATGAGAATTAAATTTGACTTAATTGATTCTTAAAATGAAGTGATGCAGACAGAAACACAGCTTCAGGAACAAATCATCATGGCAGAGTCCAATGTGACGTCAGATGTTGAGAAGATGAAATTTTAAATAGAACATTTAATTTCTTCATCTTCAATGCCGGTGTCATCAGTACTAGCTACAGACAATATGTAAGCAGCAACCCTCAAATATTCCTATTGGAGAGGCGAATATGTTAGTTCCATGAATATTTCAACCACTGAGGGCAACTGAAGGCATCTAACCAAATCTACAAGTTAACCAGCAGACTGAGAATAAGGATTTGCTTTTGCACTTTGAAAAATGGCTGCCTACAACTCTATGGGAGCCACCACTGAGATGCAATGGCTAATGTCCACAGACTCAGGATATGGTCAAAAAGATACTCCCAGCTCAGAGACCCAGGATACAGCAAAAAAGGATGTGTATGTTTCAACAGGGCATTCACCCTCTCTGAATGAAATTCTGGTATTTAAAGATCCCAATGATCAATTGAGAAATGGTTTAATTTAGCAAGCAAGGTGTCCTCTGTGAAGGAAATTCATATAAACTTACCAAACAGGTGCAGAAGCAAGGCTTTCAGCAATCTGCTCGGACGACCGTAGATTCTCATTAGGCAATTAAATCATTCTACATCCAAGTTAAAAATATTCAATGACCCTATCTCCACTGCCTCCTGAGGAAGAGTGTTCAAAATTTGCACAACCCCCTGAGACAAAAACATTTCTTCTTAAGCCAAACATATACAATCTTCCAAATCTAAAGAGAATGTTTTCTAGCAGAGCAGTGAAACCAACAGACCACTTAAATTTGTGAAACTAGCGACCAAGTGGAAGTTTTGTAGTCCTAAATATATTACTTATGTAAGTGAATGTTTAATTCATAATAATGAAACAAATAACTTGGAGGGGTGGGAGTTGTTGTCTGAGGTGTCAGGTTCTGAAAGGGTTAATGCTCAGGAATGCATTAAGCCCCATCCAACATGATGATGTAAAATGGACTTTGCCAAATGATAGGTCTATCATCTAGGTCTCCCTCATTCTACCAAGGACCACATCTGTCATTCCAAGATAACTTTTACTTGATTGCTACCATGCAATCTACACCTTGTTTCAGACAATCTTTTTCAGACTAGACTATCTGTTAGTTTTTCTCAATCACATTGGACCAAGCAGACTCCACAGATCCCAACCTAAACTGAGGATGGAAGCAACATATCTATCTTATGGTGACAAGGAACACAGCTTGCTGATAAAGAGTGATGAGTAGGAGAAAGGATTTATCTTACAACATTGCCTGGCTCTGACCTCTCCCAAACAAGCTGTTGGAGTAGATTTTCCACACTTACCTTTATTTAAAATCAGACATTGCAACAAGAATAAAGTTATTATTTGCTTATTACATAAAACTAGTGTCTTCTAAACAACAATTGACGCAAGCTCATCAGAACTTTTGACATGAGACAGACTTATTCATTGTCAGAATCTATTTCAGTCATTTGATTGTAAATACTATTTTTATAGAAATAACTAGTTTTACTGTAGTAAATACGACACTAAACTGCGTGATATTTTAAAGCTGAACTTTATATTTTATCAACAAATCTCTATAAGCAGTTTGCTGCCAAATGCTGTAATAACTATCACAGTTCAAATATTAATGCTGTCTCTGGATATGGCATTAGATCATTTCATATATTTGCTTGAAAAGACCCCAGTTCACCTCTTGGCATAATAACTGTTATAGCAGCTTCCAAAGCCATGACCACTGCCACCTAGGAGGACAGGGGTAACAAATACACGAGAACACTATCATCTGCAAGTTCCCCTCCGAGCTACTCACCATCCTGACTTGGAAATATATCACCATTCCTTCACTGAACTGCAGCAAAATCCTGGAACTCCCTTCTTAACAACACAGTGGGATTACAAACACCAGATGGACTAAAGTGGTTTAAAACAATGGCTCACGTTCAGATCCTCAAGGGCAGTGAGGATTGGCAACATCTGCTGACCTTGCCAATCATGCCCAGATCCCATGAAAGAATTAAAAAAAACTGCATCTGCAGAAAGTTTCAGTTTAATAAAATCTTCCATTTACAAAAGTTTCAATGTCTGCTTGTGAATGTGGTTCCGCTGTACTTGAGTCAATTGCCTTTATAAGTTTAATGGAGGGCATCGGATTAGAAAGAAAGAAGTAATACTTGCTTTTATATCGCACATTTCACAACCACCAGATGTTTCAAAGTGCTTCACACTAAATGAATGATTTTTGGATGTGGAATCACTGTTGTAATGCAGAAAACAGATAATTTACAGCACAAAAAACTCTCACAAACAGTAATGTGATATGAACATAAGAACATGTGGTCGCTGCCTTTGCCTGATTTCCTCCTTTTTAAAATACCATTGTTTTGATCTGTGTTTTTCCAAAGTTCCAAAACAATGCAACAGCTTATTAAATGGCAATTACTGCTCCTGGAATTTGAGGAAATCATCTCCAACACTGAAAATATCTTAAAAATGGAGCAGCTCTTATAGCCACAATTTTTTCCCATCCTCCATCTTGGATTACCCAGAATCCTTGACAGATAGTTCCTTGAAAGTGCAGTCGCAGGTAGACAGGATAGTGAAGAAGGCATTTAGTATGTTTGCCTTTATTGGTTAATGCATTGAGTATAGAAGGTGGGAGATCATGTTGTGGCTGTACAGGACATTAGTTAGGCCACTTTTGGAATACTGCATGCAATTTTGGTCTCCCTGCTACAAGAAGGATGTTGTGAACTTGGAAGGGTTCAGAAAAGATTGACAAGAATGTTGCCAGGGTTGAAGGATTTGAGCTACACGGAGAGGCTGAATAGGCTGGGGCTATTTTCTCTGGAGCGTCAGAGGCTGAGGGGTTACCTTATAGAGGTTTACAAAATCACGAGGGGCATGGATAGGGTAAACAGACAAGGTCTTTCACCCAGGGTGGGGGAGTCCAAAACTAGAGGGCATAGGTTTAAGGTGAGAGGGGAAGCATTTAAAAGGGACCTAAGGAGCAACTTTTTTGCACAGAGGGTAGTGCATGTGTGGAATGAGCTCTCAGAGTAAGTGATGGAGGCTGGTACAATTACAACATTTAAAAGGCATCTCAATGAGTATATGAATAGGAAGGGTTTAGAGGGATATGGGCCAAATGTTGGAAAATGGAACTCAATTAATATCGGACGTTTGGTGGGTATGGACAAGTTGGAACAAAGCATCTGTTTCTGCGCTGTACAGCTCTCTGACTCTATGACTGTAATATAAGGACTAGAAGCAGGAGTATGGAACTCAGCACCTCAAGTCTGCCCCAACATTTCATACAATCAAGGCGGATCTCAGCTTGGGCTCAACTCCACTTTCTTGTCCACTCTCCATAATCCTTCAACCCATTACTGGCTAAAAATATGTCTATCTCCTTAAATTTACTCAATGTCTGAGCATCCACCACCCTCTGGGGTAGTGAATACTACAGATTCGTGACCCTTTAAGAGAAATAATTTCTTCTCATCGCTGTTTTAAATCTGCAGCCCCTTATCCTAACATTAATGGCTAGGTAATCAGGTCTGTGTGACATTGATTGAGTGATAAAAAATGGCTGAGGCAATGGATATAGCTGTCCTCTCTTTCCTCAAAATGCCATGTGTTTTTTTCACATCAACTCAAACAGACAAATTAGGCATCAGTTTAATGTCTAATCTGAAAGATGTCATCTCTAACAATGCAGTGCCCCCTCAGTACCATAATATTGTGCTGGCCTTGATTTTTGTGCTTAAAGCCTGGAGAGGGATTTGAACTTAGAACCTTATTGTACCAATTGAGCCACAGTTCACATACAATATGAAGGGGATTGAGCTGGTGTTGGGATGGTGCGCAGGTGGGGTTGGGATTAAATCTTTGTATCTATTGCCTACAGCAAGTGAGGTCAATAAGGTCATACAGTGAGCTGTAAGATTCCATGGCAGATCTGTATCTGTGGCACTGCTGCCAGGATATTGGCAGAGGTGCTGGTGAAAAAAAACAGGATTTCGTCCCTGGCAATTGCAAACCATTGGTTTTGATTAGGTCACCTACCAGAAACAGGTCAATGATTTGCTGGAACATGCAGCATATGTGCTCGAAATACTTTTTTTTATTCTAATACTGCTCAATTAATAGCCTTTAATGAGATCTCATGAGGCTGCCAAACAAAATGCCCTGCGCTATTCAAAGTTATCAGCCAATACAGTTCTGAAGAAACGTCATATTCAATTCAAGGCATTAATTCACACCACAGATGATCAAGAACCTGCTGAGTATATCAATGATATTTTGTTTTTATCAAGATTTCCTGCATCTGCAGTATTCTGACTTAAATCATTATCATAAAGTTCTTCTTATTTATTTTCTGTTTAGCCACACACAAGTAGCAGCTTTCCCTTTTTTCCCAGCTGCTGTTGTGTCTGGGTCCAGTAATATCTATTACTTAAGGGCCCATTTTCTCTTCCTCTGAAATCATCTTTGTGACATACGAGAAAAACAGGCCACTATTTTTCTTTCAGCTGCATTTTTTACATGCAAGCTCACTGACTTCTAAATGGTAAAGTTAACAGGAATTGCTGCATGAATCAAAACCTAGCAATAGCTGGCAATTTACACTCCTCAGCGGGCCAGCTCCCACGTAGTTATGTTCCATGCCTGCGGCTTGCCTTAATTTTAAAATTAATGCTGATCTTAGAACTTTGTGCTGAAACAGCTCACTTCAGTTGGGTAGATGTGAATCAAGTTATATGTATGGTTGAATGAATAATCTACATTTTTAATTGGTCCTGTGCATTTTAATTAACTGATTAATGTATGCAGCAAGAAAATTGGTATCTAAATAAATAATAGTGCTCTAAGTTAACAGAAAGTGGGGAGTCAAAAATATCTTGGTTTAAAAGAACTAAATTGAGAAGCTTTGACAAAAAAACATTGGCTTACGTCTTTTGATCAGGGTCAGTACAGTTGTGTCCAGTGCTAAAAGCAAAACACATTGGTGCTGGAGATCTGAAATAAGAACAGAAAGTGCTGTAGGAACTCAGCAGGTCTGGCAGCATTTGTGGAGAGAGAAACAAAGTTAACATTTTAAGTCCAAAGACTCTTGTTTGGAACTGAAGGCGGGTGGAAAACAGTGTTTTTTTTATGATTTTTATAATTTTGTCAGAAGCCTTTGAGTTTACAGGTCCAGCCTGAAACAATTTCTGGAGAACCTCAGTAGGTCTGTCAGCATCTGTAGAGATTTTAAGCAACTCTTGGATAGGCGCATTGAGGATAGTAAAATGTAGAGTATGCAGGGCAGATTGATCTTAGTAGGATAATAGGTCGGACCAACATCGTGGGCCGAAGGGTCTGTACTGTCAAAATAGTCAACAATCTTGAATCCAGTTATCCTGCATCAGAAGTATATGGGGTAATTAGGTCTTGTCAGGTTAAAGGGTTAATTGGATTGGGTACAGAGGGTATTCTGATAAGCAGTCAAGGATGTTAGTCAGAAGAGTATGGGCTTAGATTTGTTGTTGAGAGTCCTTCCATGGATGGGGTGGTCAGAGTGTATTCAGGTAGTGGGGAAGTTGGACAGGTCAGATCAGGGAGGTAGTTGTGTGTTTGAGGGAGTAGTTGGGTGGCTGGGATATTAGTCAGAGGATTGGGGATGGTGACTGCGCACTGTTGACTAATTATCCAGGAGTAAAGCATGTTTTGTTTGAACTAACATTTCCGGGACACTGCCCAGGCAAATATCATAGTTCAAAGTCTCTGACTGTAAATTGGAGTCAGAATCATTACAGAAAGATCCCAGGGAACAGGGGATTCCTGATAAACAGGAAGTGGAAAATTCCTGGGCAATGGAGCCAGTGGTGACTAGTGGAGTTCTGCAGGAGTCAGTGCTGGAACCACAACTATTCACATTATATATTAATGATTTAGATGAAGGAACTGAGGGCATTGTTGCAATGTTTGCAGATGACACGTAGATAGGTGGAGGAAAAGGTAGTGTTGAGGAAATGAAACAGATGCAGAAGGACTTGGACATGCTGTGGGGAATGGAGGTGGGAGTGGGAAAAGAAGTAGCAGATGAAATACAATGTGGGAAAGTGTGAGGTTATGCACTTCGGTAGGAAGAATAGAGGCACAGACTAATTTCTAAACAGGGAAAGGTTCCAGACATTTGAAACACAAAAGGACTTGGGAGTCCTATTTCAGCATTCTCTTAAGGTTAACATGCAGGTCCAGTTCGCAGTTAGGAAGGCAAATGTGATGTTAGCATACATTTTTCAAGAGGACTAGAACACAAAATTAGGGATGTACTGCTGACGTTGTATAAAGCTTTGGTCAGACCGCATTTAGAATATTGTGAGCAGTTTTGGTCGCTGTGTCTAAGGAAGGATGTGTTGGCATTGGAGGGGGTCCAGAGGAGGTTCATGAGGATGATCCCAAGGATGAAGGAGTTGTCGTATGAGGAACAGTTGAGGACTTTGGATCTGCACTTGATGGATTTTTAAGGGATAAGGGTAGATCTCATTGAAACTTACAGAATACTTGTGAGGCCTGGATTGAGTGGGTGTGCAGAAGATATTTCCACTAGTCAGAGAGACTAGGAGCCAAGGGCCCAACCTCAGAATGAAAGGATACTGTTTTGAATTGAAATGAGGAATTTCTTCAGCCAGAGCCTGGTGATTCTGCAAAGTTATTGGTGCTGAAAGCTGTGGATGCCAAGTTACTGAGACTATTTAAGACAGTGATAGATAGGTTCTTGATTAGTAAGGGGATCAAAGGCTACAGGGAGAAGACAGGAGAATGGTTTGAGAAACATACCAGCCATGATTGAATGGCTGAGCAGACTCAATGCGCCAAATGATTTAATTCTGCTCTTATATCTTATTTTGTTTGTTTATTGATTTATTATTTAGTATTGTCACATGTGTTTAGTTACAGTGAAAACTTTTGTTTTGCACACAGTAGAGGCAGATCATACCATACAAAGATCATAGGGTGAGTGAACAGAGTGAGGAATACAAAGGTACAGCTGCAGAGAAAGTGCATAAAAAGCAAGATCAACATTAGATTTGAAATTTGAGAGGCTAGACTTCATGCATCTTCCAGAGAAGTTCTTCCTGGTAAGATTTAGACGTGATTATTCTGGATCCAGCTAATAGAGCATCATCCAATTGAGTTATGATCTCTGTAAGATTCTTATTGCCAAACATAATGTCTTAACAGACCATCCCTGGATCAATTGCTGAGCAATCTCTTCTAATACTTTGTCTTCACTGGTTTCAACTCTAATTTGATTCAGTTTTGATGGCGTTATATTCACTGTGTGATGGATCTTTACATCTTGATGTTTTTTTATCTCACAGTTTACTGACAACAGCTGCAGCTTTTTGCTTTTGTTCAACTCCAGGAAAGCAGCTCCATCTGTTTCAGTAATGTGGAATATTCAACTAACATCTTTCTTTGTGCGTCACTTCTGATTTGGGTTGTCCCTATCTGTCAGTCCCCCTGTACAGCATTAACATGATTTTGCTTGGTTTCAGAGCATCTTTCATTCATAGAATCCTTACAGTGTGGAAGAAGGCCATTTGGCTCATCGACCATTGGAAGAATATCCCACCCAGATTGAACCCCCTACCCTATCCCTGTAACCCTGTATTTCCCATGGTTAGTCCTTCTAGCTTGCACATGCCTGAACACTATGGGAAATTTAATGCCAATCCACCTAACCTGCACATCTTTGGACAATGGGAGGAAGCCACAGCGCTTGGAGAAAACCCAACCAGACATGGGCAAAACATACAAACTCTACACAGACAATCAGGTCCCCAGTGCTGTGAGGCAGCAGTGCTGACCACTAAGCCACCACATTGCCCCACTGGGTAAACATATTTGTTCAAATGTTTAGGAAAGGTCTTATGGAGAATGTTACTATGTGCTCCAGTATGAAGCTTCAGTCTCATATTTATGATTATGGAAAGATTACTGATCTTCATTCTGATCAGAATGGCTGAATGAAATTCTTTTCTTTGAGAATTATCAAATTCAGCCATTTCATGCAGTTGCATTTTTTTCCTTTATTCATTCACAGGATGAGGGCATCGCTGGCAATTCCCCATCAGAGTCAACCACATTGCTGTGGGTGTGGAGTCACATGTAGGCAAGACCAGGTAAGGATGGCAGTTTCCTTCCCTGTAGGACATCAGTGAACCAGGTGGATTTTTCCGACAATTGTCAATGGATTCACGGTCATCATTTGATTCTTAATTCCAGATATTTTTATTGATTCAAATTCCACCATCTGTCGTGGCGGTATTCGAATCTGTTATCGGGGTCGATGGATTAACAGTCTAGCGTTAATACCACTAGATCCTATGTCTATTGTGCTCCCAATCTCATTGTCATCCATCAGAGTTTGGATGTTTTTGTTTCTTTCCTTCTTACTTAACCTGTTGCTCCAAGTCTGATCATTTGTTTACCATCATTTTTCTTTGGTCTGCGCATCTTTTCCCAGTGATTCAACTTTCCACAAGCTGATCATGTACAAGATATAGCTGATCATGTACAAGGTATTTCCTTCTGTCTGTAAACTCAGGTGGTTATCCATACCTCTTGTACATCTTTCTCTCTGTCTGGTGTACAATGGTCTTTTTTGCTGTTTAATGAAGCCCACCCTGCTGCTTTTCTGTTAACTGAAAGCTAGCTGGCATCCACCATGTTTAGCTTCATGTGCTCTGGCAGTGTTCACAACCTGCATTATTGTGAACTTATCCTTTCAAATCCATTCTTTTTGTAGTTCAAGATGTGCAAAGCAGATGAGCTGTCAACACATCAGGCAATCATGTTTTCAAGCCAGAAACTATGTGAAAGGTAACTTTAAAGGATTGTTGTCAGCTTTGTATGCCACACTGAAAAGCTGTATCATGTATTTTGAACAGAGAGTGATGGTGCAGCTTTGTTTCATAAAGATAGGTAACCATTAAATAATATGGTGGTCAGGCTGTCACATCTGACATATGGCAGGTGGTCAAAGCAATAAACAACAGTATGGAAATAAATAACACATCATGGAGTATGTTATCCATTGGATTGAGGGCTATCTTGCATTGACCAAGTGTAAAATTAAGGGATTAAATGTCCTGAAGCTCAGCTCAGGTATCTGTTTGCCTGTTTCAAAGCTTTTACAGCTGTTTGAGCTTCTCAGGAGGAAAATAACACACAATGGGGCAGAAAGAGTCAAGGTGGGCAGTCAACTGTCTGAAGTCTGGCTCCTCACTTCTTGTAAGGAGAGCATCTTGTCTCTGACAGTCCTAAGTGGCTGACCGACTGTTTCCAAGTCCCTGGATGGGTATTGGAGGCTTCCATTAACATATTGTATCGTGACACCTGAGTGAAGGCTATTCCTGCTAAACCTACCTGAGGCCTGCTGACAACCATGGCAAGCTTCCTTCCATTGCATCAGCACTAAGTGGCATGGCAAGACAGCAGTAATACGAGCCCAGTAGCTCCTGGGCTGCAACAAGGAAAGGCAATGCAGGGATGCTGTGAACATTCAGGTAAATTCAGAGTGAGTGAGTGCTATGACAGTGAGTGAAGATCCCAGAGACGCAACCTGGTCTAGTCCATGAGTATGGTGTGTGTCTGTGAGCACACAGTGTCCTTGCTGCAGCATGACAATGATCGGTACCAGTGTTGCCCGAGGTGCAGCATCGAAGTGCAGAAGCATCCTGTCTGTAAATCAAAGATGTGCTATGAGGGTTCTTAGAGGTTGGCACAGGTCATAAATCAGTGCCTGTGGCCATAAAATGAGTATGGCCAGTGCCCTAGAAGTGAGCCCTGAAATGTTGGCGCCCAGTTTCCCATATGGGAGTTCTTCAGAACAAGCAGTAAGTGGATCTGCCAGGGGCCCTGTCCAGTTTCCACATCAAGCTTTTCTGTCATCAAGTTTCTTTGGCACGTTTTGTAAGAGTGAACACTGAATATTAACAAGGTCAGTTGGGCTGACAAGACGTCAAACAAGCTTTATGTGCTGGCTGTTGGCAATGTCCGCTGCCCATTTCCAGTGCAGCTCTGCCTGAGGTCACAGGTTTTCCTTCCTGAATTGTATAGTACCGGCAAGGCCAGCAGGCGACCAACGGCTCACATGGAGACTTCAATCTGGCAGGGGTGAGCTAATAGTAAGGGGTAATGTGCAATGGAGTTGGAGGCAAGATGATTGGGAGATGGATCCAACAGATGGCAGACAGTAGGGTCGGGGCATCAAGGACTGAAGATACATTTAAGGCAGGATAGTGTTAGGGACAGGGAGGAGTGAAGTGGGAAGAACCTAGTATTTTAGCTGGGAGAGTGGGCATCAATAAATCTAAGCAAATGGTGTTCTGTGGGTGGTGTCAGTCCTGTTCACATGTGACTGCATTTCAGGCTTTTGGCTGGTAGCATCCTTTCAGGGTTTCAAGTTCAGTGACAATATTTCAATTATTCAATGAGTGTGATCTCAAACAATGTCCCTGAGCAATGCAACAGAAGCCTGCAAGTTCGGCCATGTCCCATTGTGATGAGTACAACAATGAATACTACCAAGAACATGCAATAAAAAGTGAACACAAAAACACAGCGTCTTTTCTTCAATAATAGAGAAATGCCCCTAACTCCCCTGCAACCAGGAATACGTGCCAGTACATTTATTTCTCTGCCTAAGCAAGTCCCAACAATAACAGTAATGCACACAGGAATAAAGTGAAACCAAAGTAATGTGGAATGCTTACAAGTGAAATTCAAATTTGAAAGCATCTGTTCCACCTTTGCGCTCCCAATATGTCTTAGATAAGTGACAATGGAAGTGGACAGGAAATTTGTGGCTATGATGTAGAACCTCCTGTTTGTTCAACACTCTACTTCATAACTCACCTCTACTTGCTGCATTGCCAGCTGATGATGGGTTTCACCCCTGAATAGACTCCTCTGCCATATAATCATGTGCATCTCCCAGCATGCCACCATTGCTTTACTCGGAATTAGATGGGAACCAGCAAAAACTAAGGGAATCCAAATGCCACTTACTTCCTGCTCACTGCCTGAAATGTGCATCTCGTTTAAAATTCTACTCCAAATATTCCAACCAGATGTGTTCTGGCATCCAAACAACACGTGAGTTTGCACCAGAAAGACACTTAGATTGATGAAAAATATGCTGACTGCTTCTTGCCTTCAAGTATAAAATAATTGAAACCAGACTCTAAGTGGATATGTAAGTGTTATAAAATGTGATGCTTCAATTTGTAGAAATTATAGTGATATATGTACATTGTTGCAAGGCAATAGCAAAACATAATAATTACAAAATTGCATTATGCTAGTATATTTAATAAGTGCACAAGTAGTAACTTAATGGAAATAGGCTGCCAAAAGTACAGCTGAAAATGAATTATTAGTTGCAATAGAAATGGAAATCTGAAAGAACAACCTCCAGCAATGTCTTTGTGTTCAGTAGTTTGCACTTGACAGTTCATATCATGCAAAGTTAAAATAGGTTTCTGCAGGTCATGTTACTGTTCAGCCAAATATTTCATTGTGTTTATTCAAGCAAAAACTTTTGGAGGAGCTTTTCATTGGCAGATGTAGTTAAGTGAATAAAAACAGTTGGTCCAGAGAGTAGGAGCAAGTAATGAAATTCTTTGCACTCTCAATCTCGACACTTGTAATGCTCTGGACTGCACTCTGCTGATTACGTCCTCTCTCTCCCATTGCTGTAATCATGATCCCTCTTTCTAGTTCCAGTGGTCTCATCATTAAGCCCTGATCATGGTGGCATCCTATCAAGTCCCATTGGTGAATCTGTCTCCCTTGACCTAATTGCAGCTCCTCCTCACTGTCTTCTACAAGCTCCCAAGAGATGAAAATGTTGACATTCACTGATTACTAGGTTAGGGTTCATTACCCATGCTGAAAATCTATAGTCAGTTCTCAGGTGGAAAATAAAAAGAAAAATGAAGGGTCAACAGAATGCTGCTGTTGAATTTGTCAATTTGGCATTTGGCAGCACTCACATCCCCTCCAACCAGAGTTCAGGGATCCTTCAGCTGTTTGCAACCTCTCCTATACCCTTCACATCATTATTGATGACTCTGTTTGTAATGAAAACTAGAAGGAGGTTATTATGTTCTGACCAATTAGCAAACATTTCTCATCCCATATATTCACATTCATAAAAAAAAGTATTTCTGATGTATTCTTTCTGCGGCAAACCTTATTTTTGACAATACGGTTGCAGATAAATAGCATTTTACATTTGCACTTTCACAGAGCTTAACAGTACCTGCACAATAGAAGAATGGCTCAAGGTTATTTTGGGATTATGGTCTGTCTTTGCAAAGATAAATGTTGGTTTTCGAAATATAATTTTTTACTAAACCACTCAAACGCCTGAGCATAATGTCATACATCATGTTTGGTAATGCAGTCGTCACTTTTATTATGAAAATACACCAACAAACATATCTAGAGCACTCTAGCCTACCCTGTTAAGGTGAGAGTTGAATCCACAATTGCCCAGTAGGGGAAATTACATCAAGTTTCCAGAATAAGCTCATTTGCATGCTTGTTGGTGTAGAATGGTGGGAGCAAATACAGGAGCTCCCTGAAACTTGGATGCACTGTGGCTTTGCGGTTAAAGTGCATCTCTAATAAGCAAGAGATCCCTGAGTTCAAATCTTAGTGATGCCTTGCTTCCAAAACAAAAGCTGACATACATGTAATTGTTTTCTTTCAGATCAGCCATAATCTCACTTAGTGGTGAGACAGACTATAATGCCAACTCAGTCTTTCAAAAGTATAGCTCAGAGCCGCTCTGGCAACAAGCAGGTCAGCCAGTAACAGTGGTAACAAGGTGTAGAGCTGAATGAACACAGCAGGCCAAGCAGCATCAGAGGAGCAGGAAGGCTGACGTTTCAGGCCTAGACCCTTCTTCAGAAAAAAAATCTGCAAATCTGCATCTGCAGTTCCTACTATCTTAGCCAGTAACAGTCTTTTGTTTTTCTAGCTTTGCCTTTTTGTTGTTTTCTCACTCAAATACCTTCACTACACAACACTACAGCAGATTTTCAGGGATTCTTATCACTCAGAATGAGTGCCTGCTCCAACTCTATGAAAATGTTGTCCAACATAATCCCACATCCCAGGCTTCTCCCCAAAACATTGCAAGTTAGTTCTCTTTAAGTTCATGTCCAAACGCATTTTGAAGTTTTCTAATGAATCTGCTTCCATCACCCTTCTGACACTGTGTTCCAGAACTTATCAAATTGCTGTGTGGAAAATGTTTCCAAATATTCCCAGGCTACGGGAGTCCAAAACTAGAGGGCATAGGTTTAAGGTGAGGGGGAAAGATTTAACAGGGAACTGAGGGGCAACTTTTTCACGTAGAGGGTGGAATGTGTATGGAATGAGTTGCCAGAGGAAATGGTGGAGGCTGGTACAATTGCAACATTTAAAAGGCACCTGGATGGGTACATGAAGAGGAAGGATTTAAGGGGATATGGGCTAAATGCTGGCAAATGGGACTAGATTAATTTAGGATATTTGATTGGCATGGATGAGTTGGACTAAAGGGTCTGTTTCCATGCGATATAACACTATGACTCTATGACTATGCTTTTGAGGTCTTTTGTTAATTCTGTTAAATCCTGTTACTGAGCTAGTTGCCAAAGGAAAAGGTTTTTCTCCACTTAATTTATCAGATCAGGTCATAATTTGGAATACCTCTAATAGGTCTTCTCTCCAACTTCTCTGCTCTAAGGAGAACAATTTTCGCTTCTCCAATCTCTCCATACAACCAAACACTCTCATTTCACATTGTTGGGACCACATTGGTAAACCACCCCTTTATCATTTTCAAAGTTTTGAACTCTTCCTAAAATATGTGTTTAGAATTGTACAGAATACTTCAGCTGAGGTTTAACCAGTGATTTCCAGTGGTTTATGGATTAGTGGGACTTCCTTATTTCTGTATTCAATATTTTTATATACAGCTGAGTAGCCAGGATTAGGTGATGTTACAGAGAACAGAGATCCACTGTCCTGTCACATCCAGGCATTAATAATGGTGGCAATTTAACTTCCTGGGGTTACCATTGACCAGATGAGATTGAACTAGCCTTGAAATACTCTGCGTACAAGAGTAAATCGGAGGTTTGGAATCCTGTGGCAAGTAATTCACCATGTGATTCTCCATAGCCAGTCACCATCTATGAGGCACAAGTCAGGATGTGGTGAATTACTCTCCACTTGCTTGGATGACTGCGGCTTCAATAAGGCTCTGGAAGCTTGACATCATGCAGAAAAAGCAGTCTACTTGATTCGCTCCTTGATCATTTATGGCCTCTACCATCAAGCACAATGGCAAAATTTTGTACCATCTACAAAATGCACTGTGATAGCACCTCCCAAACCTGTCACTTCTACCTTCTAGAAGGACAAAATCAGCAGATGCATGAGAATACCATCACCCGTAGGTTCCCCTTCAAGTCTCACACCATCCTGACTTTGGAAATATATTGCTATTCCTTCACTGCTAGTAGGTCAAAATCCTGGACCTCCCTTCTTCTCAGGTCTGCAGACCTATCTATCCCACATGGGTCTATCTATCCCAAATTGGTAGGAGAGACTAGAACCCAAGGGCACAGCCTCACAGTAAACGGAAGACCTTTTAGAACGGAGATAAGGAGAAACTTCTTCAGCCAGAGAGTGGTGAATCTATGGAATTCACTGCCACAGAAGGCTGTGGAGACCAGGTCATTGAGTATATTTAAGATGGAGATAGATAGATTCTTGATTGTCAAGGGGATCAAGGGTTATGGGGAGAAAGCGGGAGAATGGGGTTGAGAAACTTATCAGCCATGATTGAATGGTGGAGTAGACTTGATGGGCTGAATGGCCTCATTTATGCTCCAATGTCTTATGGTCTTATGGTCTTGTGGTCTCACCAATGTCCTGTACAGCCGCAACATGACATCTCAACTTTTCTACTCAATGTTCTGACCAATGAAGGCAAGCGTGCTAAGTGCCTTCTTCACCACCCTGCAACTCCATTTTCAAGGAACTATGCACCTGCAACTTTAGGTCTCTTTGTTCGGCAGCTCTCCTCAGGGCCCTACCATTAAGGGTATAAGTCCTGCCCTGGTTTGCCCTACTAAAACGTAACACCTCAGATTTATCTAAATTAAACTCCATCTGCCACTCCTCAGCCCATTGCCCTACCTGATCAAGGTCCACTTGTAGTCTGAGATAACCTTCTTCACTCTCCGCTATACTACCTATTTTGGTGTCGTCTGCAAACTTATTCACCAAACCTCCTATATTCACTTCTAAATCATTTACATAAATGACAAGAAGCAGTTGACCCAGCACCAATTCTTGTGGCATACCACTAGTTACAGGACTTCAGTCTGAAAAAACAACCCTTTACCACCGCCCTCTGAAGCAGCGAAGCAGATAGTACCCATTACACCAAATAAGTGCAGTTAAGTATCTGGTGTCAAGCAGTTCAGAGAATTCAGGATGGGATTTAGGAGATGAGGGAAGACCTGAGCATCATCAGAGAGTCTGATTTTGAAAAGCCCAATGTTCCATCTGTGATGTATAAAGCAACAGAAGACAGTTTTGCAGCACTTCACTGATGAATGCAATCTTCTGAAATGAATCTCTTGAGCAAAGTCCTGGCAGTATTGCTGTGGGAAAGCTGTAAATTCTTCCTGCTGCCTAGTGAAGTAGGGTTGGCCACATTGTGTTCCCGACAGTGTCTTATGTAATGTGTACTGCCCTTTTATCCTTTACCGCTGGCTTTTGTTTTACCTTCTTTAATAGAACACAAGATTAAAAACCCCGCTAAATATTTCTTAGTGCCCTTTTTTCTTTATAGGCCAAACCAACAGTATACCCTAGAGATTACACAGAGGCAGATACAGGCCATTTCACTAATCCTCCCATCCCCAGTGTGTGTCCACCCTGCACCCATCACCCTCTGACCCACCCCACCGCATGCTCCAGAATGATAAATATTCAGATATTTTAAGAAAACAATTTCTTGGATGCCACTCAAAAATCTTCACTTAAGTCCCTTTAGCCTTAACCTACAGCTGCAGTTGCTCATAAACAGTTTATACAGCTGGGAGCTGTGTTCAGGACAGTTCTGTCGGAAAGGAGATTGTTAGCACATTGTATAATTCCCAGATAACCAACACTGGAGGACTCGGCCTGCCTTCACTCCCAGCCAAGATTTTGGCAGATCAGGGCCGACTGGATTTTTCTGTCCCAGTCTAGGCAGTATCATTTAGCGCTAACAGGATGGATACGCTAGGGTTTGAGGTCAGGGCCCCATCATCATCATTGACAAGCTGGTACTATGTGGGGAACAGATTCCTGACAGTGAGTGACCTTGAATTGGTTACCTGGTGGCCAGGGGACAGGCTCACCATCCAATTTAAGAAAGGAAAAGAAATCCAGGGCTCTCTGGTATTCGCATATTTGGCAGACCATGCGAGCACAAGTCCTACCTACTAAAGAGCTGTCTCAAAACATGTCCAAATGCTTTTATTTTAAAACTTTCTTTTTCAATTAAGGATTGTGGCTGTGCTTTTGAAGATGGAGGGATAATATGATGCGGTCCAACTGAAAAGAAGCAGTAGCCTGCTTAAGGTGACTATGCTTCCATCTTGGGGTGCCTTCCCTCCATCTTTTTAATCTCTTTCAATAAAAATCTGTTTTCACAATCATGGAGTTCCCTTCCACAGGACAGCCTGCATCCATAGCTATGACCAGGAAAGGGGGGAAGGACACTAAAACATAAAAATAGGATATGGAGTAGATAGATCAATCCTTGGGTCTGTACTGCCGCTCAATATAATCAACACTTCAACCTCAACTTCATTTTACTTCCTGCTCCCCATACCATGTATGAAGGCCTGCCTGCAGAGCTGATTCCCCATCTGTCACCAGGACACTGTCTGCAAGTAGTAAGCTTAGGTCCCAATGTCTCCACTGGGCAGATATTTGACTGGAAGATATACTTGGCCTTTTAGGCCTTAGTAGATCTTCAACATCCCTGAAATAGTTGCTAGCCATTTGTGGGTGGGTCACTCTCCTGACCCTTATCCTGCTCTGGGCACATGGGTCATTCTCTTTGCAGGGCAAAGGTCCTGCTCCTTATTCCATTTCCTCATGAACATTTTTCTTTTGAAAATATGACATTTCGCAGTAAAGATATACTGTATTGTACTGAAAAGACACAGGATGCTATAAAGATTTTACACAATACAAGACCCATGCCATGGTTGGGGTGTTATTTGATATCTATATCTAGCAACTTCGTTCACTTAGGTAAGAATCATACGATGGAAACAAAATCACTTCTGCAATATATCATTTAAATAATGTCCAACAGTTCTATTAAGTGAGCTTCCTGCTAACTTGCCACAAGCAGCAGTTGAGCAGCTGGGTGTATTATTGTGTGGTGAAGGATGAGCAGTGAAAATCAAATTGCTCTGATTGATTTTCAGGCAGAATGGGAACAGCTAATATGTGAAGAACACAATCCAGATGTTTAACCATTGTCACATAAACTAAGAACATGCTGGAAATAAGCAGGCAATGCCTGTGGAGAGAGAAACAGAGTTTGTGTGAAAAATGTTCGTCTTTCATCAGATTTGCAAGACGTTGGTGAAACATATCATGTGCTGTACCACAATGTTATACAAATCAGTAGGAACACTGAATTTTGTTGGAAGGAACAATTAAGAACTAGTTGTCAGATTTGAAGTTAAGGATAGACATATTTGTATGATCAAGGGTTAGAAAAACTACGCTTTAAGTACTAAAAATTTAAATGATTTGCTTCAAGATTTTGCACCAACATAATTATAACGAGACCTGACTGAATATGGAAATGCTGCAATGGGAAGTTGCATGCAAGCGATTCCTGAAGTTGTCACATTCCCGATGATAGACTGCAGTGTTTTGATTCCATGCACAGTGCAGATGAGGCTAATGGATTCTTCCACAATTTGTCATTTTTTTTTGTTCAAAGTGTTTGGCAGTGCATCCAACAATTGTGTCTTATAAATCATCCTTCCCCCATCTACAGGTCTTTTAAGTAAAAACCGAAAGAACTGCGGATGCTGTAAATCAGGAACAAAAACCAAAATCACTGGAAAAGCTCAGCAAGTTGGGCAGCATCTGTGAAGAAAAGTCAGAGTTAACACTTTGGGACTGGCGACCTTTCCTCAGATCCAAAACGTTAACGTTGATTCTTCTTCACAGATGCTGCCAGACCTGCTGAGAATTTTCAGCAATTTCTGTTTTGTACACGTCGTTTAGGGTCTAGATCTATATACCTAATGAACAAGGATGCAAACAGCTTTTTGAAAAACACATGGCCTAGGAATTTTATTAATGCTTGTGACAGTTGGTATGTTGTAACCAGCCGAAAACAACATCTGAACTCTATCAACCATCTTGTTTCTGTAAATGTTCATATCCTTGTACCAAAAAAACTATTGCTCTATATTTTCAAATTTTCAGTTGATCTAGCCTCGATAGTGTTTTGTACAGCCAGTTTCAGATTCCCACTACTTTAAAGAAGGGGTTCGAAAGTCAAACTTGAGTGGCCTTCCTGTAATTTTAAGATTTCAGCTTTTTGCTCTAACCCACCATCATGAGACAAAGTTTCTATTCCATTATTCTGACAACTCTTAAACACCTTAGCTGGATCATTCCTTAATCTTCCACATTCAAGGATTTACAAGACTAATATATGAAGTCTCCTCTCCACCCATCTTCTCCTCTATCCGCCTCCCCCTCTCTCCCGATTTATTTCAGAATCCCCTTCCCCTCCCCCATTTCTGAAGAACGGTCTAGGCCCGAAATGTCAGCCTTCCTGCTCCTCTGATGCTGCTTGGCCTGCTGTGTTCATCCAGCTCCACACCCTGTTATCTCAATATATGAAGTCTGTCCTCTTCTGTTAACCCTTTAGCCAATGACTGCTATGCTTACTGTGTAGAACAGCAGAAGTTTGTGCTGGCAGAGGCAGTTTGAGTTGTCATTATCCAGCATAACATGTGGGTGAAACCTGGAATGTGAATCTAATGTTTATTAGCTTCAGCTAATGGAACGGGAGAGAGAGATATCTACAACGAATCCATTGATGCTGAATGTCACCTCTGGATTTTGAGTGAATTCATTTAGTTATTCCACTGGTCCATGAAATGTCCGAGATGGTAGATAATGAATTAGTTGTGTGAGTGGCTGCCCAAGGTAAGACTTTTTTTATTTATTCATTTTTGGGGGATGTGGATGTTACAGGATGGCCAGCATTTATTACCCGTCCCTAGTTGCTCTTGAGAAGGTGGTGGTGAACTGCCTTCTTGAACTGCTGCAGTCCATCTGCTGTGGATTGACCCACAATGCCATTAGGGAGGGAATTCCAGGATTTTGAGCCAGCAACAGTGAATGAACACCGATATATTTTCCAGTCAGAATGGTGAGTGGCTTGGAGGGGAACTTGAAGATGGTGGTGTTCCCATATATCTGCTGTCCTTGTCCCTCTAGGTGGAAGTGGTCATGATTTTGGAAGGTGTTGTCTGAGGAACACTGGTGAATTTTTGCGGTGCATCTTGTAGATGGTACACACTGCTGCTACTGAGCATTTGTGGTGGAGGGAATGGATGCTTGTGGATAGGGTACCAATCAAGCGGGCTGCTTTATACTGGATGGTGTCAAGCTTCCTGAGTGTTGTCGGGGCTGCACTCATGCAGGCAAGTGGGGAGTACTCCATCACACTCCTGACTTGTGCCTTGTCGATGCTGAATAGGCTTTGGAGGGTCAGGATGTGAGTTACTCACTGCAGTATTCCTACCCACTGACCAGTGATAGTAACACCATTTAATGTCAAGGGGCAGTGTCTCAAGTGTTACAGCTGTACAAGTTGGACGTTGATATTGGGGCTGAAGGTAAAATGGATTTCTCCCTTGATATACCAAAAATTCAAATCATGCCTGACAGCAATCTGTGGACAAATAGCACTTTGAATAGTTATCTTGCAAGGCAAAGCAAGTAACCTTGAGAATGGAGTTGACAGCATTTCCCCATCCCTCTACAGAGTGGCAATGTTACTCAGGAGCTAAAAAAGGGTGGGCAAAGGAGTAGGACACTTAGGCACAGTTAACAAAGAAATCAACAAATTCCTTTCCCCCAGTGAAGTTTAAGAAGCTCTCTGTGAAAATTAGATTGTATTCACAGTGTGTTTCCATGCAAGTTACAATGAAAGCATTTCTTACATTTGACTGAAATCAGTGGTCCTAAAGTTAATTAGAATCCCTACAGTGTGGAAACAGGCCCTTCAGCCCAACAAGTCCACACTGACCCTTGGAGCATCCCACCCAGACCCATCCCCCCATAACCCACACACCCCTGAACACTATGGGCAATTTAGCATGGCCAATCCACCCAGCCTGCACATCTTTGGACTGTGGGAGGAAACCGGAGCAAACACAGGGAGAATGTGCAAACTCCACACAGACAGTCACCTGAGGCTGGAATCAAACTCGGGTCCCTGGTGCTGTGAGGCTGCAGTGCTAACCACTGAGCCACCATGCTACCCTATCATAGGTTCAAAAATTTGAAATCTTATGTCATCAGAAAGTTTGAAAAGTGTGTTTGTTTTGAAACTCCTAGAAAAAATGCAGTGAAAAGAAAGGTCTAGCATGTTCTCAAAATATAGAAAAATATTTTTTGAAGCTATCCAACTTGAACTCAGAATTTGGAATGAGAAGTGTTTTGTCCGTATAATTGTGGTGCTGCTTTTGAAGGTGATCTTAAAAGAAAGGTCTGGAAAATGCTTTCTTTAAGAAAATAGGGATTTAAAATGCCAGTTTGAGATTATCAAAAGACTTTTTGACAGTTTTTGAACTGAATACATGAAAGTACAACATAACGTCGCCTAGTGACTTGGGATCTGCACCTTCTCAAAGTTAACTCTTCTGACAGCTTTAAATCTTCTCACACAGCTTCTGTGTGGTGAGATGTGTTGTGTGGATATCATTAGCCCACTTGACTTCTTTCAGAGCCACAGTGGATTTTTTTTTTGACAGGTTTCAAGAACACAGTGAGGGAGCTGGAAGTTTTGAGAAGATAAAGTCTTTGAAATCAGGAGAACTCTGAACTGACTGCAAGTACTTCAAACCAGCAAACTTGGATATAATTGTTCCCGAAATTGGGATTGATAAAATTATTTGATACAGGTGGCTAGTTCAAACATGCAATGAGAAATTCAATTGACATTTAACCAGCAAATAAACGTAATTCTTTAAATTTAATTTAAAACAAGAGCCAATGGAAACAGCCAAGGTGCTTATTTAATTTGTGAGAAAAAAATGGAAAGATTGTTTAGGAAGAAATTAGATGACACTTATGAAACCTATTAGCCCAATAACACTGCTGGACCTATACACAAAAGAAATCTATTGTCATGTCATTTGTGAATTTGGAGTAATTTTGAAAAAACTAAAGTCACATATAATCTAGCTAGTTATATTTGAGAAAATTGTACACACATTTTCATAAGAAAGACCAAACAAGCAAAATTTGGTCATGTCTGAAGACACATGGTAATAATGTTTATTTGTCTCTTTTAAACCGATTGTGAAAAACATCAATTTTTGTTCATTTGGGACAATTTAAGTTTTCCCCAGAGTTCCTAAATCAGTTGTGGTGATAATTAAAGGGGGTCACACTCAGAATAAAAGAGTAGTGATAGGGAAAACTGCATCGAATGGAAATGAGAATGACTCACCTTGGCTGTAGTTAAATGGCATATCTACAATGAAATTAAGGTGTAGATGGAAGTGGATAATTAACAGTTTTCTCTTCCATTTAATGTCAAGGGGCAGTGTCTCAAGTGTTACAGCTGTACAAGTTGGACGTTGATATTGGGGCTGAAGGTAAAATGGATTTCTCCCTTGATATACCAAAAATTCAAATCATGCCTGACAGCAATCTGTGGACAAATAGCACTTTGAATAGTTATCTTGCAAGGCAAAGCAAGTAACCTTGAGAATGGAGTTGACAGCATTTCCCCATCCCTCTACAGAGTGGCAATGTTACTCAGGAGCTAAAAAAGGGTGGGCAAAGGAGTAGGACACTGAGGCACAGTTAACAAAGAAATCAACAAATTCCTTTCCCCCAGTGAAGTTTAAGAAGCTCTCTGTGAAAATTATGCCATTCCCTGTCAGTTTTTTTCAAAGGCAGCTGATTTGGTCTCTACCCCAGGACACTGGACCAGGTGAGGAGGATACATGGGCTCTCTCCACTGACTTCTGATCTCTTAAGAGATTGGCTGAAAATCAAGAATGTGTGGCATTGGGATACCAAGGTGAGTGTGCGGAAGTGGTTGTTACATCTGAAGTAACAAACATGAGGAATACATGGTGAAAATGCACTGAAGAACAGTTCTCAGACATGTACACTGACGTGACAAATTGGTTATTGTGACGTGGAAAAGCACAAAAACATAGCTTAAATGTTAAGGCACAGACACATAATCCATAGAGAAACTGACTTTAAAACAATTAAAGTGGCTTTAATCAAAAAGAAATAAAAATTGAATTGATATGATATACAGTTACCTCATCTTCAACTGTTGTATGATATACTTGCCCCAGTGGTGAAATCAGTAGGTGAAATTGTAACGTTGTCGGACAACTAGCGTATGTGGAAGAAGGCTGAGCTAAGAATCAGGCAGTGCAGGAAAATGGAGTAAGGGAACCCGGCCAGAAAGTCAGGAAACATAAGCAGGTAACATAAAATGAAATGTTTGCTGCCTTACTAAAAGCAGGAATAGGTGTGATAAGTTCCATCAAGATTGAGACCCTATAAAATAAAATTGCTAAGGTTTGGCAGCTAACAAGGGAAGCTATTAAGTTTTCTGCTGTATGGATCAAACCACTAACACATCGAGATTTAGCAAATTGGCTTGTGACCAACATGGTTTGGAAGTTTGCTAATTTGTTACAGTGATATTGTTTGACATAAAGGCATGAGCTAACTACTTCATTGCAATTGGGACACCTGTGTTTTATGGCAAATGACTGGATGACGACAACCAAACACACCAAGGAGATGATTGTTAGCAATGGTCAGAAGGCCTACTATTCCCTTTTCACATCCCTACCTTTGAACCATGTACACTGCAGTATAGCAGGGGTACTTGAATATGGAGGAAGCTAGCAGTCAATGACACAATCATTCACAAAATCAGTCCTAACCACATGTGTGTGTAATTAGTACTCATACTGTCTTTCTTAACGTTAAGAGAGAGGAACTATCCACCAACTACTGTAGGAAAAAGATAGTATGTTATCTATGGTGCAATGAGGTATAAACCCTACATAATCAAAGAATAGGAGGCAATAATCGAGTATCGTACCACTAATCAATTAAGTAGGGTTCCCATGCATGTGACATTTAACATATTACAGGCCTTCCTTGCACAGTATCTCATTTAGCAAGAGTACACCATGGTTTGTTATGGCAAGAAGCTGCCATGACTTATAGCCATGATCAATTGATTTGAATAATGCACAATTTAGGAACCCTTACTGTGCAACATCTGTGGGACATATATAAAGGGTGATCACATTATGCTTCAGCAGTACTCTCACTTTTCTAGCATTTGGTTGTTATATTCTTGTTAATTGTTTGTTTCTTGTTTTTATGTCCTCATGTGATGATCTATAAACTGTATCACATGGATAACTAACTTACAACTTGTCAGAACAAAGAAAGGTCACTAGACCTGAAACATTAACTCTGACTCCTCTCCAACGTTTGTTACGAGACCTGCTGAGTTTCTCCAGCAACTTCTTTTTTTGCAGCTTAAGCATAGAGTTGTTATGATCTGGAATTCAACATCTAAAACGGTGTTGGAAGCAGATTCAGGAGTAACTTCCAAAGAGAATTGTGCAAATTCTTGCAGAAGTAAGTCATAATGTTGTGAGTAAAGAGAATGGAATGGAGTTAACTGGTTAACTCTACAGAGATGGCTTGTGGTGTCCTGTATGATATGATTCAGTGAACTAGTAGAGGACAAGATTAAAACAATTAATTTATGAAGCTAAACAGCTTCACCTTAAATCATAATTAAGGATTTGTAGTTCCCAGCAAATGCAAAAATCTATGTGCCAGATTTTCAAGCCACTCATTATGTTTGACATTTTTGATAATTTAAATGTACTTGCATTTATACATCAAACTGACATATTCACTCTGGTAGACAACCCATCGATCAAACTGAAGGCCACGAACTTACAGTTAAGTCGATTGACTGACATCAGAAAGCCCAGTAGACATTGTGCAAAGCATTACTGCAGTGATCTATTGTAAAAAAGGAAAGTGTAACACAATGTTGCTTTAAATTAGATTTACAATTTGGGGTTTTTACATAAGTATCCTCTGTCTATATGGTTTAACAGCAGTTACCACTTGTGAAATTTGAATTGTGTGAACATTTATAAATTCTGCTCTCACAGGAATACACATTGAGAAATTAACAACTGTTTTACATCTGCCTTCCTGGCCTTTACATGGTCTCCCAGTAGCAAAAATGTGACGCATATTTTAAGAGTTACACTCCAAGGTACTTAACGTATTTATTAATAAACAAAGCATAGAAGTTTAGCAAACTAAATGTTATAATATTTGGGAGTTATTCCACATACCCACTCTGGTGATAAGTCTTGCCTACTGGAATTGATAATTAGAAACCTGAGCACACACTGTCCTGTTACAGGCTCAAGCCCTTAAACCTCTAGGTCTCAAGAATAATGCTACTGTTAGCTTCCTTTGAAGTAGAATTTCCCAAATACACTTGACGATGCTTCACACATATCAAAGGTACATCACAGTTAGTTTAATCTGATTGAAATCTGCTTTAACTGTTTGATCAAAATGGTACAGTTAAAACATCTCAGATGTCATGGCAATCTGTAAAGTGCAATTGTAAGATTTAGTCAGGGAATCAGAGATTATCCAAAAATGGATCAAAGTGCTAAGTGGTTTTGATGCAGCCTATTAAGAGTCAACGAATGATAGGCAATGCATAAGCTAAAAGGCAGAAAAGACATATGGTCCATAACAGATGAAAATGGTTCATCATTCCCACCAGTCAAACTGATAGATGAAACAGTGATGCTTACCTTCAGGGATGGCAGCAGCAGTCCCTGCTCTTGGTCTTCTTGAGCAAACCAGTGTGTTATTCTAGATCCAGTATGAATCTTCCTTGAAAATCTTTCTATTGCCCAAAATCTTCTTGAGCTAATCGAGGTATTGGAGTAGAGCCAGCATTGGTGCACCTCGAAAAATTCTTCCCATTCTAAATGTTTCTTTCTTCCTGAGGGTTTGTACACGTATTTCTAGAAGGCTGGAAGGCTTCTCATGTCAATCTGTTATTCAGTACTCTAAAGGTATAGATATTCAAGACAGATCTCTCCAATTCTGTCCACCACACCATGAAATCTTCCCATGGCTTGAATGCTCTGTTGACCATGTCCAGACTATATTTAAACATGGGACCTGTGATCCTCTACCTAATCATGCTCACGCATGTCATCTACCAGGGCCTGTGCTAGTGTTATCTCCTTGGCAGATATAACAGACCTATGCTGCATGTGTCAGTATCAGCTCTGCTATAGAAACTTCATGGAAAAAGTTTGAGTTCTATGATTACAGTGTTACCTTACTTTCTTAAGATGTTACAAGGCAATAAGACAGCCATTTCTTATATAAATCAAAAGAATCAAACATCAATTTTTAATGTTTGTTTTTTAAATTGTGTCAATTTCAGAAACAGATTCTGTACCCTTTCAGTATCATGTTTTGGAAGCTATACAAAATTGATAAGTATATAGTTCATTTTTGTAATAAAACAATCAACTAGAGTACTTTATCTCCAAGAATTAATATCACAGAACAGAATGGATTCCAATCACCTCACTGTATATGTTATGAGTTTTTCTTTTCTGTGGAACTTAACTCGTTACTACTGATGTTTTTTTGACCCAGGGTAATTGTCTGAAGTCTGACTAGTTCCTTCTACACTAGATTTTACACTAGATTTTATACCAGTGAAGCATGGACAGTTTAGAACTACCATGAAAAGAAGCTCAATGACTTCCATCTTCAACATTGTGGCAAACCTTCAGTGTCTCATGGAAGGGCAAATTCGCAAATGTGAAAGCCTTCTCAAAGGTAAATCTTCCAATTAGGTAAGCAATCAGCCACAGTCCACAAAAAGACCTTAGGTACCTCTTCCAATTAGTAAGGTAAGTGAGGCAACTGGACAAGGTGAGAAGACATGTCTCCGTGAACTGCCATTAGTGATAGTCTCGCCTTCAAAGTTAGCTTGAGTGTATCTACAGGATTGATGCATTCCCAAGAATATTCTGCTGGGGCAATGTACCTGGAGTCAGAATTTCCTTCTCAAGGCTGCTTGCAAGCATCACATTTTTACAGTGTATATTCATATATATTTTTTCTCCTTTATGAAAATAATGCAGAAATTGTGAAAGGGTTTCTAGACTAATTATCAGTCTGCTGAAATCAGCTGGAAACTTTATTACCACGGCCACAAGTACTGAAGTAAGCCTTGAATCCAGAGGTAGCAAGACTATTTAAGAATGACACGAGAGCAATAAACATTCATTTTCAAACTTGGGGAACATTAGCCAATCACAGAGAGAAATGTTGACATTAACTGTGGGCTTTTGGACACCGGTATGCACACAATCATGTAGATTTAAGATTTAATGGATTTACACATGGGCTTCTGAGATATGCTGTGGTGTAGCTGTGACTCCAGTAGAAACATAAGATGTTATTTTTACATGTTATTTTTATCTCTGGGCGGCATGGTGGCGCAGTGGTTAGCACTGCTGCCTCACAGCACTAAGGACCTGGGTTCAATTCCACCCTTGGGCAACTGTCTGTGTGGAGTTTGCACATTGTTCCCATGTCTGTGTGGGTTTCCTCTAGGTGCCCTGGTTTCCTCCCGCTGTCCAAAGATGTGCAGGTTAACTGGATTGGCCATGCTACATTGCCCATAATGTTCAGGGATGTTTAGATTAGGTGGGTTAGACAAGGGAAATACAGGGGTAGGGGAATGGGTCTGAGTGGGATGCTCTTCAGAGGGGTGGTGTGGACTTGTTGGGCTGAATGGCTTGTTTCCACACTGCAGGGATTCTATGATAAGAGGTACCTGTTGGTAAATACTGGGCTGGAATTTCTGAGGAGCAACAATCTCCCCTTTTCACAGCAGTCAGTGACCATATTCTGAAATATAAGGATCTAGATTACAGACACTTCATTAGCCGCTGTCAAATGATATTTACATTTTGTAAAGTTTAATTGTAGGTTAGAGTGCTAAGCAAGTGGGGGCAGTGAGTCAGGAGGATAGGGTGCCAAGAGGGTTGGGATAGGATGCCAGGTGGGTGGTGGATAGGACGTCAGGTGAATTGTTGCTAAATGAGCTGGGGGTAGCTCACCAGAGGGTAGAGTGCCAGGTGAATAGTGTGCCAAGTTGCAAGGTGCACTGGTGTCATATAAGTGAATGAGTGTTTAGGGTAAATCAAGGATGGTGGGAGCTATCTGATTGAGTAGGGGACAGGGGATGGTGGATGTTGGGTCCAAGAGGGTTCGGGTCCAGCAGTAGAGGTGGATGTGTTTTTGTTTTTGGAAAGAGGAAAGCAGATTTCATAGGCAGATGAGGTTGAGGATGGTGGTAGAGGGTGAGGCGCGGGGCATACACAGAGCAGAAAAAGGGGAAAATGTGTGCAAAACAGAAGGGGGCAGCGGGGGTGGGGGAGGTGGTGGGGGAGCAAAGCCAATTAACCATGAAACTGTGATACAGAAGCAATTCAAGTGGGGTATTTAAATTAAAATGTTGAGGTTATAGGAGACAGTATAGACAAGGAGATAGACCCCACTCTCTGCGACCAAGACGATGACTTTGATATCAACTCAGGGCTGGAGAGGAACTTAGGAATGTGAGGCAGTAGATGCAGCGTTCATGCTCCATGTTGTTGTCAATAGCTGAGATAGGATGAGAAAAAGGTTCCACTTCAGATTATGAGCAGCTATGGGGGTAAATTAGAAAGTAGCACCTCAAAGGTAATGGTTTCTGGATTCATCACTGAGCCTTAGGCACATGTTAGTTAATATTAGAGACTTGAATGAGTAGCTCAAAGACTGATATTGGAAAAATGGGTTTCAACTAATGGGGCATTGACACCAGTACTAGGGAGAGCTGGGGTTGTACCGTTTGACATCTTCCACCTGAACAGTGCTAGGACCAGTTTCTGGTGAGTCATATAACTAAAACAGTTAAGGGTTTTAAACTAAATAGTGTGAGAAATGATGGGATGTACAGTAAATTATAAAGACAAAGCTATAGACTAAGGTGGTAGCAACACGAGTAATGATAAGCAGAGTGTGGCTGGAAGGGTCAGAGCCGCAACAATAAGTGCTCCAGCAGATAAGACCACAGATTGCAAGAATGGTTAAAAAAAACAGAATTTTAAGTTCTGTATCTGAGTGCACACAGCATCCAAAAAAATTCAAGAAATAATGGGGACTTGTGAGTAAAGTGTGATAACTTTTAGATGATCCTAATCCTCATATAAACTGGCCAAAGTAGACAATTTCACATTTTCTCGCGTTATGCTCCATTTTCCAATTTTCTTTATCCAATCACTGCCTCTGTCTAAAACCCTTTGTAGACTCTTTAGGACCTTTGATAGCTTACCTTCCTAGCTATTTATAAAGTAGCTACTATACACTTGGTGCATCCATCCAAGTCATTGAAACGGATTGTGAGTAATTGAGGCCCAAGTGCTGATTCTTGTGGTTGCTCGACTTGTAACAGCTTACCAATCTGAAAATGACCCTTTCGTCCTTACTCTCTGCTTCCCTCAGCTAACCAATCCTATATCAATGCTGACATAAGATTTTTTATTTTGTAGAGAGTCTAGAATTAGGGGACACAGTTTAAAAATGAGGGAGATTTCCATTTTAAGACTCCGTAAAGGAGATTTTGTTTTTCTCTGACGCTCATTAATGTACAGAATTCACCTTATCAAGAGGCAGTCTGGGATATTGAGTGTATTCAAGACTGATTTAGATAATTGTTTTGATTGATAAGGAACCATTATGAAGGTTGGTGGAGAGAGTAAGGGTGAGGCCACAATCGGATTACTTATTATCATACAGAGTGCTACAGCAGGCTGTATGGATTGAATAGCCTACGCCTGCTCCTAATTGTTCTATCCTTGAGTAGTGGAAGAAAGAAAAGTGGTTTACAGGGCCAATTCCAGAACCCTTCATCCACATCTGTTTTCCTTTCCACATGTTTTCTTTTAGAAGGGGTTTAGCGTTTAAATTTGATCTCCAACAATTCCAGCTCATAGTGGATTGTATGAAATCATACTTGGATGGTGACAATTGTTGTGCCAATCTGTCTGGTGGAGCAGCATGGGGCTGAGGATGGTGCTGGTTGTGGTACTGGTCTCCTCTTCCTCTTCAGGGGGTCTAAGGTAAAGCTGCAGGAGCTGCTGTAATGCTTGTTGGAAAGGGTGCCAGCAGGAAAGTGTAGATCAAGGCAAGCAGCAGAAATTACCTCCAAATTGACAGAAATTATCTCCAACTCAGAGAAAACATGCATTCCAGAGCAGGTCCAGTGAGCGGCTTACAGTAGAGTCATAGAGATGTACAGCACAGAAACAGACCCTTTGGTCCAACTTGTCCACACTGACTAAGTATCCTAAATTAATCTAGTCCCATTTCTCAGTATTTGGCCCATACCCCTCTCAACCCTTCCTATTTTTTTAAATATCCAGCTGCCTTTTAAATGTTGTAATTGTACCAGCCTCCACCACTTCCTCTGGCAATTCATTCCATACACGCACCACCCTCTGCATGAAAAAGTTGCCCCTTATGTCCCTTTTAAATCTTTCCCCTCTCACCTTAAACCTATGCCCTCTTGTTTTGGACTCTCCTATGCTAGGAAAAGACTTTGTCTATTCAGCTTATTCATGCTCTTCATGATTTTATAAACCTCCTTCAGTTCACTCCTCAGCCTCTGATGCTCCGGAGGAATAGTCCCAGCCTGTCAGCCTCTCCCTATAGCTCAAACCATCCAACCCTGGCAATATCCTTATAAATCTTTTCTGAACCCTTTCATGTTTAACAACATCTTTCCTGTAGCAGGTAGCTTTCAATAAACAGACATTGATGATTGTAACACACATTCAGAGTAAGTGGGGGAGATAATAAGGCGTGGGGCTGGATGAACACAGCAGGCCAAGCAGCATCATAGGAGCAGGAAAACTTGACGTTTCGGGCCTAGACCCTTCATCAGTGGGCTGCAACTTGTCATTCATCTCCTATCCAATCCACCATGCTATGGTGCAACCAAACAAGAATAGACATAGGCAGAGATGGTGATATTGTGGTCATGTTGCTGGGTTTAGTAATTCAGAGCCCACACTCAAGCTATATAGTAAGCTGTAGGCTGAGTCATCATGATCCTCACTGCTTGTTGTAAAAACCCATCTTGTTCATGTGTGACCTTTAGGTAAAGAAATATGCCATCATTACCTGATCTGGACAGGTGACTCCACATCTAAATCAGGTTGACATCTCCCTGAAGTGGTCTAGCACGTCATTCAGTTTAAGAGAAATTACAGATGGGAAACAAAACATCTCATTAAAGATTTTTTTACAAACATCATTCCCACCTTTGTAATGCAAATGAAAATGATGAAATTTATGGAAATCGGAAACTGAAACTCAGTTTTAATGCACCCATTCTCTGAAGAGGTGGACCTGTGAACTTAACTTTTAAAAAAGGCTTAATTCCTCAGATTTTGGGTCAAATTTAGATTTGACATTGGATAGCTTTTTTTTGGTGGGGGGGGGAAACAAAATGACTACAGGGAAACAAGAACTGGAGCATTAAATGTTAATGGATTAAGAGGAGCAGGAATGTTTCATTCATCCTTGCCAGTAATCTGCTTGATCTTCTTCCCAAAAAGTGATCTTCAGAAATCTTGTCATCATCCTCTCTGGGTGTCATCTTCCATCACATATCATTGCCGTCACTTTGCCCTAATTGCCCCAGGTCCTTCCTGAGCAACTCTCAGGTTCAACCCCCTACCTTTCCTCCACAGCCTCTTGATTGGACTGGCTGCAAGGAGGGAAATGAGAGCAGAGTTACTGAAATTGCGATGGGTAGGGCATTTTGAGATTTCCCACTGTAACCCCACCTCCTTTCTGTAAATATTGGAGCCAAGCTGTCAGCAACCAAATAAAAAAAATGCGGCCTTTTATTCCGGTTAGTAATATTCACAAAATATTTAAATAATATATAATATGTATTCAACCAATTAATATTCAACTAAGTACGCTGCTTTACTTGCAACTAATTTTTTGCTGTAATTAGTGAATGGAAGAAAATAAATGTTTATAATTCATTAATTGAGGCAAACAACATTGATCTCTGGAGCTCTGAAACCATTCTTCATTAGGAGCAGCCTTAGGAGTTGATTATTTAGGCCACAAAGTAACTAAATCTCTATGAAAAATAAACAGCAATATATTTGCTAAGTGAGCGGGACATGCAGTCAGAAAGAAAAAGAGATGATGCTGTGGTCCTGATGATTACTGCTTAGTTGCTTCACTGAATGTGTAATGATATTAACTTAGATCCAACATGTTCACATTAATTTACATCATGCCACGATTTTTACACTACAAATAGTTTTCAAATTGTGAACTAATTTTGGAACTTGTGCCAAAAATGGGTTGCTGTTGATATAATAGGTGAGGCAAAAGTTCAATCAGTTGTCAGCCTGACATATATTGGGGTCAGTTCATTTGAATAATTCCCAATGGATGTTTGGTCTTGCATTGAGAGTCAGACTAATGGGGGATGCTGGAAATATAATTAACAGCTCAAATTTCAGCACATATTCATGCTTAATTCACATCATATGGAAGCAAAGTTCCTATAATGGCTCCAAATGAATTTTATATGTTTTACCAAGGATGAAATACCAGGCAAAAATGAAATGCAAGAATACACAATGAATAATCATGAAATAGAGGTCACAGCCCTAAAACATTGATACTCTTTCTCCACAGATGTTACCAAAACTGCTGAGTATTTCAATTTTTATTTCAGATTTCCAGCAATCAGATGGATCAGGAAAATTGAAGAGCTGTGTACTTCTTCCTCAAATAGAGGCCCAACCAGTTTCCATCCACCAATTCCTTTCACTTGCCTTCACGTGCACCATGTCTGACTCTTCCTTTCCCTTCTGTCTCCATTTCTAGGAGTGGTCTATTAATCAATATTAATTATCAGCACATTGATTCCCATAGTTACGTTAACACTATTTCCTCACATTCTGCTTGCTGTAAGAATTCCAGTTGATTCTCTCAGTTTCTCCATCTCTATCTCTGTTCAGATGATGCAATCTTCCGCACTAGCGTTTCTGATACATTGTCCAATTTCATAAATGAGGAGTCTTCCCTTATGGTGGTTAGCAAGACCATTAACCCTGTCCATTTACTTCTGCTCTCGCCCTTTCAACTCCCTCACGGAATCATGATTGGATCACCCTTGTCCTCATCTTCGACCCCCATCATATTTAATGGATCATTCCCCAGCACTTCCAGCATAATGCCACCACCAAACAAGGAAGGAACCATTCCTTCCTGGCAACATTTCCTTTAATCTTCATGTGCGGCTCCTTCGAGGTTCTTTGCACGGTGAGTGACGTACAAAACGGAGGTGAGGAGAGAACTTGACTAATGGTGGCATCAAGACTTGCTTCCTTTTATTTCCTTCTCCAACACCACCGTACCTTACCATATATACTTATTTATCCTTCAATTTAGCATCCTGTAATTGCTGCTCTCAATTTGTGTCTTCTACATCCCGGAGATCAAATGCAAACTGACTACTTTCAGAAATATCTCTGGTCAGTCTGCAAGCATGACCCTAAGCTTTTGATCAATTCTTCACCTTGTATTCACTCTGATCGTTCGATCATTGGCCTACTACAGTATTCCAATCAACACAAGCTTGAGGAACACCACCTTATCTTTTTGACTCAGCACTCTCCAACCTTCTGGACTTGAAAATTTAATTGAATAATTTCAGATCATGAATCCCATTTTATTTATTGCTTTTCTTTCTCTCTGTCTCTTGCTCCCCTTTCTTATTTCCTTTTTATTTCTTTTGGACTGTAGCTATCAGACTTCTATCATACATATCCCTTCTAAACATACTCGTTATTTCTTTACTTGTTTCATTACCACTTTGTTTGCCTTTGCACCGCAAACATCATTTAATCTCTCCTCCTCTCAACCCTATCAGAAACTTTCCCACCTGTCTTTTTTTCTTCACCTTCCCCCTTACTCTCAAAACCCTTATCATTGTTCAGGGAGGTCTTGTTGCACAGAAGTAGTTTCCTCTATCTGAGCTAGAAACTCTGATTTCTAGTCCATCTCAGAATAGCTTGTGGCAGACGACAATAATTCTCCAGGGTCAGGTGGTACCTACAAATCTTACAAGTGGCTTTCCATCAATATAAGTGAAGGAAGAGTGCACAGAGTATACGGGTGTGTTCAGAAATGGCCTATAACACTGCTTGCTTCAAGGAAACTAAGGAAGAGTTAAAGCACGCTCTGAAGTAGCATTATGTGAAAAAAAAAACTCCTCGTATTTTTCCCACATGAGGTCTCCAACTGTTACCAGCCTCATCTCAAAATTGGGCATTCATTGAGAAAATTTTGAAGCCTAATATGTTGCCTGATTTCCACTCTCTCGAACCATTCTCCCATCTCCAGGTCTATCTGAAGCATTTTAAGCTTCTCCTGCTGCTCTGTTAACATTGCAACAAAGGAGTTATTTCATAATAAGTGGCCAAAAATGGCAACCTAGATTAGAATCATCATATAATTCCTACAGTGCGGAAAGAAGCCATTGGCCCTTTGAAACTGCACCAACTGTCTGAAGAGCACCCCACCCTATAATCTACCATTTCCCTATGGCTACTCCACCTAGCCTGCACATCCCTGGGTACTACAGGACAAATTAGCATGGTCAAACCACCTAACCTGGACTGTGGGAGGAAACAGGAGCACACAAAGGAAAGCAACACAAAGCAGGAGAACATACAAACTCCACGCAGACAGGCAACCAAGGCTGGGATACAAACCCAGGTCTCTGCTGCTGTGAGGTAGTAGTGCTAACCACTGAGCCACTATGCCACACCATCAAGGCAAAGGATATTGCAGGGAAGACTGAAGCTTTGTTTTCCATTCTCACTCCAAATTCTGTTCCATAGCTACTAACTCCATCACTCTCTCTGACAGTAGCCTGAGATTAAGCCAGTCCATTCATAACTTCGGTGTCACAAGAGTTTGTGATTGAAGGAGAGACAAGGTAAATGTTTAAGACCAGGCTTGATCATTAACTTTAGGAATGGGTGTTAATAACGTTTCAGCACAAGGCAAACGAGAGGATTTTGGGTCTAAAGGCTAGACATAAATTTGTTCAGACGAATGGTCTGTTTCTATGTTGTAAGGTCTACATAATTCAGTGCAAAGGAAGTTATTTCATGTTTTATATCCCTTAGAGCCAGCAGACAGATGAGATTGCAAAAGTGACCTTTTCCAATGAAATTTCCACTGGAAATCACTGCTTGTGTGAAAGATGAACACAAATATGAATTGGTTGGGGTAAATGGCCTGTCTCTATATCGTACATTATATGTAATACAATGTAAAATCATTTATTTTGTGTTTCATATCCCTATGGCTAGCAGATAGATGAGATTTTACAAGTGAATTTTCCAATGAAATATTCACAAAGAGTTTCCCTTGGGCTTTTCCTGCTCAACTATTGCAACTTTAGAAGAGGTTTGATAGAAGACCTCGGTTACATTTGCGTGCAGGATTGCATGGGTACACATGGCCAAAGGACAATTCACTGCACACTGAAGAAAACCTTTAAGATGTAGTTAAAGAAAATGTACAAATCTACAGTTAACATTATTTAGCAGAGTTCACAACAAAGAAACATATCTGTGAAATAAATAATTTCACATTTACCCCGTTGTGTTATATTAATAAGGTAAATTGACCTGAGAAGCTACCTCTCATCTAAGGCTGACGCTGATGTGGAGATTCAACATCGCATCCAAGCTGTGAGTGCCACCTTTGGACAGCTAAGCATGAGAGCCTCTGATGACTGTGACATCTGTGATGATGAGGTTGTTGACTTGCTCATTGAGCTGGCTTGTTTTTGTTCAGAAGTTTTGTCACCGTGCTAGGTGACATCATCAGCGGAGCCTCCGATGAAGCGATGTTATTCTACTTCGCTTGGAATTTATAGTGTCCGGTCTATTGTAGTGAGTATTATCATTTCTGGATTTGATTTGATACAAACCCATACAGGCACACAATGAGAGGAGGACAAAGGAAGCGTTCCAAATATTCCCTCAAAGCATCCCTCAAGGAATGCAACACAGGTGTCAATGAATGGGAGATGTTCTTCAGAAGAAAAGCAACTTGGAGAAAACCTCTGTATGAAGGGAAACAAGTCTTTAAGAAGTCACAGCAGCAAGAGAAAGTATGGGAAAGGAAGCGGAAAATGAACTGCCAACAATCTTGAAGCTAAGGATAAATACCACTTCCCAGAAACATCTGCCAAATGTGTTGTTGGAGATGTGATTCTACGATCAGGCTCATCAGCCACACAAGAACCCACAGGACCCATAACCAGTGACATGAAATTTCCTAGGTGGACAATCATACTTGTTAGCAAAAGATTGCGGACGATGGCAGATTTAATAAGTGTGCATTTGTCATCTACTTGATTGAAAACTTGTAATCAATCAAAATTCAACAAATAAAAATATTTGTCACATCAATGACAATATATAGCAGAAAGATTTAGACCATTCACAAAAATGAACTATTTTGTTTGTCGTAAGATAATTATTCCTATCTATTTAGGAATTGAACCTAGCATCACTCTGCATCACAAACCAACCATCCAGCCAACTGAGCTAACCTTACTTACAAAAGTTAACCAAAAGAAGTAACTCTGTTGTCAGTTCGGAGAAAGAGAAACAGAGGGTCAGGAGATGTAATGATTGAAGTGTTCACTGCCGATACGATGGATATCATCTTCTTTGTTTGGTCCATAGGGGAAATTGATAGCTGTTTGAGAAGAAAAATGTTGATGGCTGACCAAATGAATCTAGTTTGATTACAGCCTCATTTTAACTCCTTGTGAATTTAGTCTTTACAATCTGAGATTGAATTCTCACTTGTATTTCTACACAGTGAAGCTTAGCATCTCACTGCTTATAGCTGCTCTCCTTCTTCTGGATCCTGGCAGACTGCCATTGCCTATGAAGTTCCAAGGAAATCTTAGGCCCTTCTCCTCTTAAAATCCATATCTGCATCAAAAGCGATGGGGTTTGAATTCAGGTAGAAACACTGGTTAGCTGTCCTTGAGACACAAACGATATTGTATTCTGGAAATAAATGAACAGTTTAATGCCCACCTTTTTACAACTTTGACATTCTCAGCACATTTCTGAGACTTCGGATACTCTTAGAATGGAATCTTCTGCTTTCTCTGATTGCACATTTAGAGACAGGGAGGGTATTTAATCAGGCAGGAGGGTGATAAGTGAACACAACTTCCTCCACCCTGATGGGATCCAGTGTGGGACAACCTTGTATCAGCCTTTGTACATCACTATAATTGATGCCCTTATGTTGACAATTAACAATCACTTACAGACCTCATCACTTACAGACCTCATCCCGTTGCTGCTAGTACCAACCTGTCTGTAGGTGAGCCTGTCACCATGCAGTGAACATGATAGTTAAACCAGTGCAGGTTGTTTGTCATTGTTTAGTGGGGCTTCCTCCTTCAATCACACTCAGTGCTCGATTCACGGTCCCAAAATCAAGAAGAGGCGATCGACCCCCACATCTGACTATGTGACTCCCAACCCTAGCTAACCCCTCCTGCCATTATTTACCTCTATCTAAGTTGCTCCTTGATCCTGGGCCTCAGTTGATTATTTTTCCAGCATCATCCATCACTTCCCCAATAATACTGCTGAGCAAAAAGAGCTGTCACTCTCCTATCACCTAGTAACTCGCGGAAGGTGGTACCTCTGCCCAGGTTTCTGATCCTGGGGAAGACCTGCCTGTAACCATTCAACTATCAGATTGGCATGTGGTTAACTGGGTTTGCCCCAAAGGAAGTGATATGGGTCTTTCACCAGCTCTAATGCCATCACCTCCATGAGATTATACTCCAAGCATTGTTCACACACAAGTTGCTGCCATCGCTTCCAAATTCAAATACATTGTACCTTCTTTCCAGTGAAACAATCTCCCACCTCCCCTTTACCTCTGGCAGTACTAATACAAAAGAACCAGTGAGTATAAAAAAAGTGTTTGGATGTTCAGAAGGCTTTTGATCATGTCCCCCAAATAAGAGGTCAATGAACAAGGTTACAGCACATGGGATTGGGACAACATTTTGGTTTGGATTGAGAATTGGTTAACAGATGGAAGGTAGAGTCGAGAATAAACAGCTCACCTCAGGGTATCAGGTTGTTACTAGTGGTATATCTAGAATCAGTGCTGTGGCCACAACTGTTCACAATCAATATAAATGTTTTGGATGTGGGACCAAATGTAATATTTCCAAATTCACTAACGACCCAAACTAGATGGGAATGTAAGTTGTGAGGATGATGCAAGGAATCTTCAAGGGGCCTTGGGCAGGCTAAACAAATGGGCAGGAACTTGACAGATGGAATTTTGGGCAGATTCTTACCATGTTTTAGCTAAGTGTGAGTCACATGAAGTTTGGGGGACTGAATTTTTGCGTGGCTAAGCGAGTTTTCACACCATATCTTAATAAGTTTGAATCACTGTTTAAGCCCTTAGAGCAGGAACAGCGGCCTATTTCCAGCCCATCTTACCATATGCCATTCCCAAAGCAACTCACCACTTACTGGCAATCCCGGAATTGACTGGCATCACAAGCACTTGCGTCATCTTTAAAAGGCTGTGTGGAACCAGATAAACACTATGTCTGGAGCTGCTCAGCATAGTTCCTGACATTTGCCCTTGACGTGACAGACAAGGGGAGATCCACATCCCTCTTTCAGATATGGTCCTGGGACTCCTGCTGAATGGGGTGCAGAACTGGTGGGATTCTCTCTTTCTCCAGGGGCAGCAGTGGAAACCGTGACACCAAAGCATAGCAGCCTCGTCCAAGGTTGTCACTTTCTGCCCCATCTGAAGGAATGCCCAGCTCTGTCTGTAGGAAGAATGTTCACCATCCCACCAGCATAGGAGCCACAGTCTCTCCCTGAGACCTTTCTGCTATTGTACCCACTTCCCACCAAGGCTCATGCTCTACAACTGTCACTATTACCTGCAGCATCTCCACCTATCCTCACCTGCCCCAAACTACAGTACCACTAACTCTGTGCTGCCTTCTCACTCACTCGGGATGTGCCGCCCACATTCATCCCCCTATAATACCTTCCTCTTTCATTGCAGGAGCAAATCATCCCATAATAGGGCCGGAAGAGTCCAGGCGGTTGGTGGCATGCTACCTGCCATTCAGTTCCTCACCTCTTACGGCAAAGGATCCAGACTTTGACTGTTTCGAGAGAGGTCTGGACAGATATGGGAGACTACATTTGACTTACTGTGTCGAAGCACTCTGAGCCAAGGCTATTCCCCCTTGAATGGACTGAGGCCATGATAAAGCTTCTTTCTTTTGTGTCAGTGCTAAATTGCATAGCAAGAACGTAGTAATATGACCCTTGCCTTTTTGGTTAAAGGCAAAGTGCAAAACAGCTAGGTAATGCAAAGCAGGGATGCAGTGAGATTCAGGTTAGGCTCAAGTGAGTCAAGAGCTTGGAGATGCAGCCTGGTCTAGTCCAGAAGCTCAGTTGGGCATGTTGACGAACGCAGACTGTCCTTGTTGCAGCATTATAACGATAGCTGAAGCATTGAAGTTCAGAAGTTTCCTGAAAGTGGGTCAGAGGTTGATAGAGGCTGGCACCTGTCAGATGCCATATCCTTGGACATGGGGTGAGTACAATCAGTGCCCATGAAGCAAGCTGAGATGTTGATATCCAGACTCTAACATGGAGGTCTTTTAAACCTGCCAAGAAGCTGCTCTGGTTTCCATGTCCAGTTTTCCCAGTTTGCCTGATGCATTTGGTCAGATTGCAACCCATGGTGAGTTGGCCTATCAACAAGCTGTTTAACAAGCAATAAAACAAAGTCAAATGGAAACTAGTTGCACTCTGATGAGAATCTTGCCACATCACTTGAGCAAACTGTGGAATTGCAGTGAGCTGATCTTGATGACAAAACAACCATCTGACCCAATTCTACCATTCGTCTCACCATAGGCCACATCAGTCAAAACCTGATAAGGTACTTCCCATAATATCAATAAGTGTAAAGCCATGACCTTTGATTGGAAAAAAAACAGAAAGACAGTCTGTTTCTTCTGTAATGAGAAGCTGGGATTAATTCACATTCAAAGGGACTGGTATCCTAGTTCATAAGTCACTGAAAGCTAGCATACAGGAACAGCAAGCAATTAGAAAGTTTTTTTTATCACAAGGTTATTTGAGTGCAACAGTAAACTGCTGCAGTTTTAGAGCACCTTGATGTGACCTCACCTGAAGCACTGTGTACAGTTTTGGTATCTTTACCTAAGGAAGAAAATACTTGCAATAGAAGAAATACAACATGGGTTCCCTAAACTAATACATAGAATGATGGGAGAGATAAAAGGTACTGCAGATGCTGGAGAATCCAAGATAACAAGTTGTGGGGCTGGATGAACACAGCAGGCCAAGCAGCATCATAGGAGCAGGAAAGCTTGACGTTTCGGGCCTAGACCCTTCATCAGAAATGGTTTCAGGAGTCGCAGGGAGAAGCGCTTCTGGAGGGTCTCAATGTTCTGAATGTAGATATTGTCACGGTTAGGGCCAAATTGGGAAGGCTTGAATGTGGATTGTAGTCCACTGGGGATGATCTGGTTCCGTAGGCAGGTACTAAGAAAGGTGATGTGGCTGTAGTACCTGGTTTGCTTCAGGACGTGGTCGAGCAGTTTCAAGGCCGAAGAGATTATGAGAGAGTTGCAGTGGGAGAGAGATTCCCTGAGGTTTGTCCGGAGGGAGGAGGGTAACTTCTTCAGGGTAGGCATCCTTAGAAGAGGCTTTGCAGTGGGGTTACAATTTCTGATGAAGGGTCTAGGCCCGAAACGTCAAGCTTTCCTGCTCCTATGATTCTGCTTGGCCTGCTGTGTTCATCCAGCCCCACATACATAGAATGATGGGTTTTCTTGTGAGGAGAGATTGAGGACATTGGGCCTGCATTCGATAGAGCTTCGAAGACTGAGAGATGACCTCATTGAAACATTACAAAATTATTACAATATGGACGCAAATATAACGTTTCCCCAAGCAGTTGAGTCTAGAACCCAAGACCGTAAGCTAAGGATAAGGGGCAGACCATTTAAGAATGAACTGAGGAGAATTTCTTTCACTCAGAGGGTGTTAATCTTTGAAATGCTATGAACCAGATGTTTGGGGCAGTATATTTGAGATTGTTTGAGGTTAAAGACAATGATCAATCGGTTAATTACATCAAGGGCTCTGGAGATAGAGCAAGAAAGTGGCACTGTGGCAAATTATCAGCCATGATCTAAATGAATGGTGGAGCAGGGTCATCAGGCTCAATGGCTATTTCTGCTCCTGTGTTCCAATGTTTCTAAATAAGCCACTCAGTCATAGTCCCAAAGCATGACAGTCTTATAAACCTCATCAACGTAACAATTGGCTGAGTCCATGGTTACATTCATGTCTGGCTATTCTTGGTGAGGGAGCACGTGCTGTAAATGCCTTAAAAGAGAGGTGGGCAGCATGGCAGATAATAGCGCTTTATTTCTTCCTCCAACTCAATTTTAATTTGGCCCCTTCTCTCTCTCTCTCTATTCCCACCTCCTCACTTTCAATGGTTTGCATTGGCTACACAAGTGATTAGTGGAGGTGGTTAGTACTTTTTAAAAAAGTCATTGTAATTTGGTGGTGGGAAAATTGCTCAGTTGTATGAGATAGCACTTCTGGATATAAATTTAAAAAATCAATTGATTGAGCTTTTGTTCAAGGTGGAAGTGGAGAGGCATCAAACAGTAATAGTGCAGTGGGATGGGGGCCAAAGGTGTACAGGGATTGGGTGGCCCTGCTGAACAGGAAATGGCCAGGGCAATTAACTGGAAACTACTAACATGAAGCACGGTATTTCAAAAGTCAAGGATGTAAGTGCAAAAAGACTGAAGAAGGGAAGAAAACAGTGTTGTGACAGAAGTAAATTAGTTCAGTGGGATAAGAGCAGGTTGAAATGATGGCTCCACCAGGTCAGTCCTGTTTTCGATCTCAGGAAGGAAATAGAAGATAGGAGGTTGTGGAAGGAAGATTGCCAGAGAGTAAGACGTCAATGACAGTCGTGGAGATAATGGATTGACGCTAAGTTGTGTAACCATGGTCCAGTGGGAGGTCGGAGGAAGTGTTGGCTTTCAGTTTCACCATCTTTCAGTACAATGTTTCATGCGCACTGTCTTACTAATGCCCTCAGAAATGTACATAGAGGGGAAACATCAGCCACAGCTCTCAGTGTTTGCTTCACCACAAAGAATTGGCTTCAGCCTCCCTGACATAAGGACCATTCTATCCCAAGAGATTCACACTGTAATGAAGCAGCCAAGAGCTACTGTCATTCAGGAACAGTTCAAAGTCTCCCATGGCTGTAGGAACACATGGCTGTTTATGTTGATTAAAGAATTGTTGTGATTGTTGATTGGTGGAGAAAACCTTCAGGGAAATACATATTTCTAAACTTATAGCAATTGTTATTGGGCAATTGAGACAAATATCAGCTATAATTGATTAGATGTGTGTTGAAACAAGAGACATAAAAGCCAGGATGATGTAGCCAATGATACAGCTGAAGGCGTCCCTTGTGAGATATGCCCACAATTATGTGGCATCTTGTAAAAGTTTGTGTTGTGCATATATTCTCTGGAGTAAAGGATTAACTGCCAGCTTTCCTTGCTGGCTTTGGTTCCCTTCCTCTATATTCTCCTCATAAAAGGCACAGGGAAATGCCTTAAGGAAAAGTTACGGCCTCCTGTGGACAAAGGGCAGTAAGAGATACAAGATGAACAGGCATTAGCAGCAAAAAGGTTTTGCACATTTAATAATTCCTGACTATCTATTAGCTTTTAATTAACACAATTTCTGCCAGTTTCCTGCCACTTATTATTCAATGACATTTATTTTACATATTCAGTTTTTGAGTCCATAGAGCAGGGTAAACTTTTATTAATGCATTCACAGGATGAGGGTATTGCTGGCAGCGTCAACACTTATTGCCTATTGCTAATTGCCTTTGAGGACCCAAGGAGTTTATTTCATTCAGGTTTACATGTGGCTTCTGGGATTATGGCAGACTCTGGGGTTGGTCGCTGTCAACTGAACATGTTAGATGTTAAAAGGTAACATTCAACTTGAACTCCATAAATAATAATTGGTTAATGGGTCAACAGACTGTTGAGGCATAAGAGAGAGAGAAAGAGAATTGTAGGTTACTGCCTGTAAGTAAACAGAAATAAATTACCTTCAATTCCAGGATTATTCTTAGCAGCTGCAAGGGATAACTGTGGAAAAAAATTTATAACTCTAGTATGAGTGATTAATGTGTAACTTTAGGGATTTGTGTAACAAATATAAACAGAGGAATAGTACAGAATGGATGCCTGTTACAATTTGATTAAGCAGGCTATAACTGAGAAGTTTTGGGACAGTTAAATCATGTTCTGATAGTAGTTAAACATGAAGGAGTTGATGGAGTTAGAAACTAAAATGTGGTGTACCTTTGAAGCTTAATAAGGGAGCATTCCACAGATAGTGTATAGAGAAATCTAATGCTATCGGTTTACTGTATCATTTGATCGCTTAAGCTAGATAGGCATTGTATTCAGTATAGTCAACTGGCTTATGCTTGCTCAAAGCAAGAACCATTGAGGGAAGGAAGTAGTCATAACATTCACATGGAAAATTGTAAACTGAACATTCCAGGCTGACATTCAATTGATCATAAGCATCAGTCAATTCACTGTGCGTAGATGCCTGAACCAAATCACAGATTATTTGTTTACTACAGAAAACCTGCTTATTCATTTTCCCCATTGACAACTGACAGCAGCATGACGCGATAAAGCAAGTTGACAAAATGGAAGGACTGGCTGGGGTTGAAGAGATCACAGCCTTTCCAGCATACATACTCACTGAATCACTGCCATCACCTGTATCAACTGGAAGGAATTCCAAAACATAGAAATATCTGGAGAAACTCAGCAGGTCTAGCTGTATCTGTGGAGAGAGAAATAGCTTTAACACAACGTGTCCTTCAGAACCGAAACGTGTTGGAAGATGGTTTATTTTTTATACCTTTGACAGAGGCAGAGGAAAAGATAGAGAACAGATAGTGTAGAGGACAAATGTAAAAGACAAAGGGGTTGTTAAGACCAGGGCAAGAGGAAAAAATGTACAATGAGTGTATACAAGGCATGAAAGACAGAATTCACCCAGGGTTCAAAGGGCAAAGTAAGCAAAACACAAAAATGACACAGCTGCTGTGGTGATGCGGGGAATGGAGAAAGTAAGGAAAATCTGGAGAACAGGCAATTTTTAAAGTTATTTAATTCAAAGTTGTGACCTTGAGGCTACAAAGTGCCTAAGTGGTAAATGAAGTGCTCCTCGAGCTTGCATTGCAGTTTGTTGGAATATTGTAAGCAAGGCCCATGATAGCATGACAGCAAGATAGTTTATTGAAATGGCAAGTAACTGGGAGGTTGGAGTCATTCACACGGAACAGAGTGTTCTGTAAAATAGTCATTCAGAGTATGTTCAGTCTCACAGTGTGAAGGAGACCACATTGTGAGCAGTGAATGCAGAGCAGATTGAAAGAAATACAAGTGAAATGCCATTTCACCTGGAAGGTGTGTCAGGGGCCTTTGACAGTGAAGAGGGAGTGGATGAATGGGCAAGTGTTACACTTTCTTTAATTGCATGGGAAGATGCCATAGTGAAGTGAGGAAGTATTAAGACATAAGGAGGAGTGGAGTAGGGTATCATAGCAGGAACTTCCCTGTGGAATACTGACAATGGAGGGAAAAGGAAGATGGTGATGGCATCCAGCCAGAGGTGGTGGAAATGGTAGAAGGTGATCCTTTGAATGTAGAGACCAGTGTGGTGGAAAGTAATGACAAAGGGCACCCTATCATTGTTTGGGGAAGAAGGAGAAGGGGATAAGGACAGAAGTGTGGCAGATAGCTCAGACATGGCAGAAAGGCCTGTCAGCACACTGAATGGGAATCCTTGGTTGAATGAAAAGAAGGTCATGTCAGAGACATTCTGGTGGAGGGTGACCTCACCAGAACAGATGTGACGGAGATAGAGAAAGAGGGAGAATGAAATGCAATCCTTGCAAGAAGCAAGGTGTGAGGAGGTGTAGTCAAGGTAACTGTGGGAGTTGGTAGATTTTTAGTAGATATTGGTGGACAGCCTATTCCCAGAAATTGAAACAGTGAAGTTAAGGAAGAGAAAGGAAGAGTCAGAGATAGACCACTTGAAGGTCAGAGAAGGATAGAAATTAGAAGCAAAACTGATTAAATTTTCCAATTCCGGACAAGAGCAGGAAGCAGGGCTGAAGACATAATTGATATATTGGAGAAAATTTGTGTGACTCAGGTACTAAAAGAAGGAATGTTCCACATACGCCACAAAAAAACTGGAATAGCTGGGACCCATGCAGGTATCCATGGCCATACCTTTGACTTGGTAGTAATAGGGTGAGTTAAAGGAGAAGTTGTTCAAAGTGCGAGCAAGCTCAGCTGGAGGAGTGAGTAGTAGTGGATGTAGACTGTTCAGGCCTCTTTTCAAGAAAGAAGCAGAAGACCCTTCAAACTATGCTGATGGGGAATGGATGTGCACAGGGATTACACATTCATGGTGAAGAAGAGGTGACTAGGACCAGAAAACTGTAAATTATGGAACCATCTGTAAAGCAGCAGAAGAATCATGAATGTAAGTGGGAAGAAACTGAACACGGCGTAAATAGAGTCAAAAATGGGAAGAAATAGGTTCAGTGGAACACAAGCAGGCTGAATCCATGGAAAGAATTCCATTTTTCCAAATGTCTCTGATGCTTGTTACCAGCCACACAGCATTGTCATAAAGTCACAGAATCATTGAGTCATACATCATGGAAACAGACACTTCAGTCCATTTAGTCCACACCAGCCATGCTCCCAAACTAAAATAGTCCTATTTGACTGCATGTGGCCCATTTTCCTCCAAACCTTTCGTATTCATGTACTTATCCTAATGTCTTTTTAAATGTTGTAACTGTATCTGCATCCACCACTTTCTCTGGTGTTCATTCCACACTCTAATCATTCTGTGGAAAAAAAAGTTGCTCCTTGTGTCCTTTTTAAAACTTTCTCCTCTCACTTTTAAATTTAGTTTTAAAGCCTCCCAGCCTAGGGAAAACACCCTTGTTATTCATCTCATCTATGCCCCTCACGACTTTAGAGACCTCTATAAGATCACCAATCAACCTCCTCGGCTTCAGTGAAAATAGTTCTAGCCTATGCAGCCTCTGCTGGTAACTCAGACCCGCCAGTCCTGGCAACATCCTGGTAAATCTTTTCTGAGCCAAAGTGTAAGAGTTATGCTTGCTTTGCTAGCAACCTCCGCAATATCTTAAAACAGCCGAGATCACACAAACGTGCGTTCACTCAAGAGAGGCAAGTCTGGCTGATCCGTGGGATTAAGGCGATGTTCCAAAGTTAAACACACTTATGCGAGTCCTCAGAGCATTAGTGATGAGCGTACTATTATGATAAGATCATTTATAATAGATGGTATTTACTGAAGTCTGTCACTCTTGGAAAACGTTTTGATAAAATCGGTCAGCTGCTGTTAGCTTTCACTGAGTACCAACATTTCTCGCTGGAAGAAATTCGTAGCAGTGACCGTCATGGTAACTTAATTGAAAAACAGTTAATGGGAAATTTGTGATCAGACAAATGAAACACATCGGATTAAACAATTTTAAGAATTAAGAAATTTAACACCCCAGAATTAGCACATTGAAAGGATTTATCGTTAGCCAGATAAGCAGTGGCATTGCAAGGGGCATTTGCGGGCTTGCCCTGTCCTTCCCAGGCTGTCCTTCAGATGCCGCTATGGAGACTGGAGAATGTATTGCGCTTGGTCCCACAGTGGGGCACCCGCGGCGTCTCTAGGAGCTGGTGTGAGAGGCTGAACTCCACTCTCAATGCCGCTCTGATCTCGGCTCCGAAACTGGAGGCTGGCCGATGAACTACAAAGCCCAAAGTGCAACGTGAACGCAGGCGCTGCAAAGCCTGGAGCGGGCGAACCTTTCCCGAGTGAGGGATTTACCGGTTGGATCATATGGTGCTGTGCCAATAATGTGATTCAATGTTTCGCCCTAGAGCGAAGGAATGAAATCTTGTTGTCGCTGTATTTTATAAACTGGACTGTCAAGGATTTAATGACCCACTAAAAAAAACTAGAGTTTTTAAAAAATTTATGACGCCACGTGTGGAAGATATCCTTTTTTAGAAGAGTTGATTGGCAAATATAATTTGAGAAGGATACGTAAATATTGCGGAGTATCAATCTTGGCACGGTTGGACAGAAATGAGCGTATCTGCCGCTAGGTAGGCCGGGTGTTACCATGTTAAAAAAAAGGCGTGGTGTGGTGATGAAAATGAACTTGTCAGAATTTGTTACTGTATAACACTGTTGCGGAACACCCTCTTACTGCCGGCTTATCCCGTAATAGCTGAGGAACTCGCTTCTCGCAGGTGATTAGAGGGTTCAGGTAAGGTTTTTTTGTTTTGTTTGGCTCAATTACTGTGAACTTGAATCATTGTTGAGGAGGCGGTCCAAGTAATAAACAGCTACATTTGTTAGCCATTATCTTTTTTAAACTATTTAGAAAAAAAAGTATTGTAACATGTTACCTACATGTAGATAATACAAAAAGAACTGATCTTTTTGTATACTGTCATGGAATTAAAAAGACCATCTGTAGATGCAAAACTTCAATTATATTTAAATAACTTTTAATAGCCAGAGGCCTCGAACAATTACAAAACAATAGCCTTGCAGGTTTATATAATCGTGAGAAATTTGAACATAACCACACCCAAATCCCAGACCGACTCTAACTTGTAAAGAGACGATTTAACCATGAGGCTAATTGTTTTTTAGAGACAAGATTTACTTCCCAAGTGTTGGGCAATACAGATATCTTTGAAAAGAACTAACTCCCGTGTGTTGCCTGCACTCCCTTCGTTTGCAAGTTTAGAAACGCCGGCGCCTGGCTAATCGAGGCTGCTGCTGAAGGAAACGGCATTCGTATAGAGGCTGTAATGTCGTTTTGTTGTCTCTGCTCATTTTTAACGCCGAACAGTATTTAGAGTCTAATCCATTCTCCATGCAACGCTGTCTGTACAGAATGTAGAGGGTGGGTGGGGGGAGGCAGATTGAATCCAACCAGAATCCCAGATGGAGTATTGTAATGTTGCAAAACTAAAATCTCCCATTACCCAGGGGGTTGCATACCAGATGTATTCAGGAACTACTGCTTTTTGCTCAGTTTACCGTGTGATGTGTTCGACCGTTGTCAATCCCAACAGACCACAAAGTTAAAGAGCAATCTGCTGCTGTGTGTCCGATTAGCCTGATGACTAACAATGTGGGACTGAACATTGTGAAATAACGGGAAGGTGCCAGACCGTGTGTTGCTGAATGAGTCTCACACACCAGGACCCAAGTCAGGCTCTCCATCAAATGTGAATTTAGCATATGCAACAATCGCGATGTAACACTTCGTAAAACTCAGCCACGATATTCATTGGTGCCGCACTAGTTATCTCTGATAATCATTAACGTTATATTGACATTCCTTAATAAATTATTTTTAAAAAAACTCAGCTTGCTGTTCGTTTTGGCTGTGCTACGTGTGTTAACTTTGAGTTAAAGATTGAAAAGCTACTTCGTGCCTATCGTGTGAATGAGAGAAATACCTCCAGTGAAATGGGACTTGCAACACGAGCCTGCGAGAAGGGTCCAGCTCCCTTTGAAAACCATGTCCTGAGGACAGACCCAGGGAATAACCTTTTTTTTAACCCTTGATGAAGCGCCGCTCCTTTGAATGGTTTGCTGCTTCTAAATTATCACTGTTTCAGATTGTTTCTGGACCAAAGTGTTTTTCAAGTTAAGACAAGTGACAGAGTTGCTGGTTTCTCTCAATACTAACCGATTCTGCCGCTCTATAAAATACCTGTGTCGTAGCTGGCTGCCGGTGAGATTTCAGTGCTGAGCCTGACTCTCTCCCTCTTACGGGATCTTAGAAGATGCTGTGAGCTAGCTGGCACCTTGTTGAGGAGTCGATCATTCTAATGCGGCCAGGGGGTTTAAGTAAGTGAGGCGTCACCAGCACTGAATGGGGTTGTTTGAAAAAGAAAATCCTGAGGTTTGCCACTGAATCTTTGAAGAAGCCTGCCCGAAACCGATCGTGATCCCACGCTGTAGGTTTCCTCTGTGTGTTTAACATTTTACTCTAAACTCGGAAATTGGAAACTGTTTGAAGTGGTACACAGACTCTACCCAACCAACGGGAGAGGAACTTTTCCACATTCATGCCACTAGCTGGATCAGAATCATAGAATGATTACAGGACAGAAGGAGGGCTTTCGGCCCTACGTGCCCGCACTGTCTCTGCAAGACCTTCTCACCCACTGCCGTGCCTTTCTCCTGCAAGCGTTTCCTCTTCAGTTCATGATTGAAAAGGCATCACTGACCCTGCTTGCACTAAACTCCCAGGCAGCAGCACATTTTAGACCCTAACCGTTCATTGCAAACTAAAAGCACCATTGGTTTAATATTATCCAATGGACAGATAAAATTCAGAAATGTTTTCCCATTTCAATTTGAAAACGACTGACATTTCCGCACCATGTTTATGCTGTGCCTTAAACGGATACTTTATTCTCCCTGAATTCCTCCAGATTTACTCTCAGCTCCGAACAACTGCTTTCTTTTGCAGCCTGGTAATTTAAGAGATTTCTCCAGCTTCCATTAGATCCCCATAAACTCCACCTTTTCAGTCTGTACACAAACTCCTACCTTCTTCTGCTTCAGGCACAGAAAGAACTGCCTGTATTTCTTGCTCTCTCTTTCACTCAGATTCTTATAGAGTCACTTAGATCTGTGAGGCTCAGTGATATCTGAGAAAAGTGCTGTAAACTGATAGTACAATGGATTGGTATGGATTCTTCCCAAAGCCCAAGCCATTGTCAATGTGAATTGCATAACTCCTGTATCCAGACATAAATACCAATTAGCTATTCCCTAGACCCCCATCTTTATTCTACCCTTGGAATTAAATGTGTGCTTTAAAGTACAACCATTTACAAAAGATGGCAATTTCTCCCTGCGAAACTTGAAGCCTACCCACAGTCATCACAAACACATTTAACATTATTCACAGGTGTGAATATCTGACACCTTTTCAACAAGTCATTCAGTTTTTGATCCTTCTTGTCCCCATTACAACCAAGCCACCCAGACTTCTTCAAAAAAATCGAAAGAACTGTGGATGCTGTAAATCAGGAACAAAACCAAAGTTTTTGAGAAGCTCAGCAGGTCTGGCAGCATCTGTGAAGGAAAAACCAGTGTTAACGTTTCGGGTCCAGTGACCCTTCTGAGCAAACATTAACTCTGTTTTTTCCTTCACAGATGTTGCCAGACCTACTGAACTTTTCCGACAACTTTGTATCTGTCACCCAGACTTCTTGCTGTACAGAGCAAGTCACATAAACCCCTTTTATTCCTTCACTTTACTTAAATTAAAGAGAAAGTCTCAAGTTATAATCTAATAAATTCTATATTTGTAACAGATACTTTGTCAAAAAATTCAAACAAGTTGATAAACATGGCTTGCCATTAAAAAAATCTGTGCCAGCTCCCCTTAAGTAACACACATTTGCCCAAATTACAATCAATATTGTTTTGAATTGTAATTGCTAAAAGCTGCCCCACCACCTGCCCCCAAAGTTCAACTAACTATTAACCTGTACTGCACTTATGGTCAGTGTGGGACCGCAGAATGAGATAAAGCTTACTGACTATTGTTGGAAATTTGGTTCAAATTGGACCCCAAGTCCAGTTTTTAGTGTTAACATCAGAATGGGACAGTAGTCTTTAAGTAAATTAAATAGCTTAGTTAACAGAGGCAGCTACCTAATTTGGGCTGACAGCATTCCAGAACCAGGATTCCTTTTGTCAAAATGAGGTATGGATTAGTGTAGCTAAGATAGATCTTTGCAAGAAAGAAAAGTCATCACAACGTGGTTAATAAGGAGCACAGTCAGCGTGGGACTGCAGTAGTTTGAGATGAATGCTGAACGAGTTACTGACTGTTGTAGGAATTTGATTCAAAGTGGATGTTCATTACAGGGGGATAGAGGTGCTTTAACATGGGTTTACTGCAAGAAGAAACTGTGTCCAGTTCTGGTCACCCAGTTATGGGAAGGATATTATTAAGCAGGAGAGGGTTCAGAAGAGATTTACCAGGATGTTGTCGGTTATGGAAGGTTTGACTTATTAAGAAGGGCTGAATAGGCTGGAACTTCTTTCACTGGAGGACAGGAGATTGAGATACAACCAGATAGAAGTTTATACAATCATGAGAGATATAGGTAGATTTAATGGCAATTGTCTTTTTCCCTAGGATGGGGGATTTCAAGACTAGAGGGCACATTTTTAAGGTGAGAAGAAAAAGATTTAAAAAAGACACGAGGAGCAAATCTTTTGCGCAGAGGGTGGTTCACATGTGGAATGAACTTTCAGAGAAAGTGGTGGATGCAGGTACATATACAATGTTTAAAAGACATTTGGATAAGAACATGAATAGGAAAGGTTTGGAGGGATATGGGCCAGGAGCAGGCAGGTGGGACTAGTTTAGTTCGGGATTATGTTCAGCGTGGACTGGTTGGACCAAAGAGTCTGTCTGTGTGCTGTATGACTCTATGACAATAAGTAAACTCTCCAGAGCAAGAGATAAATAGGAGAAATGAAAAGGTGTGGATCGAGAAGGCGACCTGCAGTGAAACCACTAGTGGAGTGGCGTCACATATCACAATGAGATGTAAACGCAGGGAAAGAAGATGATTCGTGATTATTTCTAGTATTTAACGTAAAAGTGAGGTCTTTAGTTTATGTTTAGGTCTCCAGTGTTTTAATTCTCCCTTTTCTTAAAAATAACTGCTTAACTATTAAATTGATACTGGTGATTTTATTTTCCTGTTTAGTTTATAAAAAACAGTGTATCAGTACAGTGAAGTGCAAAGAGTAAGGAATCTAGAGTAATTAATTTATAAGTTAAGTCAAACATGGTAATGGTCACAGGATGGGTGATGTGTTGCTACTGCAACATGTGGAGGCTGCTGGATACTAGAATGAACACTTCTGCAGTAAGTGTTTGCAGTTTGAAAAACTTCGGATCTGAGTTAAGAAGCTGGGATCTGAGCTGCTGATGTTGTGCCACATCAGGGAAGGGTAAAGTTACCTGGACACTTTGTTCCAGAGGATGATCACAGATTAAGAAATTTGAAATTTATCTGTGATCAGGGACAGAGGTGTATTGCTGCAGGTGAGGCAGTATGAGGATGTGGGGGTTACGATTGATAAGCCTCCGCCCCTGGAACTGTCTAGTAGTTATGAGATTCTTGCAAGCTGTGCAGATGAGAGTGGGGACTACGAGGAGGATAAGCAAACTGACCGCAGTATATTGGTACATGGAGCCACTCAAGGGGGGAGGAAACAGGAATGTAGTTATGGTAGGGGACAGTATAATTAGGGGGATAGATACTGTTCTCTACAGCCATGAGTGTGTCCCAAAGGCTGTGTTGCCTGCCTGGTGCCAATGTTAGAGACATCTCCACAGGGCTGAAGAAGGACAGGAGGGATCCTGGTACATTATCCATGTACCAACAATGTTGGTAGGACTAGAAAGGAAGTTTTGTGAAAGGTTTTTAACAGTTAGGAGCAAATCGAACCTCCAAGGTAACAATCTCTGGATTACTACCCTAGCCACAGGCAAACTGGCATAGGGTAAGGAAAGTCAAGGAGTTACATACATGCTCAATGGCCAATGTCAGCAGAATGGGTTTCACTTCATGGGGCACGGGCACCTGTACTGGTGTAGACTGGTGGGATAGGCTTCACTTAAACCATGTTGAGATCAGTGTCCTGGCAAATTAAATAACTAGGGACTGTAGAGAGAGCTTTAAGCTAAATAGAGGTGAGGAGGGTTTCAGCAGAGGAGAAATGTAGGCTTATAAAACAAGAGAGAATGGCAGCATTACAGGGCAGCTATTTACATAATAATACCCAGAGTGGGACAGGAACAGACAGAATATCCGTGGAAAAATATTGGAAAACAGCAGTAAATAGGGTTAAAGATGGGGAAGGAATGATATAAAGGTAAATGTAATAGTTCTTTACTTGAATGCTCTTTGTATTCAGCAGAAAATAAATAAATTAATGGCACATATACAGGTTAGCGGTTATGATCTTATAACCACTGTGGATATGTGGTTACATGGAGATCAAAGCTGGGAGTGAAATATTCAGGTCAGTCAGGAAGAAAAGAGTAGTGGGGCAGCATTGTTGGTACAGGATAGAGTAAGCATGGAAATGATCTTGAAATCAGAAAATGTAGAAACCATATGGATGGAGGGAAGAATGAAAACAAAGGAAAGAAGACACTGGTAGGAGTAGTCTGAAGGCTTCCTACCAGTAGCTGTATATGGGACAGAGAATAAATCAGGAAATCATGTTGGCATGGAACAAAGGCAGTATGTTAATCATGGCTGATTTTAATCTCTATGCGTATTGGGATAGTCAGATTAGCTGAGGGAAAAAAAATTCACAGATGGTATTAAAGACAGTTTCCCAGAACAATACGTTGAGAAGCCAACCATGGATCAGGTCTTTTTTGGATCTAGTGATGTATGATGAGGCAGGTTTAATAAATGATGTCAGAGTGAAATATCCCCCCCAGAAACAGTGACCATAACATGGTAGAATTTAACACTGAATTTATGAGGGAGAAACTTGGATTGGGGATAGAGGGGAAGCAGTAGATGTGTTTAGACTTCCAGAAGGCATTTGACACAAAGTATCTCACCAAGTTAAATCATAAGGTAAGAGTCCATGGTGTTGGATGTAGTCTCTTGACAAGGTTAGATAATTGTCTCACAGGCAGGAAACAGTGAGTGGCGATAAGGGGTTCTTTTTCAGGTTAACAACCCATGACCAGTGGGGTTCCATAGGGCTCTGTGTTGGGACTGCAACTCTTTAACAATAGGTATTAATGACATGGAGGAAGGAAGTGAATGTACTGTAATCAAATTTGTAGACAACACAAAAGCAGATGGAAAGGTAGGTTGTGAGAGGGACACAAACAGTTACAGAGAGATAGAATCATAGAATCCTTACAGTGTGGAAACAGGCCCTTCAACCCAACAAGTCCACACTGACCCTTGGAGCATCCCACCCAGACCCATCCCCCTGTAACCCACCTAATCTACAGACCCCTGAACACTATGGGCAATTTTAGCATAGCGAATCCACCTAACCTGCACCTCTTTGGACTGTGGGAGGAAACCAGAGTACATGGAGGAAACCCACGCAGACACGGGGAGAATGTGCAAACTGCACACAGACAGTTGCCCGAGGGTGAAATTGAACCCGGATCCCTGGTGCTGTGAGGCAGCAGTGCTAACTACTGAGCCACCATGTTGCCCTTAAGTGGGCAAAAAGTTGGCAAATGAAGTATAATGTGGGAAAATATGAAGTTGTTCATTTTGGAAAAGAGAACAATAAAACAAAATATTTTTTAAATTTAGACTGCAGAAATTATTTAAACTGCAGAAAGCTCCAATACAAATGGACTTCAACACAGGTACAGCAGTTAATCAGGAAGGGTAATGGAATGTTGGTCCTTATTTCAAGGGGTTTGGAGAATAAGAGTGGGGAAATCTTACTGCAACTGTACAACGTGCTGGTGAGACCACATCTGGAATGCTGTGAGCAGTTTTGGTCCACTTGTTTAAGGAAAGGTATAATTTCAGTCAGAGACAGTTCACTAGGATGATTCCTGGTATGGAGGGATTGTCTTCAGAGCAAAGATTAAGCAGGTTGTGACTACTCACTGGAACTTAGAAGAATGAGGGGTGATCTCATTGAAACATGTAGGATTTTTAAGGGACTTGCCAGGGTAAATGCTAAGACGATGTTTTCCCTCATGAGAATAGTCTCAGAATAAAGGGGTACCAATTTTAAACTGAGATGAGGAGGAATTTCTTTCTCAGAGGGTTGGAAATCCTTGACACAGAGAGCTGTTGGGGGCAGAGTCTCTGTGTATGTATAAGGCTGAGATAGATTATTGATCGGGAGGGGAATCAAGGGTTATGTGGAAAGGACAGGAGAGTGGATGTGCAGAATGTTGGATAGCCATGATCCTTCTGAATGGCAGAGCAGGCTCACAGGGCCAGACAGCTTCTTCCTGTTCCTGTTTCTTATGGTCTTATGGTCTACAGACGTTCTTCCCTGTTCCACATCTTTCCACTCCAATCACAAAGAGAAAGCATGCCAATTCTCCTCATTCCAATTACACTCTCACCTTCTGCTGAAGCCCTCAAGCACAAACAATATACTGCTTTTTCCTGGGAACAATTAGAAAGCATTCAGTTTGCACAAACTAGCCTCACATTTCAAAGGAAGTACTATCCTGCACATTATTATCTTGCTGCTTCTCCCTGTCAGCATGTATTCTATATGAAGCTTCTTCACATCGCTGAACAATTTTTAATTTGTGCCATGTCTAGGGAAGGGATAACCTCTGTATAGCCCTCACTTAAGAATATGAGAGCAAGCCTTGAAGATATTTGGATACAGCTGGAGAAGACTGCAGAACAAGGACACAGGATGTCTCTCTACTTTCATATAGTTTCTCATTCCTCATGCAATTCTATTTGCAACCATTGTGGCTGTATGGTTCTACCATTTATTTCCTGATGTCTAACCATTTATAACTTTGTCAGCCATTTTCTATTCTCCTGTCAGATTCATCTAACAGCTTAGGTTCTGCCCTGAAAGAAAGAGAGAGGTACTATTGACATATAGTTGTGTAAAGATAGATACGTGGCAGGTCAGAAAGTTGGACAGAATACAAAAGAAAAGCAAAGAATTACGAGGAGATTGATGCAGAGGGGAACAAAATAGATTACAAGAGAAAGTAAGCCAAACATATAAAAACATATAGGAAAAGCTTCTTCAGATATTTGAAGAAGAAAACTGTTAACAAAGTAAATATTGGTCCTACAGAAAATAAGTTTGAGGAATTAGTAATGGAGTATAAAGATATGGCAGACGAATTGAACAGGTATTTTTGTGTCAGTCTTCACTAGAGAGGATGCAAGTAGCAGGAACTGAAAGGGAGGAAGGACCTCACTTATTTGGAGTATTGTGTACAGTTTTAGTCACCCTGTTAGAGGAAAGACATCATTAAACTGGAAAGTGTGCAAAGAAGATTTACGAGGATGTGGCCAGGACAGGTAGACCTGAGTTATAGGGAGAGATTGGCCAGGATAGGACTTTATTCCTTGGAATGTAGGAGAATGAGGGGTGATCTTATTGAAGTGTATAAAATCATGAGGAGCGTAGATAGGATGAATGCATATAGTATTTTTTCCTAGGGATGGGGAATTGAAAACTAGAGGGCATAGGTTTAAGGTGACAGGGGATAGACTTAAGAAGGACCTGAGGGGCAACTTCTTCATGCAGAGAGTGGTGTGTATATGGAATGGGCTGCCGGAGAAAGTGGTTGAGGTAGGTACAATAGCAACATTTTTTTTAAAAATTGGTTGGTACATGGATAGGAATGGTTTAGAGGGATATGGACCAAATACAGGCAGTTGGAACCAGCTGAGTAGGCACCATGGTCAGCATGGACCAGTTTAGGCCGAAAGGCCTGTTTCCATGCTATATTACTCTATGTCTCAAGAAAATTACAATTTACTCCATACTTATTCTCTGGTAATTGTTGAAACTATGAATTGACAAGTCCTACATCTGACAGATTTTATCTAGGGTCTTAAAAGAAGTGGCCAGTGACATAGTTGATACATTGGTTTTAATTTCCCAAAACTCATTAGATTCAGGAATGTTCCTTCAGGTTGGAAAATAGCTAACGTAACTCCGTTATTCAAAAAGGGGAGGCAGAAATCAAAGACCTAGAGGCTAGTTAACATCTGTCATAGGTAAAATATCAGAAGCTATCATTATAGACTTTATAATAGGGCATATGAATACTTTCAAGATAATCAGGCAGAGCCAACATGATTTGTCAAAGGGAAATCATGTTTAACTAATTTATTGGAGTTTTTTGAAGAAATAACTTATGCAGTTGATAAAGTGGAACCAGTGAATGTATTGTATTTAGATGTATTCAGAATAAAAGGTCAAAGGCATGGAAGCTAAATTTGCTGATGACACAGAGGCAGGTAGGAACGTGAGTTGTGATGACAACATAAGGAGCCTAGAAAGGGATTTAGATAGATTAAGTGAGTGGACCATTATTTGGTAAATGGAGTACAATGTAGGAAAGTGTAATGTTGTCCATTTTGATGGAAAGAATTAACAAAAAAATTTTTCCAAATAGTGAGAGATTGCAGAGCTTTGAGATGCAAAAATACCTTGGTGTCTCAGTGCAAAAATTAGAAAAGATTAGTATGCAGGTACAGCAAGTAATCAGATAAACTCATAGAATGTTATCATTTATTATGAATGTTATGGTTTATTGTGAGGGGAATTGAATGCAAGAATAGGGAGATTATGCTTCAGTTAAACAGGGCATTGTTGAGAGTGCATCTGGAGTACTGTGTACAGTATTGGCCACTGTACTTACAGAAGGATGTTAATGTTCCTGTTGTGTAGTGGCTATCACTTTCTCCTTAGAGGCAAAAGGTCCCCAGTTTGAAACCAGGCAGAAACATTGCTGCTATAACAAGGTGTAGAGCTGGATGAACACAGCAGGCCAGGCAGCATCAGAGGAGCAGGAAGGCTGATGTTTCGGGCCTAGACCCTTCTTTCAGAGATAGTAGGAATGGAAGGGTTTAGAGGGATATGGACCAAATGCTGGCAAATGGGACTA
>JAHRHZ010000264.1:27276618-27329366 GCA_024137785.1 Ginglymostoma cirratum
CCCCCATTTCTGATGAAGGGTTTAGGCCCGAAACGTCAAGTTTTCCTGCTTCTATGATGCTGCTTGACCTGCTGTGTTCATCCAGCCCCATGCTTGTTATCTCGGATTCTCCAGCATCTGCAGTACCTTTTATCTCTGATGAAATTTGCAATGACCTTTTTTTTAAAAGTTGCATCTGTCAATATCAGCCAAAAGGCACAAAATCTCTACCAATGAAAAGTATATATATTATATATTTTCTGCCGAGCATATGTGTTCTCTATAAGTACTTTTGACAAGAAAAAGACCCTAAATCTATTATTGATTTTAAAAATCAGCATTAAAAATAAGTAGCGTACAGTATCCTGTTCTTCATGCGCCCCTACTCCCTCTTAAAGCTTATCACTTTTTTATGGGTTAAAGCAATTCAGGTTTGAGATGTTGTTCAAGGTCGGAATAAACAATGGAATCCAATAAACAGAAAATTATCCAGAGTTTTGGACTATTCTTGGAAAAGCAATTACGGTTTTAAAAAAGGCAGTGGTATTTAAAATGTTGCTTTTTAATTTTCAATCTCTGACCTGAGTAATCTACTCATTTGCAGCAGGGCAAAATGCAAAGAGTTGAACTGGTAATTATGTAAGCCTGGGTAATAATAACTCCATTAATTTTTCCAACAGGACAAGTTGAGTTAAAACTTAATATTCATTTCATTCACAAATATTAACCAATCAAACACTGATACTTTCTTAGAAGCTTCCAACAAATTCACCAGTTATTTGACAATTTTTGATGACTGCACTTACAATGTTCAAAAAATTTCATAAAGCACATAGTTCTTCATTTGCAAAACCAGTTTAGGGAAGGAAAGAAATCTGTTAAAGATTATAATTTACTGCAGAGATACACTTCATTTTATTCTGAGTATGATTCTGACATCACTCTCTTGATTTTCTTGACTATTTTATGGAAATCCTTCTTCACGGAGAGAATTTTTATGTTCATAATTGTTACTTAATTTTTATTCTTTGACTTTTGTGAAAGTAAAGATGGAATCTTCCAATCCCAGAGGAGACAAGGAGAATGGTGGGTGGTGGAACTTAATTGGGCAAGAATCAACAACTCAAAGCCCAATTTTCTGTTCCCAGCGGAGGTGAGAGGAATGGCGGGTGTGAGAAATTATTTAGTCGAGATTCCAAATTTCAGATTTTAGCCATCGAGATAAACTGTAGTAGTTAAATTATCCCTCCTCTGAAGGTAAGGTGACCTTCTCACCATTGGGTATCAAGAACCTCATCTACATGTATTTGCATCTCATTAATTACACAACCCACTGGAATTTATTCTTTCATCCCAATTAACTTTTATGTTCAGTTGAGATATTCAGTGCTTCAGATACTCAGCCACATACTCAAGCATCTACCTAGAAATTTGGTCTTCAGCCTCCAATCTGGGTAAGTCTATACATTTTATTCTTCTAGCAAAATGTTGCAAATGTTTGAGGTCTTCACTTTTGCCGTGAATTCTGTGCCTGTAATAGACTCTCCAAAGGGACCAAGGTCGAATGTGTCCCTGGGCTATCACAGAACTCAACGGAAGAACAGCATCGCAGCAGCTTGTGCTTCAGAGGTGGCAATTTAGAGCAGAATATAAGGCATCAGTTTGTGGCTTTAAGACACAATTAAACACTAAAATGAAAGGGTTTATCTGAAGTGCATAGTGCTGCATCCATTACCAGAGGTGGTGCACGTGCCTGTAGCACAAGCAACAAACACAACACATGTGCGGTGGGGAGCATGGAGCTATTTAAATGGGAAATGGGGCATGGTTAGTGGGGTGAGGGTGAATGCCTGTCAGTCAGGAGTACAGCCACAGTCTGGTCATGGACTGGGCCATTTCTCGTCTGGGGTGATGACCATGTTCTTGACATGTGACTGACGTGGGCTGCTCATAACTGGGAATGGGCCTGTTTGTATTAGTTAGCTGAGGGAATGGTTACAGTCACATGGTGAAATTAAATGGAATAGGGTGGGATCTGGGTTGGTCTCAAAGGAGGGGTTGTGGAAAATCAGGGTGACTCTAGTCTTGATCTAGTGAGGGTACAGGGCCAACATGGAAATTAGCATCTTGATTGTGAGGGTCTCAAGGGAAAATGGAGATACTGATCGTAATGTGGAGGGATTCAACCAAAACAGAGGGAGATTGAAGGACCATTGAGGAAATATGGATCGTATAATAGAGGTGTTGAACGAGGGGGAGTGTATAGAGGTGGATTGCATAACATAGGTCATGAAAGAGACTGCATCTCAACAATAGACACAAATTCTGAAGCTCACAGCCTCGATCCAAAGGAGTAAGTAATGTTTTCTGTATAGGGGGGCAGAATTGAAACTGGAATGTGCAGCCAAGTAAGGTCCTCTCAAGTAATCAAGGTTACAGTGATAATTCACTATTCAGGACCTGTCTGCATCTGTCACTTAAACAACACATCAACGTATCACTTCACATTCAATTATGCCCTGATCACTTGAGACACTGAGTGAAAGGATACTGTGGCCTGATTGACATCCTCTAATGTCTCAAGCCCACCGAAGTTAATGGAGCAAGGGTCATTCAGTCAATACCTCATCTTTCTCATTGGTGATTGCATACTTTCATAAAGACTGCGCATTATCACATTACAACTGCCATGTCCTCACATAAAAGATGAAGGGTGGTGGAAAAAGTCTGGTAATGTAAGGTTGAAGCTTTTTGGAGATGGGCTGCTTCTTGGTAACCACTTCATGCCGAGACCATCTGGCCACTTTGAGGGTAAATAACTGAGGTCGGGTTGACTATTGTGCATGTGCACCATGTGCCAGCTGCAAATACCTCCAGGAACCTATGATGTTGGTGGCAAGGAGTGGTCTCGTCAGCCACAGAGCAATGTAGAATCACATGGAGCATGTGCTGGTTACAATTTTCCCTGGAGAGCGAATAATCTCTGAGGGCACCATCTAGAAGGCTGTCAGGGATAAGATATCTGTTTAATAGGACGGTGTGCTTTCCCTGACTATTCTCAAGGATCTCGCACAAAGAAACGGAACATGACATAGGTCAACCCAACAGTTCTTGTTGCGCTCCTACAATTCCGAAGGAATGCCTATCAAAGTCTCCTATGAGAATAGCAACAGCAGCAACAATCTTTCCTGGCTGTCACACAGCTTGAAGAGGAAGAAGCAGCAGGACAAAAGCCACCATATTGTGGGAGAGCTCTCTTGTAAAATAGGATCCAAGAGCTTTGACTCATCTCCAGATGGGTTAGGTACTTCAGAATGTTCTCAGGGTCGTGTCAAGGTTCAACAATCTTAAATAAATACAGAAATTGCTGGAGAAACTCAGAAGGTGTGGCAGCATCTGTGGAGAGAAAGCAAAGTCGACATTTCAAGTCCAGTGACCTTTCCTCAGAACATCTTACACTGCTTCACCAATGACCTTCCCTCCCCATAAGGTAGGAACTGGGGATGTTTACTGATGATTGCCATTCAGCACCATTTGCAAACACCTCAGATTCTGAACCAGTCTGTGTGTAAATGCAGCAAAACCCAGACTTTATTCAGGCTTAAGTTGACAAATAGTAAGTAACATTCACACCACAAAAATGTCTGGCAATAACCATCTCCAACAAAGGAGATTTAACCATCACCCTTGACATTCAATGGCATTACCATCACTGAATCTCCAATCATCAACATCCTGGAGGTCACCCATTGACTACAAACTGAACTGGACTGTAGATATAAGAGCAGATCAGAGGCTAGAAGTCCTGCAGTAAATAACTCAATCCCCGACTCCCTAAAGTGTGTGCACTGTCTACAAGGTGCAAATGGGAGTGTGAAGGAATACTCATCATTTACCTGGATGAGTGCATCTCCAACAACACGCAAGAGGTTTGACACCATCCAGAACAAAACAGTCTGCTTGATAGGCACCACAACCACAAACATTCAGTCACTTCACTATCAATGCTCAGTCACAGTAACGTGTACCATCTACAAGATGCACTGCAGTGATTCATCAAGGCTCCTTGGCCAGCACCTTCCAACCCCACAACCACTAGCATCGAGAATGACAAGGGGAGCTAATACATGGGATCACTATCACCTGCATGTACCTTTCCAATCCACTCACCATTCTGACTCGGAAATATATTACTGTTCCTTGAGTGTCACTGGCTCAAAAACCTGGAACTCCCTCCCAAAGTAAATTGTGAATCTACCTACTGCAAATGGATTTTTAAAAGAATTAACTCAACGATGGGGATGTTGCTGGTTGGTGCCATATTTATCACCCATCCCTAATTGCCCATAGGGCAGTTAAAAGTCAGCCACATTGCTGGAGTTCTGGAGTCTCATGTAGGTGAAACCAGATAAGGATGGCAGTTTCTTTTCCTAAAGGGCATTAATGAACCAGATTTATTTTTGCAATAATCGACGATGGTGTCATGGTCATCATTAGATTTTTAATTCCACTTATTTTAATTGAATTCAAATTCCATCATCTACCATGACAGGATTCACACTGGATACCCAGAACATTTCCTGGACCTCTGGATTAATAGTCCAGCAGTAATACCATTGGCCCAACATGTCCCTAGGGGTGCCATGGTTTTAAGGGACAACTCACTGTCACCTTTTCATGGGCAGCTAGGGATGGGCAATAAATGCTGGCCTGGCCCCTATCCCACGCGTGAAATAAAAATAAATGATTTCATATCAAGAAAGGACTAGCAATCACATAGACTATGTGGAAATTCTATTTCATTAGTCCTAAAGGTAACAACTTCTCTCAATTTCTATCCTGGTAGGGTATTTCAGGGAGCCATTGGTGACCTTTGTGATATTGCAATGGCATCCACTCATAAGTGCATCAGATAGCTCTGTTCACACAAGCCCAACAATACGTCTCTTTTCCCCCTTAACATGGCATTGGTGTTAGGGGGAGTGGGGGGGTGGGGTGGGGGTTGGGGTAGGCATTAAGCTTTTCTACCATCATTTCCAGAGGTTCAAGGTGCAATCGACAACAATCAAATGATGTGTCAATCTGGTGAACTTACAAAACAGGATGATTCACATGCTAAACAGCAGAAGAAGCATGCAAGGGACAGGGACGACATGGCATAACCAATGGATCAGATCTAAGCTCTGCAGTCTTGCAACATCCAGTTATGAATGGTGGTGTTGGACAATTAAAGAACTCACTGGAAATGGAGGCTCTACTAATATCTCCAACACTAATGATGAAAGAGCCCGGAACAACAGTGCAAAATTCTTTGAAGAATTCTTTGAAGAGGTAACAAGTAGGTTAGACCAGGGAAACCTAGTGGATGTTATCTATCTAGACTTCCAAAAGGCCTTTGATAAGGTGCCTCACAGGAGGCTGCTGAGTAAGGTGAGGGCCCATGGTGTTCGAGGTGAGTTACTGGCATGGATTGAGGATTGGCTGTCTGACAGAAGGCAGAGAGTTGGGATAAAAGGCTCTTTTTCGGAATGGCAACCGGTGACAAGTGGTGTCCCGCAGGGTTCAGTGTTGGGGCCGTAGCTGTTCACCTTATACATTAATGATCTGGATGAAGGGACTGGGGGCATTCTGGCGAAGTTTGCTGATGATACGAAGTTGGGTGGACAGGCAGGTAGTGCGGAGGAGGTGGGGAGGCTGCAGAATGATTTAGACAGTTGAGGAGAGTGGGCCAGGAAATGGCTGCTGAAATTCAACGTGAGCAAATGCGAGGTCTTGCACCTTGGAAAAAAGAATACAGGCATGGACTATTTTCTAAACGGTGAGAAAATTCATAAAGCCGAAGTACAAAGGGATCTGGGAGTGCTAGTATAGGATTCTCTAAAGGTTAACTTGCAGGTTGAGTCTGTGATTGGGAAAGCGAACGGAATGTTGTCATTTATCTCAAGAGGGTTGGAATATAAAAGCATCGATGTGCTTCTGAGACTTTATAAAGCTCTAGTTATGCCCCATTTAGAATACTGTGTCCAATTTTGGGCCCTACACCTCAGGAAGGACATACTGGCACTAGAGCATGTCCAGCGGAGATTCACACGGATGATCCCTGAAATGGTAGGCCTAACATACGATGAACGGCTGAGGATCCTGGGATTGTATTCATTAGAGTTTAGAAGGTTGAGGGGAGATCTAATAGAAACTTACAAGATAATGCATGGCTTAGAAAGGGTGGACGCTGGGAAGTTGTTTCCGTTAGGTGGGGAGACTAGGACCCACGGGCACAGCCTTAGAATTAGAGGGGGTCAATTTAGAACGGAAATGAGGAGACATTTCTTCAGCCAGAGAGTGGTGGGCCTGTGGAATTCATTGCCACGGAGCGCAGTGGAGGCCGGGACGTTGACTGTCTTCAAGGCAGAGATTGATAAATTCTTGATCTCGCAAGGAATCAAGGACTACGGGGAGAGTGCGGGTAAGTGGAGTTGAAATGCCCATCAGCCATGACTAAATGGTGGAGTGGACTCGATGGGCCGAATGGCCTTACTTCCACTCCTATGTCTTATGGTCTTATGGTCTAAGTTAAAGCATTTGAATCTGTCTTCAGCCAAAAGTTTTTTTTTGCTTTATTTGTTAACAGGATGAGGACATCACTGGCTAGGCAGCATTTATTGTCAATCCCTAATTGCCCAGAGGGCAGTTCAAAGTCAAACACATTGCTGTGGGTCTGGAGTCACACGTAGGCCAGACCAGGTAAGGATGGCAGTTTCCTTCCCTAAAAGACATTATTGAACCAGGTGGAATTTTCCTGACAATCAATTCATGATCATCAATTTCAGATATTTTATTGAATTCAAATTCCACTATCTGCCATGGTGGCATTCAAGCCTGAGTACCCAGAATGTTATCCGGGTTTCTGGATTAATAGTCCAGCGATAATACCACTAGCCATTGCCTCCTCTTGTGTTGAATGGAAGATCCATCTCAGTGTCTGTGTGATGCCCCCAGTATCACAGATACCAGTCATAAATTAGTTTGATTTACTCCACATGATATCAAGAATTGATAGGCACTGGGTTATCCAAAACCTATGGGCCCTGACAACATTCTGGCAATAGTACAAAAGTGTGATATTCCAGGACTAGTCATACTCCAAACCAAGCTGTTTCAACAGGAGTACAACAGTAACAACTTTCCCGTACGCAAAAAGCATGACAAATCCAACTCCGCTAATTACTGCCCTGTCTCTCTACTCTCAATCATCAGCAAAGTAATGGAAAGGGTCATTGGCATTGCTATGAAGTGGCACTTGTAAAGATATAACTTGCCTACTGACACAGAGTTGGGATTCTGCCAGGAGCACTAAGCACCTGACCTCATTTTGGCCTTGGTCCAAGGATGGATAAAAGATCTGAACAGCAGAGGTGAGCCATAAGTGACTGCCCTTGACACCATAGCGTCATTTGACAGTATATAACATTGAGAAGGCCTAGGAAAAACTCATGTCAATGTGAATGAGGGAGAAAACTCTGCCAATTAGAATGTAGACGCAATAGATTTATAAATACATTGCATCTTTTTCAAACAAAGCGTCAGGGAAACTGCAAAATCTACTGCATCCCCATGGCAATGCCCTGCCTAAGGAGAACCCACTTGCCTGATCTGAAAATTTAAAATTGACAGTTAGCTGTTCTTGTTGTAACTCCATGCCAGATACAATCAACACCCTTTCTCATTCTGTACAAAATGATGTCTTCTTTTTTTCCCCAAGTCTGCTTCCTTTATCCTAGTTCCCATGAGAAATAGATAAAAAGCTTCAACTTCTAGTCTCCTTTTAGCAACATTTAAGTTTGGATTAGCAACCCAGGAGGCCTTACAGTTAACTGCACCCTAGCATGAACTAGTCTAAAATCATAGTTGTACAAAGACTGACCGAGTTTCATATTTATTTCCCTTCACAAAAACATTCCAACACCCATATAGCACTAGTTTGAAATCTAACCTTGGGAAAGAAAAAACTTTGTATATAAATCACACACCTTTCATCACAGAAGTTGTAACTCAAATGAATTGACTTTTTAAATACATTTGGATTTACTAAAACTTGCAGTTTATAACCATGTCTTTTGTCTCCTGCTTTATTAAGTGCTATGTACATGCATGGAGTAGTAAGGAATTATAAATTCCATTCAACAAAATCAAGGAGCACATGACTGCAGATGCTGGAATTTGTACTGAAAACAAAAATTGCTGAGATCACAGTGGGTCAGGAAGCATCCATGCAGAGAAAACAAGCTAATACTTCGAGCCTAGATGACTCTTCATCAGAGCCATCTAGATGAAGAGTCATCTACACTCGAAATGTTAGCTTACTCACTGAAATTATGTGCTTGCTCTCAATTAAGTTCTGTCCAGTTGAGAAATTCATCCTTTCAGATACTTGACTGCATAACATAGTGTTGTAGTTCATGTCATCTCTGGCAACCCTCAGTTCATCCTGGAATTCAGTGCAAGCACTTGCTCCTTTGTCATTGTAAAGATACAGCTTCAGTTGATGCTTGCATTAAGTTGCAGCATAAGGCCTGCAACTGCAGTCGAAACAGGATGGCTGTGTCTATGGAGCAGGCTGGAGTGGAAGTGGCTATCAATAGCAGGGTGGCTGTTACTGTCAGCAAGATAGATGGAAATGGTTAAGGGAGGAAGAGTCAATGGAACTAAGATGGGCTACTGACCATCCAGTGATTGAAAGCGGTTTCTGTCCTGTCTTTGAAAGATTCTTGATTAGTAAGGGGGTCAAGGGTTACTGGCAGAAGTCAGGTGAATGGAGTTGAGTAATATATCAGCCAGATCAAATGACAGAGCAGACCCGATGGCCAGATGGCCAGTTCTGCTTCTATATCTTATGGTCTTGGGGCATTTGGGTTGATGACTGGCAGGGGAGAATCACAAAGAGCTGGGTGCCCAGGATGTGGCCCTTGCTGTGGGAAGCTTCTTCTCCAGCAATAACCCATTCAGTGATGCCCAGTTTGGGTTCTGCCAGGACCACAGAGCTCCTGACCTCATTGGTTTGGAGGATTGGTACGGTGGAAGTTGGGGAGTCATGGTCTGGGATTATGCTGTCTCACAGAAGGTTATTGAAGGCAATGGTTTGAGTGGCATTGATAATAGTGGGGTAGAGATTCAAGAAGGGTAATGGGAGGTGGTTGGTTAGGAGCTTATGGGGAAATGTAGGGAAGTTAACACAAACGTGGGTAGGACTGGCAAGAAATGGGGAGTTTCCAGGGTGACAATGGTGACAAACATTCCAACGCAGTTTGGGATGTAAGGAACGGTGGAACTTAGGAGCAGTGCAGAGGATGGGTTGAACATATTTATTTAAGAACATATGTAAATCAAACAATTATGAAATTGTTATCTAAAGTTTATTTCAGTTTTCTGAAGGCAAAACCCAATGTGGGAAGAGATTTATTTTCTTTTGTGGGAGGTGAGGGTGGAATTTAAGCTTCTAATTTTTAGCTGACTGAATGGTTGTGGTCGGAATGGTGAGTCAATGGATGGAGAATCATGATCAGCTTGACTCCATTCCCAGTTATCCAGCGTAGCTCTAGAGTACATGGCATCACATCCTAATGAGATCCCACAAAATTATGGAGCAACAGCACGTTTTGGCCTGATAAGGTGTCCAACGGCAAAGATTAACTCTTTCCAGCACTGGAAGCTCTTAATTCCCAGGTGGAAGCTCATGCCAGTCAAGGCAAAGGGTAGAAGAGAGATGGAGCTAGTGTTGCAGGTCTATAATGTTTGGTTGTTTATTGCCTGAAGGAATTTCTCCTCACATTTATATGACTTCTTCTAACCTTGAAAAAAGAATTACTTTCCAGGATACGCAATGTGTCAATAGTAATAATAAGTTCTATTGAATGTACCGGAGAGACACGGAAAAGCTGCAAAAATAACAAAAATAGGGAAGTGAATCAATCAGCAGTAGAAACTGGTGTTAAAGAGCAATAATGACCCCTGTTTGTATCAGAACTATAGGAGTAGTTGAGATAACAAGGTGTAGAGCTGGATGAACATAGCAGGCCAAGCAGCATCAGAGGAGCAGGAAAGCTGATGTTTCGGGTCTGGACCCTTCTTCAGAAAATATAGAAGTATCTGTCCTTGTCTTGAGCTGCAGTTCATCCTGTGCAATAGCCTGGTACAATTCACTGGGCTATCCATTATCATGCAAATGTTTTTGAGGCAGCAATGTCAATGGGCCATACTTTGTTGTGAAAGTAACTGTAATACAATCAGCATTTATTGCTTTTTACGTACAAACTGGATAACAGCTACTGAAAGCTGCAAATACGCAGTTAACACAAATACACACACCAGTTGTTGTCCAAGATGAAATGTTTTCCCATTGCTATCTAACCATCGGATGCCTCATTTAATTATATTGAATGGTGTAGGATTCCTGTATTTATTTCGTTAATATGGATTCAACTCTGCAAAACACAATGGGGTGGGTTTGTCCATTCCAGTTTCCCATCAACAACTGCAGCCCTATTGTATATATACACACACACACACGTGTGTGTGTGTGTGTGTGTGTGTGTGTGTGTGTGTATGTGTCCAACAGGACATCAAGATCAGTAGTGCTGCTATCAAACCAAACTTGGTGGTGGAAAAGTGTCAGATGCAATCAACATGAGATTGCCTTTTCCGATTTTCGAATACACTTGATGATTTATGGGATTGAAACCAATGTTGAGAACTCTCAGGGCCACTCCCTCCCTTTTGGTTGTGTATTGGTATGCTTCAGCCCAGAAGGCAGCCACTGAAATTGTTGTTTCCATGCTGACTCACTGCAAGAACACCCACATAGTTCCAACTCATTTGCCTTTTCATTTGCAGCCTTGTAAATATGTTCTCTTAATATGATGACATAATCTGTTTAAAATGCCATGATTGTATCTGCCTCCACCATATTATCAAGGCGTGTCTTCTGGATTGTAACCACTCAGTGCTTAAGATGTTCTAGAGTAAGCTCTGTCGTCTGGTTCTCAAGCTTTCAGCAAATGCGAACAGCTTTTCTTTATCCACTCTAGAGTTGGGTTTGATGATTTTGGGCATCTCTTTCAAATTCTCACTCATTCCCCTCAAAGAGGTGCAGTCCCAACTTCTCTAACCCAATGCTCATGAATCTTTAATGCAGCCTGCAGAGGAGCAGGACATGCCCGTAGTGTTATGTCTCACAGCTAGAATGTTAGTAAACCTTTAGATGCATGTCCATAATAACATCACAGTTTCATAGCGTGACTTGATGGTATAAAGGTCTTAGATTCCACCTTAATTCAGCCACGTGAAGCATAACATGCTGGTGAACACATCCTGCTCTTTGTGACCAAATTAGTCTACCACTAGCCCAGACACCTACATGTCTGTGAAAATAATTGTTGTATATAACATTGAGCTGTATTACCATGCTGCTCACATCCTAAGTTCTCATGTCACAAGGGCTAACATAAGTATTGCTCCATCAAGTACAATTACCCTGCTTAAGGCAAATTGCTCCTCAGACCCAAGGATGACGTTGGAGGAGTCTAGGATATTGGATTTAAGGTATGATTCACACATGACTATGTCACTTAACTAAAATTTCAGACATTTATCCACATTTTAATACAGATGTTAGTGGGGAGGGCATTGTAAGATAAATTTTGTCAACGATGAGTGGTCTGCCTGGTTTTCATCTCATTTAACATTTCTATGGGAATTTGATACAATTAAAGGGCTTGATAGGCTAATTGAAAGCATAATTAAGCACTAGACACATTACGATGGGTCTGGAGACAGCAAATTTATTTTCTTGAAGGGTATGAGTGAACTAGATGGGCTTATCCAACAATTCAGTAGTATTACGCTCATTGCTACTAGACTGATTAAAAGATTGAGCTTTAAATTTACCCGTGCTCTTTTTTGAGATACATTTTGAGCCTATGTCCCTGGAGTATCAGTCTACCCTCTGTTTAACTAGTTAGCAACTTTGCCACTATTCTATTATTCCTTCAGTTTCCTTTGCCTGCCTGGAGACAAGCTGAATGTTGTCTTCAGGTAAAATACATCCATAGGATGGAAGCTAATTAGATGACAGCAATTCTTAATTTTATAAATTGCTATGTCCACATTTAAAACAAAATCTGTCAACAAAATTGTCTCCATCTACAGATAAGTTATAATCACAGTATGGAAAGTTTATATAGGCAGTTTCCTTTATACATATAATATATATATAATATATAAATATGCATACATATATATATAAATATAGAAATTTATAATTGACAGCCTTGACAGAAGTTATACACAGGTATCAGATTTTAATGGATTATTGGTTTGCCACACTGTACATTTGAACACTTTCCAACTTTGAAGGATTTGGGTAACCATCAATTTACAATCCAAGTCATGTGAGGAAAGCAGCTTGAAGCTGAATCTTATTTCCTTGAGTCGCTGAATAAAGAGGCAACAATAGGTCCATGTACCCAGGCAGCTGTCCACCAGGGCTGATATGAATTCAAGCTCAGTGGAGAGATCCAATTTCACCCCATCAGTTTTGGTTATAATCAAGCACCAAGCACAGTGTTAAAAGAGTGTTGTATTGATACCCTCTGTTACATAATCCAATGAAAAATTCCTTAGTGGATACTTTCAGGAGGCAGAAGGGGCAGCCTGGGGCTGAAGACACCAGATTGCTATTTAACCGAAATTGAAACTAAGGAGCAGATACACATTAAGGAAATCCTTTTGGCTGGTGCACCTGTCCACTCTGTGGTTAACAAAATCAATGATTGCAGAGCTTCAAGTAAGAAATGCTTGGTGTAATTGCTCAAGTAATTGTTTATTAATCAAAATATCAAGGATTGATAGAGACAAATACAAACCTTTTACAGTCATTACCTCTAAAGTCAATTGTAGCAGGCAACCTTCATTAGCTGAGAGGACAGGATTTCTATTTTTTGATCTGCTATAAACTTCAGGGATTTTGCATCAGTCGAACTATATGCTTCTGGTCAACATCCATTGTTAACCCATGGTAGTTTGACATCAAATTCAATTGTCTAGCAATTTCTTTGTGTCTTGTTGTTCCCCATGATTGCATGATATATTCCCTGCAAACCTATTGGGGAAATAATGAGATAGCACAAAGGTGAAGATAATTTTCCTATTCAAATGATAAATAAATGTTAAATTCTAGCACTTTTTTTGGTTAGAATGTAACTTTATCTTACATCTCCCTTAAAAATATCGCCTGATAACACTGCTTTTGGCAACTAGAGACCAGGATGATGCGAATTCTGATTATGGATATGACTATGATTTTGGCTAGGAAGAAACCTTACAATCAATATTAGCTTTGCTGAAATGTTATTTGAATTGAGTCTTACATCAGTTACCATGTCCTGCATCAATTTCACAGTTTTTACAGGAAAATCAAAATACAGAAATGTTTGAAAAGAACTTAAGTATAAAGTATAGCAAAAGCTTCAAATGATAAGCTATCCACACTTGACAGAATTAACAAAGCAGAACATATTCATGGTTGTGACAAAATGATGTATTTTTCTTAACGTTAGATTATTTATTGGATTTTCTCTTGCTAAATATGGCACAGACAGGATTAAAATGAACAGCCTCTAGCCATTCTAGCAAGTTGAAGTCTGAATAATTTTCATACTTCAGGAAAAATGCAGCATCATAGATATTTCAGATTGTCTTTAGTCTGTATGGTTGATTTTTGCTGTATAATAGGATCTTTATAATTTAGCAGAGGTAAATTCATTAAGTTACCTAATTCAGTACAAGCATTCTCACTTCATCAACCTACTGAGGCCACTTTTAGGCTGACAGCATTAATTAACAATTATGCCTGTGGTAAAGACATAAATCGGGTGTCTGAGAGGACAATAGCCAAAGATTCTTTGGGCTGCTTTAATGAACAGTTCTGTGGCCTGGAGCTTGCAGTTGTAAGTTTATGTTTGGTTATTTTCCCTTCATTAACCAGTATGTAGGGCAACAGTTTTGCAGGATCTATCAGAGGTCTGTAGTAACATCTTGTGGTATAAACAGTGAGTGATTATGATTCAATTTTCAATGTTATGTTGAAAGCAATCACAATCAAATTATCTTCATTAGGTTAACATTCTAAGAATATTTGTAAAACATGCCACTGAATATACAAGCAAGAGAAGTCTATTCAGCCTTTCAAGCCTGTTCTGCTGTTCCAAATGAACATGGCCGATCACCCAACTCAGTGCCCTGTTCTTGCTTTTTCCATACATTCTTTGAGACCTATATCTCCATCTTTTTTGAAAAACTTCAGTGTTTTAGCCTCAAGTATTTTCTGTGGCAGAGAATTTCACAGGCTCACTATTCTCTAGGTGAAGAAATTCCTCCTTACCTCCATCTTGAAAGGCCTACCCCTTATCCTTAGACTCTGGCCCCTGGTTCTGGATTCCCGGGTCATCGAGAGCATCTTTCCTGCCTTTACCCTGTTTAGTCCTGTTAGAATTGTATAAATTTCTATGAGATCCCCCCTCATTCTTCTGAACTCCGTGTGAATATAGTCCTGACTAACCCAGGCTCTGCCTGTATGTCAGTGCTGTCTTCCCAGGAATTGTCTGGTAAACCTTTTTTGCAGTCCATCAATAACCAGAACATCCTTTCTCAGATAAGTAGGCCAAAAATGTATCTAATACTCCTGCTGTCGTCTTGCCAATGGCCTGTATATTTGCAGCAAGACAACCTTGCTCCTGTGCTTGAATCTTCTCGCTGTGAAGGCCAACATGCTCCTTTCAGATACCTGAATTAGTGTCTTCACCGCCCGCAGCACCTGCATGCTTACTGTTAGCAGCTGGTCTATAAGGACACTCAGGCCTTGATACACTTTCTCCTTCTTCAATCTATCACCATCCAGATAATAATACGCCTTCCTGTTTTTGCTACCAAAGTGGATAACCTCATATTTATCTCATTATACTGCGTCTGCCATGTATTTGCCCCCTTACTCAACTTGCCGAAATCACATTGAAGCATCTCTGCACTTTCCTCACAGCATACCCTCCATCTCAGCTTTGTATTGTCTGCAAATTTGAAAATACGACACATAGTTTCCTCATCTAAATCATTAATATATATTATGAATAGCTCAATAGATCCAAGCACTGATCCCTGCAGCACCCCATTAGTCACTGCCTGCCAAAGACCTGAAAAAGACCTGTTTATTTCTACTCTTTGTTTCCTGTATGTCAGCTAGTTCTCCATCCATTTCAGTACATGGCTTCCAAACCCATCTGCTTTAATTTTGCATGCTAATTTCTTTTATGACACCTAATTGAAAGACATCTGAAAATCCAAGTAAACCATGCTCACTGGCTCCCCCTTATCCACTCTACTCACCGCATACTCAAAACGTTCCGGCAGATTTGTCAAGCACCCTCCGCATTGTGAACTTATGCTGACTCTGTTCAACCCTGTCATTATCTTCCAAGTGCTCTGGTATTCCCACTACCAATGCCAGGCTAACCAGTATAATTCTCTGTTTTCTCTCTGCCTCCCTTCTTACACAGCGGAGTTACACCTGTTGCCCTCCAATGGGTACAAACTGTTCCAGAGTTGACAGAATTTTAGAAGGTGACCACTAACTCATCTACTGTTTCTAGATCTAATTCCTTAAGTTCCCTGGGATGAGGTTTGCCAGGCCCTGGGGATTTTTCTGCCTTTAATCCCAGTAGTTTTCCCAACACCGTTTCCCTACGAATATTAATTTATTTCAATCTCTCCTGCCCTTTGGTCCTTGTGATTCCCCCATAATTTTGGGATGTTCTTTGTGCCTTCATTTGTGATGTCAGAACTAACGTACATATTTAATTAGTCTGTCACCTCTTTGTTCCCCATTATAAATTCCCCTATTTGTCACTGCATAGGACCTATATTTATCATTACTAATCTTTTTCTCTTCACCAACATATAGAAGCTTTTACTATTAGAGGCTTTTACTACTACTTACTCTCATATTCTATTTTTCCACTTAATCAGTCTCTTTGTGTCCCTTTACCAGAATCTAAAGTGTTCCCAATCCTCAGGCATGCTTTACTGTTGGCCAATTTGTATGCCTCTTCCTTAGATTTAATACTATCCCCAATTTCATTTGTTAGCTGTGCCTGACCATATTTCCCATTTTATTTTTATGCCAGGCCAGGATAATTGACTTTTGCAGTTCATCCATGCAATTTAAATTTTAGTTTATATTTCATATAAAATTATATTTAAATATTTGTCATTGTCTGTCTCCGGTCATACCTTTAAATAATGATCCCCAATTTATCATAGCTATCTCTTACCTCCTACCATCGTAATTTATTTTATTTAAATTCAAGACCCTAGTCTCAGGAAAAACAACTACTTCAGTCTCCATCTTCTTGAAGGGTTCTATCCTATTGTGGTCACTCTTCCCTACCGGCCCACATACAACTAGACTGTCACTTATTCCATCCTCGTTACACAATACCCAGTCAAGGATGGCCTTTTCTCTAGTTGTTTTCTTAATGCGTTGATGTAAAAAAAACTATCTCAAATACACTCTAAGACTACAGTATTACTACAGATTTGATTTGCTCAATCTACATCCATAGAGTAATAGTCATAGAGTCACACAGTCATACAGCATGGAAACAGACCCTTCGGTCCAACCAATCTGTACTGACCTTAATCCCAAACTAAACTAGTCCCACCTGCTTGTGTTGGCCCATATCCCTCCAATCCTTTCTTATTCACGTAGTTATCCAAATGTCTTTTAAACATTGTAACTGGACCTGCATCCACCACTTCCTCTGGAAGTTCATTCCACACACGAACCACTGTGTGTAAAAAAAACTTCACCATGTCATTTTTAAACCTTTCTCCTCTCACCTTAAAAATATGCCACCTAGTCTTGAAATTTCCCACCCTAGGGAGAAAGACATTTGCTATTCACCTTAGATAGCAAGGTGTAGAGCTGGATGAACACAGCAGGCCAAGCAGCATCAGAGGAGCAGGAAGGCTGACGTTTTGGGCCTAGACCCTTCTTCAGAAATGGAGGATGGGAAGAGGGTTCTGAAATAAATAGGGAGAGAGGAGGAGGCAGATAGAAGATGGATAGAGGAGAAGATAGGTGGAGAGGAGACAGACAGGTCAAAGAGGCGGGGATGGAGCCAGTAAAGGTGAGAGTAGGAGGGGAGTTAGGGAGGAGATGGGTCGGTCCAGGGAGGACGGACAGGTCAAGGGGGCGGGATGAGATTAGTTAGGTAGGAGATGGGGTGGGGCTTGAGGTGGTAGGAGGGGATAGGTGGGAGGAAGGACAGGTCAGGGAGGCGGGGACGAGCTGGGCTGGTTTTGGGATGCAGTTGGGGGAGGGGAGATTTTGAAGCTTGTGAAGTCCACATTGATACCATTGGGCTTCAGGGTTCCCAAGCAGAATATGAGTTGCCGTCCCTGCAACCTTCGGATGGCATCGTTGTGGCACTGCAGGAGGCCGAGGATGGACATGTCGTCTGAAGAACGGGAGGGGGAGTTGAAATGGTTCGCGACTGGGAGGTGCAGTTGTTTATTGCAAACCGAGCGTAGGTGTTCTGCAAAGCGGTCTGCAAGCCTCCGCTTGGTTTCCCCGATGTAGAGGAGGCCACAACGGGAACAGCAGATGCTGTATACCACATTAGCAGATGTGCAGGTGAACATCTGCTTGATGTGGAAAGTCTTCTTAGGGCCTGGGATGGGGGTGAGGGGGGAGGTGTAGGGGCGGGTGTAGCACTTCCTGCGGTTGCAGGGAGAAGTGCCAGGTGTGGTGGGGCTGGAGGGGAGTGTGGAGTGGACAAGGGCATCACAGAAAGAATGATCCCTCCGGAAAGCAGATAAGGATGGCGGGGGAAAAATGTGTTTGGTGGTGGGGTCGGATTGCAAATGGCGGAAGTGTCGGAGGATGACGCATTGGATCCGGAGGTTGGTGGGGTGGTACGTGAGGATGAGGGGGATTCTGTTTTGGTTGTTATTGCGGGGAGGGGGTGTGAGGGATGAGTTGCAGGAAAAGCGGGAGACACGGTCGAGGGCGTTCTCGACCACTGAGGTGGGGAAGTTGCGGTCCTTGAAAAACGAGGACATCTGAGATGTACGGGAGTGGAATGCCTCATCCTGGGAGCAGATACAGCGGAGGCGAAGGAATTGGGAATAGGGGATGGCATTTTTGCAGGAAAGTGGGTGGAAGGAGGTGTATTCTAGGTAGCTGTGGGGGTTGGTGGGTGTGAAATGGATATTGGTTTCTAGGTGGTTACCCGAGATGGAAACAGAGAGGTCCAGGAAGGAGAGAGAGGTATTAGAGATGGTCCAGGTGAAGTTAAGGTTGGGGTGGTAGGTGCTGGTGAAGTGGATGAACTGTTCGAGTTCCTCGTGGGAGCACGAGGCGGCGCCGATACAGTCATCAATGTAACAGACGAAGAGGTGCGGGATAGTAGCTACGGAAGAGGGACCGCTTTGCGGAACACCTACGCTCGGTTCGCACTAAACAACTGCACCTCCTGGTCACGAACCATTTCAACTCCCTCTCCCATTCCTCAGACGACATGTCCATTCTGGGCCTCCTGCAGTGCCACAATGATGCCACCTGAAGGTTGCAGAAATAGCATTCTCCAGCATCTGCAGTTCCTACTATCTCTGCCATTCACCTTATCTGTCCTCTTCATGATTTTACAAACTTCTATATTGTCACCCCTCAACCTTCTATTGTCCAGTGAAAAGAGCCTTAGTCTATCCAGTCTCTCCTTGTAACTTAAACCCTCCATTCCTGGCAATATCTTGGTAAATCTTTTCTGAGCCCTTTCCAGCTTAATAATATCCTTCCCATAACAGGGTGATTGGAACTAGACACAACACTCTAGAAGAGGCCTCAACAATATTCTGCACAACCACAATATGTATAATTACAATTATAATTACGGCCCAACCTTTATTATTTGCAACTCTAATTTCCTTTTTAGTGCCTCCTCAAATGTTACTACCATAGTTTGGGGGGACTACATAGAACCCCTATTATTGTTTTCTGTCCCTTGGTGTTTCTAAGCTCAACCCATATAGGTTCTGAGGAAGAGTCATTGGACCCGAAACATTAACTCTGATTTTTCTCCATGGATGCTGCCAGACCTGCTGAGCTTTTCCAGCAATTTCTGTTTTTGTTTCTAATTCACAGCATCTGCAGTTCTTTCAGATTCGTATGGGTTCTACTGCACCAGAGCTAGCAGCCTTCCTCACAATCCTAATGATTTCCTTTTCAATCAGTAGTCCTACCCCACCTCCTTTTCCTTTTGGTTTCTCCTCTCTATACCCCTGGATATTGAGTTCCCATTTCTGGTCACCCTTCAGCCACATCTCTGTAATCACCACTATATCTAATTGTACTAATCTGTATGATTAATCCATTTCTTTGTAAATGCTCCACACTTTAAGGTACAAGTCCTTAAGACTTGTCTTTTAGTGTTCTTCGTCCTATTCAGTGTGGCTCTGCTTGATTCTAGCCCTTGAATTTCTTGATTATCACCTTTCTTATTTCAGATTCTGTCTTTTGTTCTAGTCCTTATTTCCCTTTCATCCGTCTCCACGTATATATTCCCACCCCTTACCATCTTAGTTTAAACCATCCCCAACAGCACTGACAAATACATTCCCTAGGGCGACATCAGTGCCAGTCCTGCCAAGGTGCTACCTGCCAGCTTGTACTGACGTACCTCTCCTCAGACCTATCCCAATGCCCCAGGAATCTGAAACCCTCTCCCTTTGCATCATTTCTGCAGCCACATTTTCATCCGATATATGTTGCTATTTCTACTCCGACAAGCATGTAGCACCAGTAGCAATCCCGAGATCTGTACTTTTGAGGTCTTTTTATTAACTTGCTTCCTAACTCCCTATATTCTGCCATCACTATAAATATGCTGTTTGTGTTAAATATTCTTAATTACCAATTTATTGTTAAATATCTTGTTTGTTGGTACACAACTTGATACATCATCAATTGGAGTCCATATTACTGTCAGACATAACAGTAAATGTCATATGCCAGTGACCCTGGGATTTTTTACCTTTACCTAGATGTTGATCAAGTATTGCAAAGTTGGCTACTGTACTTGTGTATTGGGAGGCAGGAAGTTAGAAATTGGTGTTTGTAAGATGCTAGGGGGGGACAGCATTATGTGGTCCCTTCAAAAGATCAGGTGATTTTTCTGTGCTTAGAGATTTAAAGTGGATGTCTGTGAGCAGCAGCATGAAAAAACGCAAGTACACAGAGAGCACCCAAATTGAAACATTTGTATTAAAAGGCTGTATAGTTAGCAGGCCAAGCAGCAGTTTTTACTAAGCTTCAACAAGCTTTTGAATTTAGCCAATCAATTTGAACCAGGCACTTAGAAAGCAAACACCTATTAAATTTAAATCTGATGGTTTCGACAACATAGGACCACTCCTATTGTAAGTAATATTGATATGTCATCCAGGGTATAAAAGGAAGGGGGCAGTTTGACAAAGACCTAGAGCTAACAGCCATCCACCTGAGGTAGCAGCCCTCAGCTCTCAAGAGAGAATCATTGGTTCTCACGGTCTTAGAGAAAGCTCCATCTAAATAATAACAGTACCAATGGCGCAATTAGCTAATATTCCTGACATAAGAATCGACAGAGAAAGCATGGAACATTCCAGAAAACACGTAACATGGCTGTAATTTTGAGAGACTAATTTTTTTTAATGTAAGTGGGACTTGTATTTATTGGAACAGCATGCCATTAGAATCTTGTTTTATTTGGGAATAGTTAGTAGTTAGAAGGGATTTATTTGGTTAGTTAGTGAATTTGTTCACTGTTAGAATTACACAAATAAATTGTTACTTGTTGATTTTGTAATGAGTGTCAGGGATTTATTTTGTTTAACCACTAGAAGTTGCTGAAAGGCAGATTACACCACCTTTCAGATTCTTTTTACGGATTATAGGGCGAGGTTGTCCTCTTTGTGTGTTTTGGTTTTTGTTCTCGGAGGAGGGGTCAACCTCCGCTTTATAACACGAGCAAAGGCTCAGTCTGTTTCAAACCAGACTGCAGGAATTGCTTCTTAGAGTTGCTGAGGAACCCAAGGTGGCAAATAAACTCAAAAATGCAATACTTACTGTCCAATGGCGACACGTTTATTGGTCCAATGTTAAGTTTTCTTTGTTCTCAGAATTGACAAATCTCAAATGCTCAAGGCAATACAATGAGTGATTGAAAACACACCCCTGGTTCTCTGCTGACTCTGTCACAATTTATTTGTCGCAAAGCTATTGCTCAAACAAAAATATAATGGAGGAAATTGAGAGTTTTCTCAGATATGATCTGCCTGATTGAGAATATGAATTTGGAAGACAGTGTACAAATAATTTTAGCCTAATGTGCACACTGGAACCTGATGAGATCAGATTGTCTGCCTGTTTTTATATCATAACTAATTTTACTCACTAATGAAGCCAATGCAATGGAAATTCAGGCCAGTATAAACCAGATGCCATATCTGATTCTATTAGCTTCCTTCAGAGGTCGGTTAGGCTAAAATGACTTCCAGTATCCAACTGTTTAAACTGCTTCCAAATTTGAAAGAGTTTGTTCTAAAGACTCAAATACATTTTGAAATCACTGTTGTACTCAACGCTATGATTGTTAAGTAGTGTGGGTCACGCTTTCATGGGGGATTTTAACTTGTAAACCGAGAGCATGATTTATTTCTGGATTTTGTAAGTTGCCTTGTCTGTACATTATTACGCAGTTAGCTGGCAGACTTCACAGTGGATTTGGAGTGCATTATGAAAGGTAAATTTTACAAATACAAGCTCTAGCACAAATTTTCTTGCAGGGTAATACCCATTTGGAAGTTTGTGCACAAAGGTCAGCAGACTGTACAGGGTTTTCCACCTACTGAAATCAGAGTTCACAAAATCCTATGGGTCTTCTGTACCTCAGTGGTTAAACTCAATATGTATTTCTGGAATGCAGAGCACCGTGCTGAAACATCAGATATGAAACATGCACTCCATACTGCACTGAAATAAGAGTTGATTGTCATTTTGCAAATCTTGTGACATAGTAATATCATGTCATCATGATTACCCAAAATAGAAAAGAACAATTTGGTAGCTGCAATATCAGGGATTTATTGTCCGTTACGGCCACTGTTCTCTGGCTGAAGAGTGTTTCGTTTCCAGTTTCAAATGTGATTGGGAGTCACGTATCAGTTCTGTCTCAATGCTTACACTCCCAATTTACTTCTCCACAAAGCAAAACAGCTGAATTATAATGTTAAATACTTCTTAAGCATATCAATTCTGTTATAAACTGGGCATTGTCCTTGATTGAAAAAGATGCTCCAATTTTCTTTCCTCATGCAGTTCAGGTTGTACCATACCATAGGTCTGTTTTTATTGTCTTTCAGTCTTACTTTTCTGGTTTTTCTGAGTTTCTGGCCATATTCAGGACTGATAGACATATCTATTATTCATTTCTCTTTGTTGGGCATAAAAGTTATCTTAAGAGTTACCTTGATTTAATGTTATCGAGATTTGACATGGTAGGCTAAGTAAAGCAGGGAAAACTTGTGGCCCTCAGAGTACTTCATATTTGTTGACACTGAATTCCTAATTCAAAAGAGAACTCCTGATAGCCCCTGAGAATTTCCAGCATCGACATGTCTAATTGCATTCAATGATCAAAACACAATATTGACTAGTGCTGTTTTCATTTGGGCTGTAATAAGACCGAATCTCTGCAGTATAGTATTAATATATTTCAATAAGTATATTTTGTCAGGTATTTTCCTTAATGCTTGAAACTGCCCAAGTTAATGAATAGAAGATGTTGCAAGTGACGTTCTGCTTCTTATTTTCACAATATTGATATCAAAAATACTTAATTGATTAATTAATTCCAAGTATGCTGCACTGCCTGAAGTATAAACTTGCGTAATAATCTTAAATCCATTAATTGAAAATGACTAATTATCCTATTGTAAAAATTACATTTCTCATGAAGACATATTATCAGAAATATTAAATTAGAATACAATTGATTGGACCTTTTTCTATATATTGAACCTTTTGGGAATTACAATTTTAAAGGCAAACAAGACTGACTGACTGCAACAGGGAAATATGTGACATTTGCAAAAAAACACTCAAGCTGCTTAACTGGAGTCACAGAGCTCACAAAACTTTCAAAGAGTAGTCACATACCTGGTTTATGGGTGGAACAAAGGAATTGGATCAGAACACAGACAGTAAAGACCAGACGAGGTCAAGTCCTTAAGACTGGCAACTGAGAAACAGTCACTGATAGCTGTGACCTGGAGACTGGCTGCTTTGAAGGGCATTGGAGGAAGAGAGCCGAAATGAAAATCTGGGCTGGCTGAGAAGTTGGCCCAGAGAGATCAGAGACCAGCAAATCATACACTTTCTCAGCCCATTGCAACAAATCTACAGCAAATTTGGCCGAGACCAGCAGTGCTTAACACAGAGTGGGCAGGGCAGGTACAGCGCAAGCCTTTGTCTTACAAGCTCCTACTAATTACGAGGTCACTCCTCAAAATTCTATTTTCGGGTGGAAGTGAATCCTTCCTGTCAATCCTTCTTTATGTGTACACTTACACAATTCAGGTGTCATCTTCGTAAATCTTCACTGCAACCCCTCCAGCATCTCTCGATCCTTTTTGTAATATGGTAACCACAACTGCGTACGGTAGTGGTTTAATCAAGGGTTAGAATTTGGCTTAATTGAAAATGTGAACGCCACAATGGTATGAGAGACTGATGGCTGTCTCAGATCCCACCCTCTCCTGTAAAACTGTGTAAAGGCTGTTGTGGCTGGGAGCAGGACAGTGGTAGGAGGCACCTCAGTAATTTTTTACAAGCCCACTCACCTGCACGCCCACAGACAGGGGCCTGTAAAATTTGGCACTATGTAGCTACAAATATTCCACACCCCTGTTTTCCCTCTCTGTCTTTTCTAAGTATGTTAAGCCCTGCAATGTCTAAGCCCAGGTCCTGATTTATCCATAGCCATGTGTCAGAAATTTATACTATGTCTTATTCCTCCCAAAATTTGATTGCAACCAGTTCCCCACCCTCGTCCCCCTATTTTATTACACTGTATGTATTACTGTCTGGACTTTTAAAGTAATTTTAATGGAATTTCCTTTTGATACAACTGGTTTCCAGATGAGGTTCCCCAAATTTGTTTTGGTTCCAGATGGAATAACCCAAATTACTAAAGTCCCAGGAGAGGAGGGCTGAATTGCCTCCCCTTGGTTATTCAGACACTCTATTGGCTGGTTCCAACAAGGTTAATTTAAAACAGATCCGTTCTCTTGTGGTTATCTTTCTTCCAGATCCAAATGCACTTCTGTTATGAAAGGCCATCATTTAACTCGACTTTCTTGAATTAACAAAAATACAGATCAACCTCTGAGCTGTTGATGAAGAACAGATATGAGGATGGTGCGGCCATTTTCGAATGGTACCTATAGCATTGACATTGGCAGTTGAGCCCTCAATCATAAGATTCTTAGTTTTGTAGGTTGATTCCTGATTCCTTATGAACTCACTGGCAGCACTCAGAGTGAGGAGAGTCTTTCCATTGTTTTTATCTGCAGAGCAGGAATGTTTAAACTGACCTATCAAAACTCTGCCTCTCATAGTGCACTAATCCACACACAAGGAAATTTGGCCAATAACAGCCATTGAGTACTGTTGCAGTCAGTTTTTAACCTTCTTTTCTTACATATTCCTGGAGAATAAATCAGACACATCTGCAAGAGGCATTCTACTGAGAAGGAGAATAATTAACCTGTTAGTTATCTCCTTGTGAAGTTTCTTGGTGTTTGAAGTTTCTTTGTGTGTGCTATTGTTTTAGCTTCACACAAGACTTTGCTAGTCACAAAATGTCCATCTATGGTTTTTCTTTTCCAGCAGCAGTTCTGTTTTTTTTAAATAAAAGCATCTTTTGGAATCGAAAATGATAAACAAATACTTTTGGCTTTCTGATCTTTCACTGTAACAGTTTTTACCTTATCTTTAATCATCTTTTTACACTCTATTTATTCTGTTTATGTTTCTATAATTCTGTTTATTCCCTTGCCAACAGTATTCTCTCTTGATTTATTTCATATGCTTTCCAATGCTGGTTTGTCTACAGTTAAGCTGTTCACTTTCTTTGGAGATCCCTACACCCATCTTGCTGACTAAAAACCTTTTTCACCCCCTCATTGCCTATCCCAATTCAGATGGAACCCCCCTGCCCCATTGACACAGCTCCTTCTTTCCCAGAATGGCGCTAGATGCCATGTAAGGACATCAAGGACAAAATTGAAGTCAGTCTGAATCCAGAAGAAAATCCTTCATTGCTTGGAGTCATACATAGTACAAAGGAAGATGACTGAAGTTTTGGAAGCCAATAAGCTAATGTTCCAGGACATTGCGACATCCAGTGTTCTTGGTCTAATCATCTTAAACTGCTTCATCAATGACCTTCCTTCTATTCTTTGATCAGAAGTGGGGATATTCGCTGATGACTGCATAACATTCAGCACCATACATGACTCCTCAGTTACTGAGGCAGTCTGTGTTCAAATGCGTCAAGATGTAAGTAACATCCAGGTTTGGACAGAAAGGTGACATTCAAGTGTCAGACAATGGTCATCTCCAAAAGAAGGGGAACCAATCATTTCCCTTGACATTCAATAGCATCACCATCACTTTTTTTCTGATGAAGGGTCTAGGCCCGAAACGTTAAGTTTTCCTGCTCCTATGATGCTGCTTGGCCTGCTGTGTTCATCCAGCTCCACACCTTGTTATCACCATCACTGAATAGCCCAGTTTCAACATCCTGGGGATTACCACTAACCAGAAACTGAATTGACCAGTCACTTAAATAAGACAGTAAGAAATAGAAACAGAAGAAGGCTGTTCAGCCCCTCGAGCTTGGTCCGTTATTCAATACGATCTGATATTTGTCATGTCTAATTTCCTGCCTTTCCTGTCAACCTTTGATCCCCTATTGGTCACGAAACAATCTATCTCAGCCTTAAGATAGAAGAAGGACTCTGAACCCACAGTTCCCCACAGACGACTGCTAAAGGTTAGATTCTACAAATAGTCAATCTTCTAAGGTATTAAATACCAAGATTTCATTATTTTACCTGCAAAATTCAGTCCAGTGTGCCTTAATCACTAATTTACTCACTCTGCTGCTATTTGGATCTAATTCCCAGCCCAGATTATATATATGCAGCCTGACTACAGAAACACAGTTTATGTTACTTTTCGCTGTTTTCACTGGAGATCATCTCCCCAGTTTTTGCGAGACACAAATCCTATCCCATTGTGGATTCAGGATTCAAATAGCTTGATATTCCAAAGATTCACAATCCTCTGAGAGAAGAAATTCCTCCTTATCTTAGCCTTAAATTGTCACTCGTTTATTCTGAGACTATGCCCTCTGGTCTTAGACATTCCCATTAAGGGAAACATCCTCTCAGCATTTGCTCTGTCATGCCTCTTGGGAATCCTGTATGTTTTATGAGATCACCTCTCATTCTTCTAGACACCCAACCCTGTTTAGCTTTTGTTCGTAAAACAATCCCTCTATACCAGGTATCATTCTTGTGAATCTTCTCTGAACTGCCTCCGATGAAATGGTACCTTTCCTTAAATAAGGGGACCAAAACTGCTCACAATATAAGGTCTCACGAGCACCTTGTACAAATGTAGTGACACTTCGTTACTGTGGCTACAAGCGTAGGTCAGAAACTGGAAGTTCTCTGCCAAGTAAGTTATCTCCTGACTTTTCAAAGTTTGTTCATCATCTATAAGATATCAGTCAAGAATGTAATGGAATTCTGCCCACTTGCCTGCATGAGTATGGTACAAATAACTCACAAGAAGATTGACACAATGAAAGACAAAGAATCCTGCTTGATTGGTATCCATCGCCTTCAACATCCACCACTGGTGCACAGTGGCAGCAGTATATATCATCTGCAGGACGTACTGCAGCATCTCACTAAGCAAGTTTTGACATCACATTCCAAACCTGTCACCTCCACTACAGGTAGGACAAAGATTATTGGAAGCACCACCCACTAGTTCCCCACATTATTTATAAATAACTGCTTTTTCACTGATGCTAAGCCAAAATTGAGGAACATCACCAAAAATCCCCTGTGGGTAAAACCATAAGAACGGCAGCTGTTTAAAAATCCAACTCATCATCTTCACAAGGGTAATCGGAAATGGATAACAGGACTGGTCTTTCCAGCAATGCCCATGTCATTTAAGGAAGCAAAAACTTCTGAGTCTGTAGAAGCAGAACTTGAGTCATGTGGGGAATGTTTAAAGCGAATGGAGTTCAATATGAAATGCTGTTTGTAAATCAAAGGGAAAGGCTTTCCCAATGACCTCAGCCCAGAGGATTCAGAACCTGTGGCTTAGACTTGGATGTTTATAATTGTTTTGTTTTGATGTGAAGGAAGCTGGGTCATTGCTGGTGATTTCCACTCATTGCTCTGATTGCGAGTTTTTACCTAATGACCATAGTAACTGAGGACCTGTGTGAAGGCTCTCACACTTAGAAATTGCCTGCAATGTATCAAGTATATCTTCTGCAACGTTTCAACCTTTCATAAAGTGCCTGACTGAATCCACAATGGGATAGGATTTGTGTCTCGCAAAAACTGGGGAGATGATCTCCAGTGAAAACAGCGAGAAGTAACATAAACTGTGTTTCTGTAGTTAGGCTGCATATATATAATCTGGGCTGGGAATTAGATCCAAATAGCAGCAGAGTGAGTAAATTAGTGATTAAGGCACACTGGACTGAATTTTGCAGGTAAAATAATGAAATCTTGGTATTTAATACTTTAGAAGATTGACTATTTGTAGAATCTAACCTTTTGCAGTCGTCTATACCTACACTGTTTGAAGCAACAGTGGTGGTAAAGACATGTTAAGTACAATTCAACTTTGGGATTACACTGCAGTCATTAACCAAATATGTATTTGACCCTCACTAAATTTCAGGTAATTATTCCATTGGTCAGTTGGTCAGTCTATCTTCAAGATAACTCGTGCTGGGGAAGTACAGTTTCCCAAAATGGTTCGACAAAAAGTGTTGGAGTAATTAAAACACTAACTTAAGTATCCTAACATTTTTAAAATTCATCCTTCATGTTCTGGAACCTACTAGCAGGCAATTTTACATGCAGTTGACTTTATAGACCATTATGTTCCCTTGGCCATTTCGTAATTTTGATATTTAAATTGAATGTAGTATTCTTGCACCTCGACGAGTTATGGATTTGACCCCACTCCATGAGATTAATTTAAAAGTCTTGTATTGTGATTCTATAATCAAAAGTCACAGTGTCTCAAGAATGTCTGCTATTTTCCTAGTCAAACATAATGCTTACCATTTTCTACACTCCTTATTATGCATTAAATTAATATTCTAGCATTGGAAACTGACTGCACACACAAAACAAATGACCATTGTCTCATTCCCAAAGTACAGGGACAATGAGTGAGAATTTATAACATGGCAAGGTCATTGTGGTCTGTCGGCAAGGTCATCTTAGCTAAAGACAAAGAACGTAGAATCTTCTTACAACATTTTAGGATCTGGTTTTGATGATGTGTACAAGACGGTACAAAGCTCTGTTTTATGGTAGTGAAAGTTTTGGACAGCATATGAGTCTAGTTAAAGGATTTTGGATTGGTTCTTTAATTCCTTTTATGATCTTAGAAGATGATAAAATAGTGAATGATGTCATCCTAATATTTTTACAGTCCTATCAGCTATTTTAGTTTAGAAATTGGACTGTGCCATTTTTTGAACAGGTCACAATTTGGAACTAGTCTGCACCTATTGCCATGGACTTAGCAACTAATAAAGGTGATACCATGCTGTCATTTAAGTGTTGGTAGTATTAGCCTGGACAAAGCCATTGCTGTTGACTGCCTGAGCATTCAGCAAAGGCTCAGCAGTGTTGCAATAGTAAATGGTGCCAACAGATAGTTCCATTTGGAAACAGTTTACCCCTCTTTAAGGAAAGTTATAATGAATCACAATAGGCTACTGCTAAATATCAATGATGCAATTTTAAACAAGGACCGACAGAATGCCATAGCAGGAGGAAGGCTCCTTCTCAGCTTCGATGTGGCAATGCTAGGAGCTTTACTCATGGAAATGGGCAGAAGGAGGAGTGAGGTTGGGGTAAGTGAATGCACTTTCTCATGACATTTTCTACCCACCACATCAACTATCTCACACTGCACTTCCACCACCCATTCATTACAAGCCCTAGGAATTCAGGACATATACCATTGGGATACTTCAGTTCTCCTTACACACATTCCAATGATGTCAATATCTCACCCCGTTCCTGCTGTTTCCATGTATCTCCAACTATTTAGTTGTGGCAGTTACATTACCTAACCACAGTGCTGAATACTTGTTGACACTCTACCCTTCCTCTTCCAGGTCAAGGTGATACATAACATTGATTGAAACTAAGCAGCATTTTTGGGGGACACAGAATCTGCATCTGCATCTTCTGAGCACTATGGAGGAAATCAAAGAACATCCTTGATGCAGTGAACTAAGTTGATAGCATGTTCAGAGAGGTGCTTACACCACAGGTTAGGGGTAAGTAAGCACTTAGGAAATGCGTCACTTCCAGGCAATCCAAGAGAAGCAGGAAGGTACTGCACGATTCCAAGAGACCCCATGCGTGAACTAGGTTTCCATTTTGGAAATTGGTGAGTTTTATGGGTCCTTGAGGTTGTGCAGCTAGAGCCAAGTCTATGGATTTTATGGGTGACTTTTAAGGAAGATTGGAAGGGTGGTACCAACAGGGGATTCTTTTGTTTCTAATTCTTTTCAGTTTCTTTTGCTAGAATATTAATTTAATGCATAATAAGGAGCGTAGAAAATGGTATGCATTATGTTTGACTTGGAAAATATCAGATATTCTCGAGACATTGTAACTTTTGATTATAGAATTACAATACAAGACTTTTAAATTCATGTCATGGAGTGGGGTCAAACCCATAACTTTTCCAGCTGCAAGAATACTACCATTCAACTTAAATATCAAAATTACGAAAAGCAGACAGGAATTTCTGTGGCAATCGACTTGACTCTAGGTTAGTGAGTCGCCTCCTCGGTGCCAGGGTCGCAGATATCACAGAATGGTTGATAGGCTTTCATCTGGGAATGAACAGCCGACGGTCATGGTCCACATTGGTCCCCCTGTCACTGATAGGATGGAGGATGTGGTCCCTCAATCACAATTTAAGGAGCTGGGCAGAAAATTACAAACAGGGCCTCTAAAGTCATAATCTCTGTCTTCTTCCCTATGCCACATGTAAGTGCATACAGAAAGAAGAAGATAAGGCAGAAGAGTGTGTGGCTGGAAAAATAGTGCAGGAGGGAAGGCTTCAGATTCCTAGGACACTAGAACTGGCTCTAGGGGAGATGGCGTCTGTTTATACTGGACAGTTTGTATCTGAATGGTCTCAGTTCCTTGTGGGATATTTTGCACAACACTTTCAGTGACAAGTGACTACGTGAAATAGACCTGTGAGGTCCAAGGTTGCAAATACAGCATCAAAACAGTCAGTAGGTCTGTTATGATCCCAGCTGATAGTGATACTGGACAAGTCAGATTCCAGAGTAAAATTTGACTTGGTAGATCATAATGTTATATTTAATATGGTGGTCAGGTCACTGAACATATTCATATGATCTTTCCAATGTTCCTTAAACAAAATAAGTTAAGTTTATTACACAAAAAGCATATATAGAAAGATCTTAGCATAAACAGCAAAAGAAAAACTTTAACCCTTTTTCCAGCAATATACTTTATAAATAACTCAATCTCAGTGAAGTATCACTCTTAACTCTTTTATTATTTACTTAACAAACAAGGTCACATGCATTCCCTTTCAGCAACTTTGTGTTCATTCGCCAAATGTGTTCCACTCTGTTCCTGTCTTTGCCCCAAGACACACAGGCTGGTTACTTCATTAACTTTTCCTAACTACACATATAGAAAAGTCCTCTCATCTACTTAAAATGCTAAAACAGTTTTAAGACTTTGTCCTTGCTCTGAACACCTGTACTGCTACAAACTAAACTAGCCTGCTACAATCTATGATATGAAACTGTTCATATCAACAGAAACCTGATTGCAGCCCCTGGTCTGTCTTTCAACATATCATTAATTTTCAACTTTGGAAACATTTCATCAATAACGTCTGAGGTAATTTATCTGCTCACTTAGTTTAAGTCACAGTCTTTCTTTATTTGGACCCACTGTTCAAAGATTACTTTCTTTTATAACAAAAAGTCCCCTTCACAGAACTAAAACCAACAATCCATTTGCATCGAATGTAAATTCTAAACTAGTAAATGCTAATAATATATCATAAACCTTTGCCACGACTAATGGAAGTCAATTCAGAAACTTTCAACACATGGGGTCTCCTTCCCAGCACTGGACCCCACACAGACCAAGTCAGAAGAAACTCAAGGCATAGTGCATTCAACCTGAAGGCTTTCAAACTTACCCTGTGCTGTGTGTGGCAGTGCTGCTGATCCAAACTTTATGTTTTTGCTTATCGCCTCATTTCACTTTCATCAAATTGTTTCCTGTTCAGTTCATTTCCTGTGCCTTTGACTAATGGTCATGGATTTTCATCTCTTTCCAGTGACAATATTCCAGGCCCTGATGAAGTCTGCTGCTATCCTTCTCAATTAGGATTGTGAAGTGGATTGGTGTTTTACCAGGCTCTGATGGAGTTTTTTTTTAAACATATTTTCCAATAAAAATACCTCTCACAGAAAGCACTGCTCAAGTTTAAGTGGACTCCCATGCCTGCTTGAATTTAAGAACAGAATCCCTACAGTGCAGAAACAGGCTATTTGGCCCAACAAGTCCACATCAAAGCTCCAAAGAGCATCCAAACCAGACCCATCTCCCTACCTGTTCTGTAACCCTGCATTTCCCATGGCTAATGCATCTTAACATCCTGAACACTATGGGTAATTTAGCATGGCCAATCCACTTAACCTGCACATCTTTGGACTGTGGGAGGAAACCGGAGAACCTGGGGGAAACTCACGTACACACGTGGAGAATATACAAACTCCACACAGACTATCACCCAAACGTAGAATTGAACGCGCATCCCTGGTGCTGTGAGCCAGCAGTGCTAACCACTGAGTCACCGTGCTCCCCAAAAGATCAGTTTTCATTTAACCATCCAAATTTGTAACTTGCATCTCGTGCAGAATGCAAGTTTGTATTCAGTTGTCATGTAATTATTACCAATTTATGTTGTTTTGCCGACAAGTAAAACATCCCAATATTCTTTGCAGATGCATAATTAGACAGAAGTTGACACTGAGCCAAAGTAGGAGACATTAGGATAGGGTGATTAGAAGTTTTGTCAAATTCATTGATTATAAGAAATGCCTTAAAAGAGATTTCAGATAGAGAGAGTGAGAGAGAGAGAGATTGAAGAAGAGGATTCCAGAGCATTTGAGCTTCAGAAAGCTGAAAGTAATATCTGCCAAGATATGGTGCAGCAAAGGAAGTGAGGATGTCACAGAGATTATGGCTGAGCAAACACGATATTTCTGATGGGTTATTGGACCGGAAAAATTTACATAGATAGAAATGGGCAAAACTTGACAACACAATTCAATTTGGTATTGTTTTTAAATGCAAGGCACAGAATTTTAAAAATTATGGTTAAAAACTGTTTATTTTGAGTAGATCATTTTTACTGCAATGTATAAGTGAACAGTTTTTGTAAAGTGTTCTCCGAGGAAACATGTATCCTAATGACATGTGATGACAAAAATGAAGTCTTTTGATTCAAATTGGAATTTCTGTTATTCTTCCCAAGAACTCTCAAGGATATTGGATGAGAAATTAGTCAAAGTGAAAATCATTTTCAAAATTTTCATGAATTTTCCTGAAACAACTTGAAAATAAGCTGGTTTGTTCCCTGCAGTTGTATGCTTCTCAAAAAGTTTATGTAGGTTGCAACAGTCACGACATTTGACCATTCGAGATATGGTTGTTTGAAGCCTTTCTTCTGGTTTGATTTGACATTTAAGCTTGAGGATGGCCCTAACATTCAATTGGATTCTACTACAGGAAGGACCATATAAATATCCCAGCAGAATTGAATTGTTAGATATAACAGCAGATTCAAGCCCATTAATAAAAATCCAACTGAGTGAGATAATCTTCAAAGAGGTGAAGAAGGAGCAATAATGACTACAGTTGTCGGAATGGGAACTTGACTTTGCTATGAGTTATACCCTCTGCCTCATAGTCATACGTTTAATGGGGCTGAATTTCAAGTAGGATCTGTAACAGTGATCAATGCACTATTTCTAGTTTAGCATTGCCTCAAAGACTTTTGGTATGGTCCGACAGATACTGCAGGTTGGCAACATATCTTTGAAGTATGGCTTTCCTAATCCAAACACCCTCAGTTTCGCAAACTCAGTGTGAACATTCTTCAATTGGTACATTGATATTACAGTTTAGAAGTTGGATTGCACTGTGACCATTTACAGTGGAAATCAGGCACCCAAGGGTTAACCATTGCAGGCAATGCACATGAATTCTGTAAAAGTTGGGTGAACACTGCTCACCAGATAGTTAAGGGCTCTTCCTTGTAAGAATGCACACCTGGAATAGGCAGTAAACTCTCTATATACATAAATATGGTGCCTCTTTTACAGCCTTTACAACACACTTACTCACCGCCAACAACATCCATTCATGGATTCTGCTAATGCATTCAGGTGACATCTGAGTTAACAGAGATTGTCCCACTTCACTACACCCCAACCCCAAACCATTATCTCTGGGTTAGCAGCTCACTTGTAAACAAATAATACCAGTGAACCAATTTACTGTGGTCCTGCCACAGTGGTCATTCAAAATTTCCAAACATAGGGTTTTAATCTCTGCTGTGCACTCACTGCTCAAAGATTCGAATATTCAAAGCAGTACACAAAGTTCTTTTATCTTCATTAATGAACAATTTTCCCAAATAGCAATGTATGACATTGCAGGCAAGATCTTTGGGATTGTTAATACAAAATTGTAGCTAACGTAGAAAAAAAACGAAGGTTATAAATTGTGAAATGTGTACATTTTACAGCGTAATTTAGAATCTAATTTTTTTTTTGAAGGACCATATGCGTAGCAGATGTTTAGGCATGTCCAAGAAATTAAATTACCAAATTAAGCTGTATTTATGAAGCACAGAGGATTCTGTAAGCTCTAAGCCCATTCATCGAGTGGCTCAGTCATTAATTTTAATGAAAGTTTTGTTGAATAAATGCGATGGTTAATTGTCTATGTGGCATGATGAACCAAAATAAATTATGAGAAACAATTTAAACATACTGTCGCTTTGACTAGTGTTGCGTCCGAAGTGCAGTGCAGTGCAGTGCAGTGTTACTTTGTTTCAGATAAAGATATTATTCCGACAGTGACCAGAATGTGTAACCCTTTCCATCGATTTCACATGGTGTTAGAGACACAGTCCTATCTCTTGTAGGACTGGGGATTGAACCAAAGGGTGACATTATAGAGGCTCATAAAATCATGAGCGGTGTAGATAAGGTGAATGGCAAGCATTTTATTTCCCTAAAGTGGGAGATTTCAAGACGTGGGGATATATTTTTGAGGTGAGATGAGAAAGATTTAAGAGAGACGTGAGAGGCAATTCTTCTCCACAGAGACTATGTGGAATGTGTATGGTTCCTGTGTGGAATGAACTTCCAGAGGAATTGGTAGATGTGGGTACAGTTACAACGTTTAAAAGACATTCGAATAAGTACATAAATAATAAATGTTTGGAGGGATATGGGTCTAGTTTACTTTGGGATTATGATTGGTATGGACCCATTGGACCGAAGGGTCTGTTTCCGCGCTGTATGACTCTATGACAGTATAAATGACCTGCCATTTAATTGTTGTTTACAGCTGTCATGACATGATAAATTAAGGAGAAAGCAACAATACGAAAGTTTGGTTAACTGACTAGTTATTCAAATTAAATCATTGTTCACTGATTTTACCATTTTGGAAATCATTGGGTTGAATTGTCAGATGAATTACTCAATAATAACGGGAAGTTAGCACCCTGGAAAATCATACGGAAGGTTTCTCTGCATCTTTTCCTAATTATGACAATCCTTCCCCGAGTCTGCTGCTGGCTGCATGGTGTACTCCCTTGAGTAAAGTGGTGTAGGCCTGTTTAGAATGTAGATAATGGTGGAAGAAGATTTGATCTGATTGCCATCTAAGGAGAGTAATGTGTGGAACATCTATTAAGCAGAGGTTCTCTGCAATCAGCCAGTTGACAAGGTAAAGAGTATGCTACAAATATATCAATGTTTAATATGGGGAGTGGATGTGCTGGAGCAACAATGCTGCTGTTCTGGATGACACAGAAATACTATCAGCAGAATCTTACAGTTTTTTGCTTAAGTGCGAGTTGTATCGGGTTTGATAGAATAATTCTTGTGGAGCATGGTTTCTTGCCTTACCTTGCCAAACTTTAAAAGGCCATTGTCAACCCAATGATGAGTATCATGTTGTATCACCATCTCATATTACCATGCACTGAACCCAGAAGAATTCACCACTCATCAGACATCCACCAGAAGACCAGCATCCCTTGCAGCTGTGCCATCTTCGAGAGCCCATAGTGCACCTGGAGGAGCACTGGCATCTGCCAAATGTACTGCTCATGACTGGTCACTGGATGGAGAGGGCTCACAAGGGTAAATTGGCACTGAGACTGTACAACAGGATTGTGGAGGTGCTGATTGATAGGGTGGTACACAGAAGCAGGAGGAGAGGACAGAGGAGGCTGCACTGCTGTGCAATATTTTCCTTGTCAGAGATTGCCACTCAGGTCAGTGCCCTGTCATGGGCAGCAGTGCCTACAGAAGGTCAACGACCTTCTCCGTGCTGCCAGGCTAAGTGCATACTCTGCTTTGTGTTACCTCACACACTATCTCTGTCATTGCACTCAGCACCCACACAAGTGTCTACCCTGACACTCCCTGTGTTACATGCGACATCTACCCACGCTGGGTCCCATCACTGCCCACCACATATCCTCTGCCACCACTAAACTGTATCGCTTACTCACTGACTCATAACTCCCTCGGAAAACCTCAACACCTTTTGTCTGCACTCATTGGCACCAACAGTTGAGTTGTGTGTGTGTGTGTGTGTGTGTGTGTGTGTGTGTGTATGTGTGCGCGTGTGTATGCACATTCCCTACACAGCTTCCCCCATGTGGAGCGGACTGTTTTCCTGGCTGGAGAGGGTTGGGACGGGTCCTGCTGGGCTGCAGAGATGTCCCTGCCCTGTTCAGTAACACTCAGACGCTGACACTCCGTGGGCACTCACTACGCTGCATCAGGCACTGCCTCTCATCACTGACCACAACTCCTTCTTCTGCCTTTTGTGTTTTCCAGCTGCAGCCAGTGTGCTGAGCACATCAGCCAAGAGGCAGCTATCTCCCCTTTGAGGAGATGCTCCTTGCTGTCGGAAGAAGTGACTGTTCAGGGTGTGGAGTCTGCCCACTGAATCCAAACACCTCCCCCCACCCTGCCCCCAACAGCGGTGACCCTAACGTGTCAGTGGTCTCAATCAGTGAAGGGAGTGTGGGCTGGGAGGTTGTTGAGGACGTTATACCCACATTGGCAGGTGAGTGAGGGAGAAATGGTCACATCACTGGCACTCTGATGGGTGCCGGTAACCAGCAACCTGATGAGCCTATGGAAGGAGAGGACCCTGTTGTTCAGTGGATGAGGGGCTTAGTGGGCATGTTCAGAGAGGAGTGAGATCAGCAGGTAGTTATTCGGGATGATGTAACTCTGTCTCTCTAAAAAGCTGGACTGATGCAGCCAGTCCATTGACCTTGTATCAGTCTCCATCGACAGGCTGGGGGCTGCCATGCAGACAGAGGCCCAGCATCCTCAGGGTCTGCTGGAGTGCCACGCACATCTTCTGTCCATCGCCTCAGGCATTGTCCTCGGGACCGAAGTCAATGCCTTAATCACAGTCCAGGTGCTCCATCCTCTCAAAGAGACACAGCAGTGCCATGGAGCACCCAGACAAAGGAGGAGCCACATACAAGCCCCTTGGCAACATGTGCTCAGGAGAGTGAGTCTTCCACCTGCAGGCTGTCTGCCTCACTCCGATCCTTAGAAGATCTGACTGGGAATAGTCACCCTGCCTCAGGCTAAAAGACTTTCAGATTGTCCAGACAATATGCTCCTGATATTTCCCCTTCAAGTCCAATGGTTTCCACTCCAGAGCAGGCTGCCACCATCCTCCCAACACAATATGGGATCCCAGTGAGGTACAGCAGGTGGGACAGGTAAAGACCCACAGCTGGCATGTATATACATAGTCTGAGTTTGTGGTAAAGATTTGTTTTTCACTGTTCATGTGGTTGTCCTTGTCACTGTGAAGGGCTTAGATGATTCATTACATCCTATGGCTTCACTCCTTGGTCCCTAAGAATATTGTGGTTGGGGGTATATACTGAGCACAAATGACATCATGTGGGATCAGGGTTAGCAAAGTGGGTACATGGCGTCAGTTCACTGCAACACCTTAGCCCCCTCCCCTACCCTTCACTACTGCCCACTGTTCAGCTGGCTGTGTGTGCGGGAGTGTCCGTCTCAGACAGTTCTCCAGCAGTAACAATAGAAAACTCAACGCATTGTGAGGGTCAATTCTACATGATGGCCAGGGAGTACGCAATCTGCATGTCTGTGTCATCAGCACCTTGTGTACAATGGCAATGTGAATATTTCTGTGAATGTCCAGTGATCAGTTGTAGGTGCAGCCCCCTCCCTCACACTGTGGCTCACTTACCCTCTATGTGTTCATTGCCACCCTCCTGGGGATTAGGAACGTCCATGTGCTTCACAATAAAATGGTCCTGTTGGCATTAGTGTTTGCCCTCAGCATTAATGTGTGGTTGAGAACCCAACGTCACTCTCTCCTCAGTAGATGCCCATTCCATCAACCCCACCGGGCTCAGACTCTAAAGGTCATCAACCCAAGCTAGGTAAAGATGCCCATGCCTGCCTCACTTCGTAGTGGTGATAGCTCCCTGAAAGTCAGCTGCAGGTGCCTGTGGTGTAAGGATGGATGTGGCTGCTCTTGTGGGTTGTGCCCTGCTCTGCAGTTTGATCATGGCTAATATGGAACTTATTAGGAGCAAGCTGAATCTGCCAAGTAGCCACTCTGATTTTCATGTCAAGTTTTTTGGCTAGTTTGTATGGCACATTTAGTAAGACCACAAGACGTGGTGAGTTAGGCTGTTAAACAGGCACACCCTAAAGACAGTTAATTGGGAACTAACTGCTCCATTTGTGAGAATCTTGCTGCAGCACTTGAGCAAAGTGGGTGAGTTGCTGCCGCATGATCTCTATGACCATCTCACTCGACTCTACTGCCCACATTGCTATAGTGCACATCAGTCAGTTGCTTATATGTTTCTGCCCTGTGGGCTATCAGTACTAGTGCTTCATCTCTTCAAATTCATGTCACCCCCTATTCTCATGACCTACCTAAAGGTATTGCTGGTCTCCCAGACAGCAGATTCACCTGTGGCCCAACATCACCAAACTGCCTTCAGGGTCCTATCTAAGAGTTATATTTCACTGCTCCACGGCCTCAGATAAGTAACCACGTGAGGCAGATTGATCACATTAGTGGTAATTCCTTTGAAATAATTACAGCAACTCATAATTTCTTCAGTGATTTGAAAATGATTGTATACATTCACACAAATGAATTAAATCACTAATTGAACAAAATATAAGGTTTCTATCTGACTAAAATACATTAAGCTTCAATTTTTCACAGTGTGTGTTTATAATATTGATTTATGCCAAATGGGAATATTTAATTCCCTACTTATTGCTCAGATGGTTAACCACAGTTCTGCCATACATGTGGTTTACACATTTGCGATAACTTTGACTCATTCGAATTGACTAATGTCTTAATCTCAGAAAACATTTTAGAATCTATGAGTCTGTTTCCTTCAACTGTGTTCCTACGAGCTTTCTGCCTGAAGGCAGGTGGTTATCTCATGGTCAGTTAATGCTTTATCCTTGGTTGATAAAGTGTGGAGCGAGAGAAGCACAGCATATCAGATAGCATCGGAGGAACAGGAAAGTCGATGTTTTGGGTCTGGACCTTTCATCAAGACCTGATGCTGCGCTTATCCAGCTCCACATTTTATCAATTCTGACTTCCAGCGTCTGCAGTCCTTACTATCTCCTCATGCTTTATCCTGAGCTGTTTTGTTGACAGTTCTTATAAGTGGTGGTCTGCCATTGCATACCACACTCAGCAGCAAGGGGTGAGGGAGGTCCTAAGTCTATTTCATCAGGAGCAGGAATCGAACCATGCTGTTGGTGTTTTCTCTGAACGACATACTCGGCACCTGGCTAACACTCCTAACTGTTCTATCCAGCCACATGTATCCTGATGTCCATAATTATATAATAGAATTGAATTAAAAGGACGGTAACAGATATAAATGAAAATTATGCACTCTACTGCCTAGTTATTTGTTACGGAACGTCATTGAAATGAGTTAAACATTGCCATTCGAGTTTGGGGCTGTGAGTCATTCATCTAAAATTGATCTTGACTCTATTTCTCAGCTGCAAATTTTGATGTAAAGGTATGTGAGTGGTAGATGTATATATTTAACTCAAGGTAATTTGCGTAGTAATGTTCAAAACCTGATCCCATGCGATACTCCTTTCAAAATTCATCTTTCAAATATATGTTTTGCTGGCAAGTCTGGAATTTATTGTCCATTACTAATTGCTCTGGCAACTTAGTGAAGGGCCTTTATTCAAACTGCTAAAAGTCTTATGGTGAAATTGCTCTCACAATTGTGTTGTGTTATGAACTCCAAGGTCTTGACTTTGTTGTTGCTGTGCACCCAATGACAAGCTGCCTTCGATATGCAGATTAAATGACCTTTAGCCTACATATCCCAGGAGGAGAAGCAGCAGAGCAATCATTGAGTAATGTCTTAAATTACATCACTGAGAATTTTCAGCACGACTGGAAGATCCAGCTTCTAAAGATTATCTGGCTTTCTGACACCTAAGCTCAATCAAACCCCTTCAGTCCCCTGCACATCAATGGTATTATAACAGATTGATGGAGGTTATACCTCTTAGAAGACATTATGGAAACTCCTAGTGTAGTCAGTTCTTCGTATATTTGGTTCCCAGCCTGTCTTTCTAATCATTCTGTGATATTCTGTAACAGGTCAGCTGAGAATGAAAGTAATTGACATCAAGGCTACATTTGACAGAATGTGGCATTAAGGAACCCAAGCAAAACTGGTATCAATGAGAATCAGTCAGAAAACACTCCACTGGTTGAAGTCATACCAGGCACATAAGAAGATGGTTGTGGTTGTTGGAGGTCAGTCATCTCAGCTCTAGGACAGCTCTGCAGGAGTTCCTCAGGGTAGTGTCCTCAGCCCAATCATCTTCAGCTGCTTCATGAATGACCATCCCTCCATCATTAAGTCAGAAGGAAAGATGTTTGCCGATGTTTGCACAATTTTCAGCACCATTTGCAACTCCTCAGATACTGATGCAGTCCATGTCTAAGTACAACGCGAACCAGAAATGATCGAGGCTCTAGGCTGAAAAGTGACAAATAACATTCACACCACACAAATGCTGGGCAATGATGATCTCCAATAGAGTCAATATAACCATCACCCCTCAACATTCTGTCGTATTACCATCACTTAATTCCTCCATTATCTACATCCTGAGGGTTCCATTGACCAGAAACTGAACTGGATTCACCATATAAATACAAGGGCTATGAGAGCGGGACAAAGGCGAGGAATCCTGCAGTAACTCACCCCCGGACTCCCTAAAGCCTTGTCCACAAACATTCAGTCATTCTACCACTGATGCTCAGTCATAGCAGTGTGTACTACCTACAGTAAGCACTGCAGAAATTTAGCAGAGGCCCTTAAACAGCACCTTCCAAACGCATGACCACTTCCATTTAGAGAGTCAAGGACAGCAGATATGGGGACACCACTACTGCAAATTCCACTCCAAACCACTCACATCCTCACTTGGAAATGTATTGCCATTCCTTCGCTGTTGTGATTCAGAATCCTGGAATTCCCTCCCTAATGGCATTGTGAGTCTAACTACAGACTGCACAGTTCAAGAAGAGATCTCAACAGCATCTTCTCAAGGACAACTAGTGACAGACTTAGCGATAAATGCTGACCAAACCAGTGATACCTATGTCCCATGAATGAATTTTTAAAAACTCAGTAGTTTCAGTAGGAGTGCACCAAAAAGACAATACCATATACTTTTCGTTTCAGGGTAGCTTAGATTCAGTGAGACACCAGATCCCTAAGAGTAATGTATATAATGCAAAAGGCTCAGTGATTAGCACTGCTACCTGACAGTGCCAGGAACCCAGGTTCGATTCCACTCTCAAGTGACTGTCTGTGTGGAGTTTGCCCGTTCTCCCCGTGTCTGTGTGAATTTCCGTTGGATGCTCTGGTTTCCTCCCACAGACCAAAGATATGAAGGCTAGTTGGATTGGCCATGCTAAATTGCCCATAATGTTCAGACATATGTAGATTAGGTGTGGTAGCCATGCAAAATGCAAGATTACAGGGAAAGGGTAGGGGAACGGGTCTGGGTGGGATGGTCTTCAGAGGGTCGGTGTAGACTTGTTGGGCTGAAAGGCCTGTTTCCACACCATGGGGATTCTATGATTCGCTGAGGGTGATTTGAGGGACCTCCTTTGTCTAATATTATCTGCTTCATTTCTGCTCTTGACAATTATAAAACTAATGTGGGACTGCAATTTTTTTCAGAACATTTTTCTACTACACTTGTTTGCTGAATCTATTTGTCAAAGATTGATTGACGTTCTCTTGGCATTTTCTATCATCCATAATGGTGCCCATTGTGTTCTTGGCAAGTATTGTGGTGATCTTGATGACGACTGCAGGATGCTATGAATGATCAAACATTTCTGTATTTGATTCTGCTCATAGTCAATGTTAATATGTTTTGATGTCTCTCTGCTTCAGCTCCCAGAGAACTCCTGAAAATTTGAGGCTTGAAATCTGCAGAAGATCTGTCAGTTTCCGGCTTTAAATTCAATGAAAGAACCATTGACAACCTGACTCTTCAAAATATAAAAGAAAAGGCCTGATTGTTCTGAGTCTCTGTCATTTTTAGTTTTTCATTGAACTCTGTTTCAACTTACATAGTTGGAGTGAAACCTTTGTTTGACTCTTTCAAAGAAAATGTCGAAATGGAGAAGGGTGAAGTTAGTTTACAGACTTCTTTTTCTAGATGCTTGAACTTGATGCAGTCATGATCTGGTAGATCTCTGGCTTGTCGTGACTGAGCCATACCAATCTCTAACCGAAAGTGGGCCATGCCACTGGGGCACAGGTAATGGATCCACCATGGGGCAGGCTGTTTATAAAAAACACCTTTACACATGAATGACCCTTAGGCATTGATGTGGGCCAAATCGTTCTCACATCATTAGGCAGCCACCAGGTCAGTTAAGTCCATGATCCCCATTCAATTTTAATTGTCCAAATGATAACCCCTATTTTCATGATAAGCACTGGGGTACAGTGGCCACAATCTTGACATATTTACTAATTCCTGCAGAATTCCAAGGATATTGGTTTATATTGTTAGACAAACTGATAGTTCCTATCTAATGATGACTTTTGACTCTTTCCTGTTAATTCTGTTTATGTGAACTCTATTTTAGAATCCATTAAGTCAGTCGAATGTCATTGACATCATTTAAGCTTGCATGCTTGCAACTCATTTGAAAATCACCTGAATCTTTTGCTGATGAGAATATTAAGAAACTAACAAAACATGTCAGATAGTGCTAGTTATACTTTCAGTAAATAAAAGATGCTGGCAGATGTGATGAGGTACTTTTTTAACATTAAACTGAACCATCCATAAGTCACAAGTGATGGAAGCCCATCTGAATTGCACTGTGGCTCAGTGGTTAGCACTGCTGCCTCACAGCAATAGGGATCTAGGTTTGATCCCAGCCTCAGGCGACTGTCCGTGTGGAGTTTTCACATTCACTTTGTGTCTGCATGGGTTTTCTCCTACAGTCCAAAGATATGCAGGTTAGGTGGATTGGTCATGTTAAATTGCCCATAAAATTCAAGGATGTGCAGGCTAGTTGGGTTAGCCATGGGAAATGCAGGGCTATGGGGATAGGATAGGTCTAGGTAGGATGTTTTCTGGAGGGTCAGTGTGGACTTGATGAGCTGAATGGCCTGCTTCCACAGTGTAGGGATTCTATGAATTTTGATAGTTCCCTTGCCTACATTTAGTTTTCTGTCACTCATGGCCTATGGGTATCATTGAACAGCACACCAGCAATTCACAACCACTTTATTCATTATATAGGTGTGTGAATACAGGTAGAAGCCATATTATTCATACAAGAGGCAACTTGAATTTTCTCTTCCATGTTCAATTTGCCTTCATTAGATGCACTCAATTTGAAGAGACCAAGCTGTTTTCCCATTCCCTGCCTTCCTGTTGTGAGACTTTGAACTAGCCACAGCAACCTGGGATCATATGATTGCATATTTTGCTCAGCAAAAGCAGTTAATTCTGTTTAGCATCCCAACTGAACTCAGAAACAGTGGATGGAACGACATTGTATCACTCACGTATTATTTTAAGAGGTCAACACATTCAAAATTAAGATTTCAGAGGACTGGAGATCAATGGACGAATTTCCCAAGCCCTTTGCAGGACCACTTAGGAAAGAAACTAATGGGAGCAATTCTGTGTTAAATGCATTTCTTGCCAGTCTGTAAGTAAAGATGATGAATGGGAAGAGTTCGCAACCCAGACTGTCACATTTAAAGAATGGCAAGAGGAATGTAGCTGTAGATAAAGGGTGGAGATCTCTAGGAATGAATGTTGTAACTAAAAATAAATGTATTCAGAAAAGAGCCAGCCCGTTGTCAATTGCCAAGCGTTATTTTACACATGAATTATTTTTTGATCTTCACATATGGCAACTGCTTACCCTTGCATGGTGACATTGCCAAGAATGATCAGAGCATAGATATTTTAATTTCTTTTGTAAATTCTGATGAAGATTGTAAAATGTGAAGTTAAAAGATCAGAACATTTTTCTTATAAATTATTTTAAAACAATACAAAACCATGGCTGAGAGACACATCTGAGTGTTTTTCATTCCCCTGTGGTATCCTTTCAAATTTCTTGCCAAGTTTGAAGAAAATCATTAGTGGGTATAAAAGTTTATTAGGAAGAGAAATGACAGGTCTTCTAAAAATAGGCTGTTAAATTAATATTGCCTGTTGAACCTTATGATCTATGCTAGTGCTTATTGAAGCTTTGATTCTGTAATCATGATTGTGGTATTGATGAAGTGTAATTTTTCAAGTCTTAATGCTTTCAGAATCTGAAAAATGTCATAACGTGAGGCTGCCACTTCTGTGAAAATGAATAAGCAGCAGCATTCTGCATTAATCGAACAACAGCAGAAAAGGCTGAATATATCCAATCTACTAACTGACCTTGTTTGGCATTGCTGATGTTGAGTTGGAATGCATTCTACTTTTCAATGTAATATATAATCTTAACAGGTTTCCCATTGCATTACTCAGAGAAAAGGAAAAATGGAAGTAATGTCTCTCTGTAATTGCGGGCTGCATTTTAATGTGGAAGAACTCATGGGTTTGTGTACGGTTGGGGTTGGAATGGTGCTAAAACCAATGAATCTGATGGCATCTCAGGAAACAACCTCTAAGTTGTAGAGTGAATTGCATATGATTCTATGTACACAGTGCACTCAGGGGAGGTGCACTGTCAACTTCCATATGCTAATCACCCAATTAGAGCCACATTGCCACTTTGTTTTCAGATTAGTGTTTTAGCCTTTCCTGAACCTTGCCGGTGAAACCAAGTCAAGTACGCAAAGGGATTGAGAGGATGAAACAATCCCAATCAAATATGCAATAATTGCTTAGAAATTCACAGCAGCTCTTTTACCTGCTCGTGGGGAGGATTTCTTTTCAGTACTCATTTGCGGGATTTAGACTCTACTAGCTGGGCCAGCATCTATTGTTCATCCCTAATTGCCCAGGGGAAAACTGCTGGCAATCTGCCACCTTGAACCATTGCAGTCCAGTTTGTGTAAGCACACCCACAGTATTGTGGAAAGGGAGTTCGAGGGTTTTGACCCAGTGACACTGAAGGAATGCTGATATGGTTTCAAGTCTAGATGGTGAGTGGCTTTGAGGGGAGCTTGCACGGGGTGGCGTTCCCATGTATCTGCCGCTCTTGTACTTTGAGATGGTATTATCGTGGATTCAGAAAGTGCATCTTTCAGCAGTGAATTTCTGCAGTGCATCTTTTAGGTAGTACACTCTGCTACTGAGCATAAGTGATGAGGGAGTGATGGTGAATGTTTGTGGATGTGGTGCCAGTTGAGCAGGCTTCTTTGTACTGGATGATGTTAAGCTTCTTGAGTTGGAGCTGCACTCATTTAGGCAAATAAAGAGGTTTCCATTTTAGAGACAGTGAACAGGTTTTTGAGAGTCATGGAAAGAGTTGCTTGCTGTAAGATCTCTGGTCTTTGTAGCCACAGTATTTATGTGGCTAGTGCAGATCAGCTTCTCGTCAATGGTATCTCGTCAATCCCCAGTATGTTGATAGTAGGGGACTCAGTGATGGTAATGCCATTGTATGTCAAGGGATGGCTGTTAGATTCCTTACTTGTTGGAGGTGGTCACTGCTTAGCACTTGTGAGTTGCAAAGTTACTTGCTGCTTGTCAGCCCAAGCCTGGATATTGTTCAGATATTGCTGCATTTGGACATGGACTGCTTCAGTATCCGAAAAGTCACAAATGATGCAGTTATCAGGGAATATCCTTACATCTGATCTTCTGTGGAAGGATAGCCATGTATGAAGCAGCTGAAGATGGTTGAGTAACTCCTGAGTAATCCGAGTAACTGAGTAACTCCTGCAAAGATGTCCTGGAGCTGAGATGACTGACCTTCAACAACCCCACAACAATCTTCCTTTGAGCCAGGTGTCTCCAGCTAATGAATGTTTTCCTACCAATTCCCATTGACACTAATTTGGTGAGGACTCCTTGATTCCACACTTAGTAATTGAAGCTTTGCAATCAAGGGCAGTCACTCTCACCTCACCTCCAAATTCAGCTCTTCATGTTTTCACCAAGGCTATAAAGAGGTCAGGAACTGAGTGACCCTGACAGGAGTCAAGCTGAGCTTCAGTGAGCAGATTATTGCTAAGCAAGTGCTGTTTTGCAGCACTGTTGATGACAACTGCCATCACTCTACTGGTGATCACCAGTGACTGATGGAGTGGTAAATGGTTGCTTTTTCTGTACAGGACATAGCTGGGCCAATTTTCCACATTGTCAGGCAATTGCTAGTGTTATAACTGCACAGGGACAGCTTGGCTTGTGTTGTGGTAAGTTCTGAAGCACAGATTTTCTGAATTACTGCAGGAATGTTGTCTGGGCCCATAGGCTTTACAGTATCCAGTCCTGTCAAGTGATCCTTCATATCAAAGCAGTGAATTGAGTTGGCTGAAGATTAGCACCCATCATGCTGGGCACCTCCAGAGGATGCTGACATGAATCATCCACTTGACACTTCTGGCTGAAGATTGTTGTGAAAGCTCTAGCCTCGCCTTTTGCACTGATATAGTGGGCCCACCATTATTGGGGGATAGGGGTACTTATGGAACCTCTTCCTGTAGTGTGTGCATGATTCTCCATTTCTGTTCATGACTGGATATGGCAGGTCAGCAGAGCTTAGATCTGATCCATTGGTTGTGAAATCGCTTCGCCCTGACCGTTACCGCTGTATAATATCAAAGGACACAGATTTAAGATAAGAGGTAGGAGACTGAGAGCAGAGTTGAGGAGATTTTTTTTCACTCAGAGTCAGAAATTTTCATAACATTTAAGCAGTTTTAGATATGGGCTATGGGCCAAAAGTTGAAAAATTCAGATCAGTTTAGTAAAATCTCTGTTGACCAGCATGGATGTAATGGTCCAAAAGGCCTCCTTATGTGCAATAAGTGTCTACGAATCTTTGATCACTTGCTGCTAATGGCATGCCAGTAGGTCAGTTTTGTAGCTTCATCAGGTTGACACTCTATTTTTAGGTGTATCTAATGCTACTTCTGACATCCTTCCTGTATTCTTCATTAAATCAGAGTTGATCCCACAGCTTCTTGACATGGGTAGAGTGAGGGATATATCAATCCATGAAGTTGGAGATTGTGTTGGAGTATGATTCTGCTGCTGCTGATGGCCCGCTATGCCTCATTGATCCCCAGTCTACAGTTATTAAATCTGGCCAAAGCCTATCCCATTTTGTTAATAATGTTGTATAACATGATGGGGAGGGTGTTCTCAATGTGAATATGGGACTTTGTCTCCACAAGGATTGTAAGGTGGATACGCATATCTAACCTGTCATGAACAGATGCATTTGCTCGACAGATTGCTGGGGATGAGGTCAAGTACGTTTTTCACCTCTTATTGCTTCTCTCACCACCTGTTGCATACTCTGTCTAGTGGCAATGTCCTTTAGGACTCGACCAGCTCAGTCAGTGGTGGTGCCGCCAATTCACTCATTGGGATCAAATTTGAAGTCCCCCACTCGTACATTATTCTGCATTCTTGCCACACTCAGTGCTTTCTCCAAGTGGTGTTCCATATGTTGAAGTGTTGATTCATTAGCTCAGGGTGGGCAGTACATGACAATCAGCAGGCAGTTTCCTTACCCACGTTTGATCTAGTGCCATAAGACTTCATGGGGTCTTGAATCAATGTTGAGGACTCCCAGGGCAACTACTTCCGGCTGTGTACCACTGTCCTGCCACCTACTGCCCTACGGGTGGGACAGGACATATCCAGGAATGGTGATAGTGTTGTCTATGACATCACCTGTAAGGTATGATTCCATGAATGTGACTATATCAGGCTATTGTTTGACAAATGTGTAAGGCAGTGCTTCCAATGTTGGCATTAGCCCCCAATTGTTAGTAAGGAGGAACAAAATAGAAATTGCTGGAAAACCTCAGCAAGTCTGGCTGCATCTATGGAGGGAAAGGAGTGTTAACATTTTGGGTCCAGTGACCTTCTTTCTCTCCAGCATGCTGCCAGAGCCTGCTGAGTCTTTCCAGCAGTTTCTGATGTTGTTTCTGATTTCCAACATCCACAGTTCTATGGGGTTTTTTTCGTCTTCTAAGGAGGACTTTGCATGTTGACAGGCTAAGTTTATCATTGTCAATTCCAGTGGTTACATTGATATCAGGTTTCTGCCATTGTTTTTGACACTTTTCAATGGTCAGATGGTGCTGGCACCTTGGCAGACCATTTCATAGGCCAATTATAATCAACCATATAATTGTTGATCTGGAGTTACATGTAGGCCAGGCTGAGTGAAGACAGCAGATTTACTTCCATAAAAGATATTAGTGAACTGAATGGGTTTTTATGACAATTGACAATATTTTTCACATCCTTGTTAGATTTTTAAATCTGGATTTTTTGTATTCAAACTTCACTTTACAGACTGCTGTTGACACTTAGAGTACAATATACTGTTTTGGTCCCCATATTCAAAGAGGGGTTTGTTGGCATTGGAGGCGTATTGAGATCAAGGGGTTGACTTATCAAGGACAGCTGAATAGGTTAGTCTTGTATTCATTAGAGTTTAGGAGATTGAGGGGTGACCTTATTGAAACATACAAGATCCTGAAGGGTTTGAAGACAGAGTAGGTGTGGAGAAGACGTTTCCATTAATCGAGTAATCTCAAACTAGGGGACATAGTAACAGAGTATAGAGACACACATTTAAAAGTGAACTGTGAGTGAATTTTTTCTCCCAGAGGTTTGTGAATGTCTGAAATTCTCTACTCCAGAGAGTTGTGAAAGCGAGATCACTGATAGTATATTAGATATGATATTATATATAAACAAATACTAGAAAGATTTTTGAGATATTGAAGAATTGAGGGTTACAAGAAGCTGGCGTGAAATAAGAGTTGAGAACTGGGGCAGATCAGCAATGACGTTATTGAATCCTAGAACTGGCTTGAAGGGCTAATTCCTGCTTCTTATGTTCTTATCTGATGTATTGGAATTTGATTCTATGTTCCCAGAGCATTAGCTGGGTGTCTGCAGAACTGTCGTACTGGACTCAAAATATTAACTATTTCTCTGTCCTCAAGTGATACCAGACCTGCTGTGTATCTTGAACATTCTCTCTGTTTGTCTCTGGATTATTTGCCCAGATTTATTAGCACTATGGCAATGCAACTACTTGGAGAGCTTGTATATTTGTGCTGTGAAATTACTTTGCATAAATCATAGGTTGCTTTTACACTTCAGATGTTTGTATTTTCATAGTAGGATAGATGCTGTTTATACTGGTTTAGACTAGATATCATAAGAAGACCAAAGCGACCAACAACAGTGCCGTTTATAGGCTGGTAGCTGCATTGCAGAGAGCATAGTGGGTCTGATGGACAGTCCCCAGGAGGTATTATCCACACAACAATGGTGACAGATCCACAGACAGGTCCATCAGTTTTCTTGATAAGTCTAAACACCAGACTTCATGTGGCTTCAGGATATTATATTAGCTGCCGAAAGGCAACTTCAGCCTCCTAGATAGGAACTTGCTGCCTGCTGGACCTCATATTCCATGCAATACCAATAGCTGTCAAAGTCACCACTACCCTGAAATATGTTGCCTCCTGAGTTTTTCAGGGGTTCTGCCAGAGAACAATCCAGAGTCTCCTGCTCACTTGCCTATTAGTCCATTAAAAAGGTGACTGAGGAGCCAATAATTGATCAACTTTGCTCGTAGTGGTGCCAATCAGTCAAAATGAGTGAGTGGCTTTTGTGGTGCAAGCTGACTTCCTGGATGTGCAGGGCATGGCAATTGGAGCATCCAGAAGTATTCATCAACTGCAAGCTCTTCAACACCTTAAATGTGTAGCTGCTGTGCAGTGTCTAAATTTTTTTCTAGAGATATGCGCACTATTCCCCAGCAACTGCAAACATGCTTTCATCCTGCAGCTTTGCAAATTCCCCGATCTCTTTGAACCTGCAATCTGACTTCAGGCTGTCTCCTCATCTCTCTGGGAACCTGAAGAGTAGTCATCTATTGTTTAAAGTGACATAACTGGGTCTCAGTGGTCGAGTTTATGGTGAGTGTCATCAGCTACGTTTGCAGTGAATATAGTTCAGTTTATTAAGGGCCCAGTTACAAATGATTTTTCATGTCTGCCAGTATTTTGCCAGTGACAGGAAGGTGCTGAGCCTGGTATCTTCATGGAGCTGACTTCCTGTTAACTTTTTGCAATGGCCACCAAAGGTTCAATCCCCATAGAGGGGTTGCAGCAGAGAAAGCCAGCCTCATAGTGCTAATGACACTGTTTGGAGATGAGTTGGAGAGTTACTACCAGTTGGAGCAGCCTGACTGTTTGACTCCTGAATTTTTAATAATATCTGTGAAGGTGCCTGTATGTTGGGGCACCATCTTGATTCTCCAAGTGCCTGAGGAATTCCCCACCAATTCCTGATGGGACTGCTGAGGTGCCACTGCTGCCAAGGGTCCTGCCCAACCTTCTTCATTAGAAACTGATTCAGAGGTCATCACTCCAACTAATTCTCCCAACGCCTCTTTTGATCAAGTGAAAGTTGTAAATGTATCTTGCCTAAGAGTATTCATCTTTAAGGGCACCGTGTGTTGTGTGTATACAATATTGCAATTCAATCTGACCGTCAGACATCTGTAGGTCTGCAAACAGCACACGTAAACACGCACACACACACACACACACACGCACGCACACACACACAGAGAAATCAATTGGTTTACAGTGATCTCTGCTTCATAATTATTGTATTTTACTGTTTTGAATAAGCTAACGTACAAAGTTAATCAATCCCTGATGAGCATTTGGTTATCCATCACTTATTGTTAAAATAACAGTGCAGACGTAGGGCACCCATTTAATCCTGACAGTACGATCCCAAAGCCTGTGTTAAATTCAGCCCGATACAGCAGGAAAGAATGATAAATCTTCACAAAACATTTGTTTGGACATCATTGGAGTATTGCTTCCAAATCTGAGCACTGTACTTTAGAAAGGGTGTGAAGGCTTTAGAGAGAGTGCATACTTTCTCAGCTCCTGAAGACTTTTTTTTCTTCTGAGTCATGACTCCAAATCTTAACAAAAACAGAAGTTGCTGGAAAAGCTCAGCAGATGCGGCAGCATCTGTGAAGAAAAAATCAGAGTTAACGTTTCGGGTCCGGTGACCCTTCCTTGGAACTTTTGTGTTTGTTCCTGATTTACAGCATCCTCAGTTCTTTCAGTTTTTACTCCAAATCTTAGTTGCTTTCTAATTTCTAGAAATCCTTACTGAGTTTTTCTAATGGCACAGAGCCATCCACCTGCTCTTGACTCCTTCCCTGCAGGACGACAAAACTCTAGCACTGCCAGCATGGAGTTTGCCCTTTGTCTCTCTAACAACCTCTGTCCACAGAACTGCTTTTCAATGATATCCAAGCTGTCCTGAATAACCTATTAAAAAACTCACATCTTTGAAGCACAGAATGTTGCTAACTATTCTGGGAACTCATTGTACCCTTGAATGTCACCATTTTCACAAAATGCTGGCTTTCTGTACCAAGAATGTTCACCAAAAGATGGAATCACCACAAACTAGACTGGATCCATTACTTCTATCACCCAGGCATTTTTCTCCTACTTCCCAGTCATTACCTTTCATTCTTTCCTCTTGGATACTATGCAATACTCCTACCCCACTCCATTTCTACCCCTACTTCTCTATCTTCCTACTCTCCTACCACCTTCCAAGACTTGAAACCCCTTGAATAAGCTTACATTTACCCTCCGTGTCTCTCTTGGCTTTCTACCAAAATCGCATCAAGAATCTCAAGGCCACCTCTTTGCACACATTAATTATTCTTTTTCCCTCTCTTAGTGAACGTCTTGCCCAGATTACTTCCTTAACACTATGCCATTCCCATTTCACTCACTCTCTTCCCATTTCATTTACTCCTACTCCTCATTTAGTCTACCAATAATTGTTGCAAATCATAGAGGGAACTGGAATCAAAACTGTGAGTGCAGATACTGTGCTAGAAGCCAAAGACTCCCCAGTATTTAGCTGAAGGAAAGCACAGCTTATCAAAGATTGGATGATGGACCATAATTTGAAAACATGGAAGCAGTCGAGGGTGAAAAGAGGTGTTGGAGAGGTAGACATTCTGAAGAGTACACATGGAAGTTACTGCAGTTTACAAATAGTGTTCTGAAGTAAGTAAATTATTAAAGAAGAGGGGAGCAGAAGGATGAATCATTGTGTTTAGAGAAACAGATTGGCACCCTTCATTATAACAAGGCGTGGGGCTGGATGAACACAGCAGGCCAAGCA
>JAHRHZ010000264.1:27329766-27354305 GCA_024137785.1 Ginglymostoma cirratum
CAGCCCCACGCCTTGTTATCTTGGATTCTCCAGCATCTGCAGTACCTTTTATCTCTGGCACCCTTCATTGTCTGTTCTTAAAGATCTAACTGAAGTTCCAAACTTAGAGGGGCAGCTAATGTGAATTCTAGATTAAAGTTATCGCCATGTTCTTTTCTTGCCTCTATCAAAAATTAACTATTGGCTCACTAACTGAAGCAGCACAGTAGAACAAATAAACCATGTGGTAAAGTCTGCAGATACAACATTGTGTCCATAACTGGGCTTTTGCCAGTCCTACTATCACTCGAAGTTTCACGTATGTAAATATCATGCCAATCAATTGCCTTCTTCTCCTTATATGTTTTATTTCTTTTTTTTTAAAGATGAATGACCAAGACATTTTGAGTTTTGAGTAAAGCATTCTTGGATATTGCTTAGCTGACCATTGTAAAACAATGAATTCTGAAGCACTGTCACATTAAATCACTTCATTAATTCCCTGTATGATTCAATACTTTGTAAATCTAAAATATTTTCAAAAGTTAATAACTAAAAAGTGAAATGTTAGCTTTTTCATGCAATTTATGCATATATACGGATGTTGGGTGAATTGCAGTTGTGGGATTTTAGACTGATTGAATCCTCTTTCCATTTATAATTGCAGTAGGTGAATTACAAGAGGAATTGGGATTTCAAATCTGTTTTGATTGAATATGGCATAATATAATTTTAATACGAGGGTTGACCCTAGAAATATGCACAAAATTTGATTTTGTAACGTTTTTTGCTTTCTGTTTCATTTTATATTCACAAAAATAATTTGATGATTTATTGAGATTGCAATTTTAGGGTGTTATTCATTTTACTACTGTTAACTCAATCTGCTAGGCACGATCTTGCCTTCATTAGAAAATTGAATTGGGTAAGGTGTTTGGTGGACAATGAGCCTGATGTCCTCAATTTCCTGTATGGGGCGATTGGGTCAAAATGGCCTTCTTGATGTCTTGTCCTGTTGCTCATGCGTAATCTGTAGTTTGTGAATTCCACAGTGATACTGCTTGAAGATTCTGTTTCAGTTCTGAAAGTGCCTACACCCAACTCTCATGGCCTGACATTGATGCTGATAGCAGCCCCTTCCCCTGGAGTCCTAAATAATGATAAAGAAAACTGATAAACATTCAAAGAGGAAAGTTAACCAATGTTCAATTTAAGCACCGCAGCCTCAGCCTGGAATTATAATTACATGTAGCTAAGCTCAACTCTTGTGAGATGAACAACTGGAAGGTTTGTCTTTCACTTGGCTTTAATGTATCCTCAAATCAAGTGAAACATTAACTGGAATAACAAGGTGTAGAGCTGATGAACACAGCAGGCCAAGCAGCATCATAGGAGCAGGAAAGTCTGGACCCTCTTCAGAAAAGGGGAAGGGGATTCTGAAATAAGTAGGGAGAGAGGGGGAGGCGGATGGAAGATGGATAAAAGAGAAGATAGCTGGAGAGGAGACAGACAGGTGACCAGGTACAGCTCTATGCTTTGTTATCTCAGATTCTCCAGCATAGGCAGTTCCCACTATCTCTGAAACATTAACTGGAGTTATTTTGGATCTTTTCTTGAAACTGTTCTGCATTAATATGCAAGCGAATCTTATATTCACTTTTCTCATTTAACTGTTGTTGTTTCTCTCGCCAATATCCATACATTTGCTCCAAACGTATCACCTGTTTCTCATCACCCTGTGATGGTCGTGATGGTCCTACTTTCTAAAACACTGCAGATCACCCATGTTGTTTCAGTGTTTAAACTGTGGCATAAACATTGAGTGTAGCATCACTTCCATGGTTACAGGCAGAACTGGGCACATTTCCTTCAGCTTACAACAGTGACTACACTTTGAAAATTCTTCCTTGGCTATAAGGTACTTTGAGACACACAGTTGTCATATAAGGTTCCTACATAAATGTAAATCTTTCTTTCTTCTGGCAGTTGTGACCACTGGCCTCATATAATAGCTGAAGCAGCTCTGCTAGGAGTGGAGTGCAGTTTTCAGAACAGATTCTTTACTGAAGTAGTAAGATTTCTAGGGCCCGCACATTGTTTAGAATGTGATATTATGTACCGCGCTGTCTTCTGAAATGCTGCCCTGCTCTCCTTTTATGTGCACTGCTCCTCCTGCTTTCATCCTCGACTATAATTGCATGTCCACGGCAACTCCTGTAGTTGGCACTCTGAATCTCTTACTGTGATGCCAGGGAAGAAATTTTGACAGGCTGCCAGGTTTCAAATCCAGCTGCGTGGCAACAGCGATCACTTTAAAAGCTCTTCTGTAACCCATTTAAAAATATTTCCAGATTTCACATCTCCAAAGTGAACCACATCCACCTGTATCAGCTAAGACTTGCTACAGATATGCCTGTCAGATTTAATTCACAGCAATTGTTTGTGCAAGAGGATTACAAATTATGAAACCACTATCTTTGCTGCTTAATTTGATATAGTTCATGTCTAAATACCTCACAAAAGCATTGAAACGCCTACTCCTGGAACTCCTTTCCTAATAGCACTTTGGGTCTATCTATTTAGGGCAGCACAGTGGCTCAGTGGTTAGCACTGCAACCTCACAGTGCCAGGGTCCCAGGTTTGATTCCAGCCCCAGGTGACTGTCTGCGTGGAGTTTGCAGATTCTCCCTGTGTCTGCGTGGGTTTCCTCCCACAGTCCAAAGATGTGCAGGCTAGGTGGATTGGCCATGCTAAATTGCCCATAGTGTTCAGGGGTGTGTGGGTTATAGGGGGAATGGGTCTGGGTGGGATGTTCCAAGGGTCGGTGTGGACTTCTTGGGACAAAGGGCCTGTTTCCACACTGTAGGGATTCTAATTCATACACCCAGAGATTGCAACAGTTCAACTCACCACCACTTTCTCAAGGGCAGTTAGAGATGAGCAGAAACTGCTGGCCTGGCTAATGACACCCACATTCCATGAATGAATTCAGAAAATAAATACATTAGAGACAGATTGGACTGGGAAACTCAACACCTTTATTCCACCGCAGAAATCTAATGGAACCACATCCCACCAAGAAACCAGCCACAAAATTGTGCATCTGCTGATTTACCATTGGACACTAAGAAGAAAACTTGAAACCAGTATTACAGATCCTGCAATGTGATTATCTGATTCTGCTGTTTGGTTTATCAATTATTGAAATGTCACTGGTGCAGCAGTTGCCTTGTCATTAATCAATTATGAATGATGTATTTATCACTAACAAACAGTGTCTGGCACTGATATTCCCGTGGGCGTCTGAGCTCTCACTTCTGAGGAGCTGGAGTAGTGATCGAAGCTTCTAAGAGGCAGTCTCCTAACTGGTTGCCTCTGTGCTCATCATCCTGTTATGGAAGGATGGTCTCCCATCAGTCAGACCCCTCACAGAGTCATACTGAGAGATGGATGCTGCTAGGAGGACCCAGAGTAGGGGGTCCCCAGGTTGAGATTGGGATGAGTGATGGGGCTGGGAGCGCGAGCCAGAAGCAGCTTTCCCCTGTACAGCCTTATGTTGGTGGTACAATCCTCAATTTTAAATGAATCCCAGACCTGCCACAGGGAGGTTGCTTCCAGTGAATTCATTTTCTCCACGTAGGGTGGAGGGCCTGTCTCCCATGGCATAGTTTCAACAATTTTGCTAAATTACTGGTAATTAATTGCCCTAATTGGCATGGTCAGCCACTCCTGTTACGTGTTTGATATTGAGAGAGTTCCCAATGGCAGAAATGCATTGGAGGGGCAAAATATAGGCCTGATTCTGTTGCAAAATGTATGTCAAGGATGTAAGGTTTTAGCAGGATTGAGTACAGCTGTGATTTCTCATCCTAAGCTCAAAAATACTGCTAATGCTTAGAATATGCATGCAGCCTTGAGAGGGGCTAAGTGGCTACTCAGAGTTACAATACTCTAGCTTGTCTTGAAAGCAGTTTTTATAGTTTCACCAACAGATAAAGATGAGAAGGGCATCTTCAATTCTTTAGTGACGAAGCGATGGAAAATTATTCTGGGGGATGAAAGATGATAGACACATTGAAAATATATTTTGTATATATTTTCATAGCTGAAGCCACAAGTTATATATCAGAAAGAGTGAGTAATCAAGGGCAGCTGATAAGGGTTTAGATAACTTTAGATAATTGGAACTTTAGATAATTAACACCAACAGAGAAAATATCAGAGAAACATAAGTGACCAAAATCTGACAAGTTCCCAGGATCTAATGGTCTTGCAGAGATGGTGAATGCACTGATTACAGTTTCCAAAATACTCTGGATTCTAAAACAATCCCAGTAAATTATAATGTAACAAATGAAAACTGTTATTCAAGACAGGAGTAGAGGGAAATTAGGGACCACAGGTCAGTTAGCATATCAGCAGCCGTCATGGAAATGCTGGAAATTATTACTTAAAAAAAAGTCTTAACAATGCAGTTAGAAACTCATAGAATGCTCAGAAAATACCAACACGTTGTGCATCTTTGGAATTGTCAACTCCAGGTGTTGTAAATACTATTAAATATATTTAAGATTGCGATAGATAGACTTTTGGCTTCACACTGGAAATGAAGGGATACAGGGAGTGGACAGCAGAGTGGAGTTGAGGCTATTGATCCACAATGACCCTATTGAATGATGAAGCAGGCTCGAGAGGCCATATGGTTGACTCTTGGTCCCATTTCTTTATCCTCAAAATAAATGAATGCCTTCGAGTCAAGAAAGGAAACAATGAACAGAAAAAAAAGATGGATAGCAATAGTCTGGATATTCATCTTCCCACATCCGCTCCCACCAACACATACACAAATGAACTTGGAAACAGTATTAAGCCATTGAACCTCTTGGGTCCCACAAGAATGGAAGTGGTGGGGAGATTAAAATTTTAAAATTATGGAGTGTGATCCTAGCATACATTGGGCAAATCTGCCATCACTTTCACAGTAGTAGAATTATTTCACAGCAGGAGGGCCGAAGGGCCTGTTCCTGTGCTGTAATTTTCTTTGTTCTTTGTTCTTTGTAGAATATGTAATGTGCCTGTGTCCCATCTTGAAGACACATGGCTCCTCATTAGAACATTCAATACTTTCTTCAATACTATAGTTGCAAGTTTAGTAATGTTTGTTAGGATTTGGAAAAGAGAGCCTGAAGCAGCTGGCTGCTGGCATAAAGTATATTGAGAATACTCCTTTTGACCTAACAGGAGCAAAAATGCTACTCACCATCCCCTGCTTATTCCCTGCTCAGCTGTCTCAAGCACACCTTCTGCTGATGGCAATAACCTCTCACTGCACTAATCAGCCAGCTCCCTCGCTAAACTCTCAAACTCAGTCTCCTCCACAAATCCATCTTCAATTCTTTGACTTGAGGCATCTGCCCAGCTTTTGGCAAACTCCCTCTACCACTAGCCTTTTTACTCAGCAGCCTGCTAACCTGTGAATCTTCGCACTTGTCAGGCAAAAAAAGTGTTAAGGGCAGTTAAGAGAGATACACTGAAACCCACAGTTGTCTTCCTTCAGGTCATAGCGACACAGACATCTACAACACAGAAAAAGGCCCTTCAGTTCATTGAGTCTGTGCGAGTCAAAAACAATCAACTAACTTTGCTAAGCCGATTTTCCAGCACTTGACTCGTCACCTTGGCGATCACAAGTGTACAGCTACATACTTAGAGTTAGAGAGTCGTAGAGCTGTAAAGCATGGAACCAGACCCTTCCAGCCAACTCGTCCATGCCGACCAGATATCCTAATTGACCCCGTCCCATTTGCCAGCATTTGGCCCATATCCCTGTTAATCCTTCCTATTCATATACCCATCCAGATGCCTTTTACATGTTGTATTTGTACCAGCCTCCACCACTTCCTCTGGCAGCTCATTCCATACATGCACCACCCTCTGCATGAAAAGTTGCCCCTTAAGTCCCTTTAAAATCTTTCCCCCCTCACGTTAAGCCTATCCCCTCTGGTTTTGGATTTCCCTACCCGGAGAAAAGACCTTGTCTATTTACCCTATCCATGCCCCTCATGATTTTATAAACCTCTATAAGGTCACCCCACACACTCCAATGCTCGATGGAAAATAGCCTCAACCTATTCAGCCTCGCCCTCTAGCTCAAACCCTCCAACACCGGCAACATCCTTGTAAATCTTTTTGAACCCTTCCAAGATTCACAACATCCTTCCCATAGCAGGGAGTCCACAATTGCACCCAATATTCCAAAAGTGACCTAACCAATGTCTTGTACAGCTGCAACATGATCTCCCAATTCCTATACTCAATGCACTGACAAATAAAAGCCAGCATACCGAACACCTTCTTCACTATCCCATCTATCTGTCACTCCATTTTCAAGAAAATATGAACTGCACTCCAACGTCTTTTTGTTCAGCAGCACTCCCCAGGACCTTATCATTAAGTGTATAAGTCCTGCCCTGATTTACCTTTCCAAAATGGAGCACCTCACATTTATCTAAGTTAAACTCCATCTGCTAATCCTCAGCCCATTGGCCCATCTGATCAATATCTCATTGTACTCTGAGGTAAACTTCTTCTCCGTCCACTACACCTCCAATTTTGTTGTCAGCTGCAAACTTACTAACCATACCTCCTAGGTTCACATCCCAATCATTTATATAAATGACGAAAAAATTATAATTGTTTCTCTCTGTGCCCACCCTTATAGGCAGTGAGTTCCAGATTCCTGCTACCCTCTGGGTGACATAACAAATTCCTCATATCTCGTTTAAGCCTTATCCCGCTTACTTTAAATCTATGTCCCCTGGTCATTGATCCTTCAACCAAAGAGACAAGTTCCTTCCTACCTTTTATGTCTGTGCCCCTCATAATTTTATGCATCTCAATTGTGTCTCCTCTGCTCCAAGGAAAACAACCCCAGGCTGTCCAATTTCTTTCCATAACAAAACTCTCCAGCCCAGGCAACATCCTGGTAAATCTCCTCTACATCCTCTCCAGTGCAATCACATCTCACCTATGAAGAGGGTTCCTGAGTTGCACACATTATTCTAGCTTTGGCTGAACTAAATGTTTATATTGTTCCAATATAACCTCCCAGCCCCTAACCTTTATTCCTCAGCTAATAAAGGCAAATATCCCATGTGCCTTCTTTATCTACCTCTCCCTGTATCTGTCTAGGTTCACTACTGTCGTATAGGAAAGGAAAATCTACCATCTCCACCTGGTCTGGCTTTCATATGACTCCAGTCACACAGCAATGTGTTTGACTTTTAAGTGCTTTATGAAAAGGCCTAGCAAGCAGCTCAGATATACATTACTGCTATGAGGCCTAAAGAAAGAAGCGAAGCTGGACAGACCACCTGACATCGACCAAGGCAACAGAAACAACAACAGTGTACGGTCTTGTCAACCCTGTAAAGTCTTCTTATGAGTATCCAACATATGCCTAAACTGGGAGAGCTGTCTCAAAGACTGTTCAAGCAACAACTTGATATAGTCATACTCACAGACAATGTCCCAGACACCACCATCACCATCCCAGGATCTATCCCCTAATGTTGAAAACTATTTGGAGTACACTTTGAGGGTGACAAGGAAACAGAATGTACTCTAAGTGGGACACTTCAATGTCTATTATCAAGGGTGATTCAGTAGCCCCACCACTGATCAAGCTGGCTGGGTCAAAAACGACAAAGCTACTAAACCGGACTTATAGCAGATAGTGAAGGGGGCAGCAGGAGAGAAAAGTATAATTGACCCATTTTCAGCAATCTTCCTGTAGAAGATGCATCTATCCATGACAGCATTGGTAACCGTCTCCCCAAAGACTGTGGAGTGGTCACTAAACCTGGTCTTCACATTGACAATGTCCTCCATCATGCTGCATTGCACTATCACCAATGCAAGTGGGTTAAATTTTGAGTGGATCTCGCAACTCAAGGCTGGGCATCCATGAGGCACTATGGACTATCAGCAGCGGCTGATAGTACTCCAACACAATCTGCAACCACATGGCCATTAGTAACCTACCATTACCACCAATCCAGGGTGTCAACCATGGTTCACTGAAGAGTACAGGCAGGTATGCCAGGAGCAGCACTAAGCATACCTGAAAATAAAGTGTTAACCTGGTGAATATTACAATCGCACCACCTGCATGCCAAACAACATAAACAGGAATGCAAGAGACAGAACTAAGTGAACCCAGAACAAAAGGAATCCATCTAAGCTCTGCACATTTGTTACACTGAATCACAAATGGTGGTAGACACCAGAATAACTCACAGAGGAGGAGGATCTACAAATACCTTGATACTCAATGTTGGGGCAGCCTAGCACATCAGTGCAGAAGACTTTGCATTTGCAACAATCTTCAGCCAGAAGTGCCAAGTTGATGATCCATTTTGATCTCCCCTGGAAGACCCAGCATCATAGATGCCAGATTACCGACAATTCAATGCACACCACCTATGGCAAGAAATGGTTGGAAGCACTAGAAATGCAAAGGCTATAGGCCCTGAAAAAATTCCATCAATGCTCCTGAAGACCTGTGCTTTGAACTTGCCATGACCCTAGGCCTTCTATTCTGGCACAGTTACAAAACCAGTTTCTATGTGGCAATGTGGAAAATTGCCTAAGTATGCTCTGTTCAGAAAATAAAGGACAATTCCAACTTGGACTATTATCACCCCATCAGTCTATACCCAGTCATGGACAATGAAACAAAAACAGAAGTTGCTGGAAAAGCTCAGCAGATCTGGCAGCATCTGTGAAAATAAACCAGAGCTAATGTTTCAGGTCAGGTGACCCTTCCTCAGGATCCTCTCTGGACTGCCTTTGTTTTTCATATATGAGGGGCCCAAAACTGTTCACAGTACTCCAGCTATGGTCTGACAACTGTCTTGTGTAGTTTTAACAAAGCCTTCCTACTTTAAAATCCATTTCCTGTAAAATAAAGGGTAACAGTCTGTTTTTCTTCACTGTTACTTGCTGAACTTGCATGCTAGCTTTTCATGATTCATTGATGAGGTCCCCCAAATCCCTCTGATCCATAGTTTTCTTCCCCCACTTAAATAATGCTAGGCTCCTCAGTTCACATTATATTCCATTTTCCACATAGGACAAGGATTCCATCTCACAGCAAGAAAAGATTGCATTGGAAAAAGAAATATCCGTGACTACCTCCAGAGAAAGGAAGTAATGCTTGTGTCCCAGTACTATGAATGAATAATATTTAACGGGGTACATGAAGTCACTTTTCACTGGCCTGTTCATTCCCAACTCTCACCTTCACCTTCAAAGATCTTTGGCTTTTGCCTCTAGAAGACTGAAGTTTACATTTCCTTCCTCATCAATTTTGTAAAATTACAAATGTATGTAGAAATCAACTGAAGTTCATTTGGTCAACACATGTTTACTTCTAAAATAAAATTTACCAGAAGGTATCTCCAAATCTATACACCACATCTACATTTATATCTCAACATAGCATCTGTATGTTTTGCATCATGCAGCTAAATTGCCCTAGCTGCCAATCTACTATTCCTACTAAAGCCTTCCTGGAGCCCTAGAGATGTATATTGACTCTTCTCTGAATGAAGCAGTATTCCCAGAGGACAAAATATGCAACATTTTTGCACTTACAGCGTGAAGGGGGTGAATTCATGAATTTTCTCACTGCATGCAGTGTTTAAGATATGAAGGAAGTGGGTGCATTGGAACTCCCTGAAAAGGGAGAAACATTTGCAAAGACTCCTTCAAGCCTATTGGTGCAGGATGCAGACTTTGAGGGGTTGCTTACTGAGTTAATGAAAGACATAACTATGTTGACAAAATCTTGAGAGCCCTCTAATATTGTATTGTTCAAGCCAAACTTTACATCATTTATCAGAAGAGTGGGAGGTGCCAGAAGAGTCACCAATGTATTGTACCTCCTTCTGTGTTTCATTGCTGCAGAAATCTTCTGAACTGTCACTCTCCCTTCAGTTGTGAGAAGCCTTGGAATATATTGTGGTTGTGTGCCGGCAAACTGCTTCTTGTAATCCATTGGAATACAAACCATTTCCATGCACCAGAGTTCACATATGAGATTGGTAATCCCAAATCATTGTTTTATTTTCCTAAAAATACTCCTGTAACTTCTCGCCTTATGACTTAAACACTCCTTCATGAACCTTCAGTCCTGGAAGAACGTTCTTCTCGATCTCTGACTTAGTCAATGAGACAATACAATGGCTTTCAGATGTGTATTTTGTCCTGGTTTATTTATGAAGAGAGAATGAGAAAGATGTGACGAGCGATCTGTTCCAAGCCAATAAAATGAACAGCTTATGAGGCTTTGGCTTTTTTTAAAAATTGGTGCAAGAAGTGCAGCCTGAAGGAGTGGGGTCAAGCTTCCATAGAACTAGGAGTTTAGTTTAACTTTCACTAGCTGTTGGAGTTTGGAAGCTGCTGTCCGTCCCTTTCTGCTTTGGTAAACACTTGAGTTGTTTCTCTCTCTCTGTTTTCTTTTGATATTCTTTCCTCCTGGACTTGAGAATTGCATGTGAGTTAATCTATTTTACTGAATATACCTTTGCCGGGGTGTGTTTATGAGATATTACTGTATTGGAACAGTTGCTGTTTAGTACTTAAATAATCTATTATTCAGTTATATTTTCGAATAGAGTTGTTATTCCAATTCTTCTTTCTTTTGTTTGTAGTGTAAAAATAAAGTGTGTTTTACTTCAAGCCCAGTAGTCTGACTAATTGAATTCATCCAGAACACAATGCCTTAAACTTCCCTTTTAAAATAAGAAAAAGTTGGGATCTAGGCTATCTCCTTAATAAATTATGAGAGAGTTTGGTCTGGTCTATAACACCAGGATAGAATCCATGGATGTATCTTAGAGCCCTTTCTAGTGATTAATGTTCCTGAGACTGTTGCTATTTAAGACAATCTTCCAATTGTAGACATTGCCAAAAAATAATGTTTCCCTGCCGTATGTTAAACACTGCAATAGCATTCAAGTTCCCTCCTTCCACCGTCTTTTGCTATCTATTTTAGTGTCCTAACTCAACTCCAGCATGTTTCTCTCTGCCTTATTTCCGAACCAATTTCAATGACAACTATAATGGTGAGTCATTTCTAGATGTCTGGAAAATGATGAAGCAAATTATTGCAGAATCTGGAATCTGTACTGAAAACAGCAAACGATGGCGATCACAACGGGTCAGACAGCATCCATGGAGAAAGGGCAAGCTACTGTTTCGAGTCTTCATTTGTTGTTTTCAGCCTGGAAAATGATGATGAGCTTCAGTTAGGCAGGAATGTGCTATCACAATTCTTTCAACATACCCACATCCCACGTGCCAACTGAGGCAGAGCAATAAATATTGCCACTTTTATTCTGAGTCATTTTCCTGGGAAATGATAGCCTGGAAATTCCTTAAGGATTTCACAATAATCCTCAGTAGAGGTTTCATGGAAACCTAGAGCTGTGCAAAAACATTATTTTTTGCTAGGCATTCCAATCACCTGTCACAAGACTGGAGGTGGGAGAGTGGGAGTACATTGTTAATTTTGCAAATTACCACTAAAGGGCAAAGAAAACATTGAGAAAAGAAACTTAAAAGATGTTTCAGCTTTCATTTATGTTGTTTACATCAAAAGTGTATTTTTAAAAAATACCTTCAAGAAAATCTCTATTGTTTTGATAATTATTTTACTGTATGAAGAATATGCTAGTTATCAAATTGCAGAGTTAGAGCTGTACAACATGGAAACAAACCCTTCAGTCCAACTCATTTATGCTGACCAGTGTTCCTAAACTGAACTATTCCCATTTGCCAGCATTTGGCCCATATCCCTTTAAACCTTTCCTATTCTTGTACCTGTCCAAATGTCTTTTACACTCATGACCATCCGTATGAAAGGTTGCCCCTCAGGTCCCTTTTAAACCTTGCCCCTCTCACTTTAAACCTATGTCCTCCAGTTTTGGACTCCCCTACCCTTGGAAAAAGACCTCAGCTATTCACCTTATCTATATCCCTCATGATTTTACAAACCTCTATAAGGTCACTCCTGAGCCTCCAACGGTCCAGGGGAAAAAATCCCTGCCTATTTAGCCTCTCCTTAAAACTCAAACCCTCCAGTCCCAGCAACTCCCTTGTAAATGTTTTTCTGTACCCTTGCTAGTTTAATAACATCCTTCCTATAGCTGGGTGACCAGGCTTATATGCAGTATTCTAAAAGTGGCCTCACCAATGTCTAGTATAGCCACAACCTGATCATATACTCAGTGCTCTGACCGATGAAGGCAAGCATGCCAAATGTCTTCTTCGCCACTCTGTCTACCTGTGATGCCACTTTCAAGGAATTATGTGCCTGAACCCTTAGATCCCTCAGTTCAACAACACTCCCAGGGTCCTACTACTAACTGTGTAAAACCTGCCCTGGTCTGCCTTACTAGAATGTAACCTCACACTGATCTAAATTAAACTCTATCTGCCACTTCTCGGTCCACTGACAAATCTGATCAAGATCCTGTTGTACTTTTGGATAACCTTTCTCACAGTCTACTACACTCACTAGTTTTAGTGTCATCACAAGCATAATGTAACCAATTTCAGGAAGACTTTTATTTATTTTTCTAGACGATTGGAGCACAAAACTTTCAATAAACAGACTTGCATTAATGTAGCACTTTTAACAACTACAGGGTATCCCAAAATGCTTTACAGCCAATGCAGCACATTTGAAGTATCATCACGGTTGTAATGTAAGAATTGGAGCAATCAATGCATATATGCAAGGCAAATTCCCACAAACAGTAACAGAACAGATAATCTGTTTTGTAATGTTGATTGAGGGGTTTATATTATCCAGGATATTGCAAATAGGTCTCCAGCACATCACAATGTTATAGGATTGGTTGCACCAAGCTGAGAGAACAGAAGGGGCCTCAGTTAACATCTCCTCCTCTTTAATATTGCAGCAATCACTGAGGACTGCGCTGTAATGGCAGCCCTGTTTTTCTTGTGTGTAAGTTCCACAGTATTTGGATTCAGAGCCAAGATTGTCACCAAATGAGCGAAGGCTGTCACTCCTATCAGATTTTACATAGATGCAGGGATTTGCACATCACTCTGTCATAGAATTCATTGTTCCGGAAACTGACATATTGAGACAGTTATCTATCACTTGCTATAGTTTAACCACTTTCTATTTTTCTGGGAAGGGACTCAATGTTGTCCGACAGCTATTTGCTCTACTACCCATAGCATTATGTGAGACGATGTTTGCTGTGACTCAACACAATTTATTAACTCTGATCATAGTGGATGTCACTTGTGGCCAAGGACAGAGTTGCTGCAGTCAGAGCTGCACTGCTTACTTCCTGCAGCATGGTAATGGTAATTTTTTTTCTCTGTCAATTAGCAAGTTATGGCTCACCCCAAGCAGAATGAAAATTTTATTTGCTAGATAAACATACGTAAGGAAGCAACATCAGAGGCAGCTGAAGAATAAGACTGCCTCATTGCAATGCTGTGAAGACCTCTTTACCCATCAATTAATCATTGCTTAAGCTGCTGTGTCTGCTGTGATGTTTGTGGAAGGAAAAGTGATGCAGATTTGAAAAAAAAAACAATTTTCTTGCAGACTACCTATTGTGGAACTGACTAATAGAGGAACCAAGTATAGACTGACTTGCGTTGGGATCACAGTAGTGCTGTAGGTAGATTAGCAGAAACATATCAAGCAACAATTTTTCTTCCAAACGTCGCCTCAGAAATCCCTCAAAGACATTTCTTTTGCTTTTGGGGCATTTAGAGACATGTGGTCAGATTGCATATATATGCTGATGCCTGATTTACACTTCACCCTCAATCCAACCCCACTATTGCTTTGTACTATCAAGTTGGGTGTTTAAAGTATAGTTTTTGAAAATTTACTCCACCGAAACATTGGGAGGTCAAAGCCATTGTCTATGGCCCTATTACAAACTTCAACCCCCTCCCTCCTGCTCCAGGAGATTACAGCAACTATTTTGACTCTGAGTTGAAATACCGACGCCCCACATTCTCTGCATCACAAACATGGTCTGCTTCTACCAGTGTAAGATTACTGACCTCCATCAATATCTCTATCATCCATTGAAAAGCAGAATAGGCAGCTGGCCTCTCATCATCCAACTTTCAAACGTTCATTTCAGCCTTCCCAAAATTATTCAGCTCCTCACCTATCTGACATTGAACAGGCATAATTGCAAATAAAAAGTAGGTAGTTGTCCAGCTTGGAACTAAGAAGGAAAGATCAGAAGTTTTTGTTTTGAAAGCCAGGAATTGTAGAACAGTAGTGAAATTTAAGGGTCCATGTACAGAAATTACTTAATATTAGTGGACAAGTAGAAAAGAAATCATTGAAAAGGCTCATGGAATTATGGTCTTTACCTCAGGTTAAAAAAGGTGAAATTTGAACTATTGTTGAATTAAGCTCTAGTTAAATCAATTTTGCAATACTGTGCTCACAGTACAGTGCAATTCAGGAAGAATTTAATACTTTAGATTGAATGCAGCATGCATTATCAGAAAGGGTTAATTGTGAGGACAAGTGATATTAACTAAGAACAATATTTAATACAGGCAACGGAGATTTCACCCACTGTGTGAAGAGCTGATGAGATCTCTGCATTGCCTCCTTTGATGAAGACTTACCAAATTTAGTACCTCTCAGGCACTCATATGGCCACTGGTGGGCTTTGTCCATGATAAAGGACACTAAGGAAACAAATTCCACCTCCTGAGAGCTGCTGGCTATGTGGAAACTGGCAGCTGTCCACTGTAGACAGTGCCATCTGGAGCAGTGCTAGCTGTCAGCTTTACAACTAGGGAGAGGGCTAAGATCACTGAGGGGCCTAGACCACAGGAGCGTGAGGGCGGGAATGGTTCTCAGTGGGCCCTCCCCTTCGTGATTCTGAGTCCTTTGAACTAATACTGAGTCCCCCACCTTAGCGCCTCCCAGGAGTCAAAGCCAGTAGAGCTGGAAAATGAGGCAGTTACTGGTCAAATCATACACTTCAAAATGGATGTCACGTACAGCCAATGTGTTCTTTTCCAAGAATTATTTGTTTTTTTAACTGGTCTTTCCCTATGGGTCAAGCAAACACGACATGGTGAGTATTCTGCGTGCTGTTCGATGAATACCCACAGTGGAGGAATGGGGCCCTTACTGGACATTAATTGCTCTTTTAAGGGCACCAATTACTGACAGGGTGGAAAGACCAGACTTACTTGTGGCAGAGGCAAGTTTGTTGTATCCCCATCCACCCAAATTAGGGATGCCCTCTCCACCTTCAAACTTGGCCTAGGCATGTATTCCCTTGGGTTTCAAAGATGAAGGGGAAATATTCTGGTATTGAAAATTATTCAAAGATTTGATAGGGTAGATAAGCAGGAAGTATTTCCTCTGGTGACGAGTCCAGGATAAAGGTACAGAACTTTAAAGTTCAAGCTATGTCCTTGAGACTTGTCAGGAAAGGTTGTAGAAAATTAAATCTAGCTCCTAGGAGCTGTTGAGGCTTGGTCAATTGAAATATTGTAAAGTGAGTTTTTATAGATTTTTTGTTAGACCAGAGTCTATAACCTAATCTTTAACTCTCGATTGCTAACCAGCTATATGTTCACATCTCTATCTGAGAGACACCTGTCCCGCGAGGTATGACTGGGGCCTGGGAGTTAAAATGGCTCAGACCTCAAATTGATGACATGGGGTCAGGTTCATGCTTGGGTCACCCCCTTCCGGATGAGTAGTGTATGAATTCTGTTAAAGAAAAAGCCCTGAGAAACACTGTCAACGCAGCATATTTAGAAGTGTGTGGTAACTCAGTAGAATAAAATAAACAAATTTGATTCCAGAGAAAAGAGACTGAAATAGAAAAGCACAAAAAGGGCACCAATTAGAAGACTAAAGAAGAAATCACTCTTGTTCATATTAACTTACAAACATTTAACATGTCCTTATGTCCAATGTCCTCTATTTTAAGGGAAGCATTAAATTATTTAAATTGAAAGATTAATACTTCCGTTAAAAAAGCAGAGGAACGTTATAAGAACCTGTTACGTGTCTGGACACAAAGTGATTTCAGGAATGGAAAGTATTGGAAGCCTGTTAAGACGATATTTTGCTCACAGCCAGTATTTCTCTATGTCAATATCTTTGATTCTGCAGCTTTGTTAAGTGCTATTCCCATTCTCCTTAATTCATTTCATTTCATTTTATTATTAAAATGAAATAAATTACTAACATTTCATCTTTGCAAAGACATCTTATTCAATCTCAGTGCTTGCACATTATCACCTTGTGGAATGTCTTCTCATTTTAGAAGATAGACTTTGATTCATTTGAAACAGCTTTATCTTAAGCCTAACATGTTGATGTACCTTAATTGAGTTTTCATTGATGATTTCCTTTTCTATATACAAAATTCAGGTGACATGAATCAGGAATATATTCTGTAGGTTCATTATGTATTCTCTTCTTTCTTCATCAGAATTTCGATCGCTTAAATTGGAGATTGCTAAATAGTTATTCAGTGTGGCAATAACAAATACTCCCACCCAGGCTGTTCATGGTTGGGATGCAGTTTCCAATCAAAAATGTTGCAAAACATTATCGAAATAAAACAGGTTATTGCTTGCTAACTTATACTGATCTTTTTTGTCCCCAATCTGATTGTACCTGTGTCAAATTGAATTGCTGTCATTAAGTTATAACTCACAATATATTCAGTCCTAAATCAAGGAGTGGATATTCAACATAGGAAACCAATAGATTATTCCAAGTCTTCACTCACGTTGTGCCATTTGTCACAAAGGCAGGCAGCGGGATGCTAATGCCTGGCCAATTAGAATAGGGAGCTTCTTGAGATTGACTATGATGAAAATGGATCATAGACAAGGGTGGCAGGATTGGTGCTTGCACTGAAACTAGATGGCCCAAAAATATAGGTGTAAAATATTTACCTGGGCCACATAGTAAACCTAACAATGATGAGCAGGACCCTTGGCATGTTCCTGAAGGTGTCGTTAGTTGGCAACAGCTACAGTTCCCAAACTCTTTCAGGGAAGCCCTGGATCCGGCAATGATCAGCTGGACCTCAGGTATGAAGACCTGTTCATGCCTGGTCCTAAATTCTCAAATCTTGAAAAATCTTACCCAGCTGTTTGTATCTGCACATTTGTTTTTTTCTCAAATGGAAAGTACTCAAGTGTGAAAAAGGATTTCTCTTCATTGTTATTTAAAAGAAAAGGTTGTATTATGAAATAATGACTGGAAAACATTTGTAACTGTAGCCCAGGGTAGATTAAAATTCAGATTTATCCCTTGAGTTTAGCTCCCTTCAGAGCTTATCTGGCATTCTGAATTAATGGCTTTGGCACTGAAAAAGCATTAAATTATCCAACAGAGACTAGGCGCAATCAAATATTCCAACATTTCTTTTGAAGTAAAAAGTGAAAACAAAAAGAAATGTACTTCAAATTAGTCAGTATCTGAAAGAGTTATTTTTTGAGTTGAAATTTTCTTTAGATTTTCATCTTAAGTGTCACCCAAAGGATAAACCATTTTAACAGACTTTCTTTTCTCTTGAATTGTTCTGAGAATCAGAGAGGAATCATTGTAAAAACAATGTTGTGCTTGTCTTTGGCAACCTTGGAAAAAAGTAGTTGAGCAGATGTTAGATCCTGGCGTGCAAGTGCACAGGCCCCTGAAGGTAGCAGTATAAGGAGATAAGGTTGTAAAGATAAGGTTGTTCTCTAGGGAGAAGGCAGGATCCCAGAACAAGCCAAATGGGAGACGAGCACAGGAATTTCTAGAGGCCTGGTTCTTCAACAAGAAGGCCATTGTTAAACACGTAGAATTAGCCCCTGTATTTACACCACTGCAAAAAAAAACGGAAATGTGGTAATCAACTCCAACGGACCCCAGAGTTTAAATAACAAGTGTGAAAACACAACAGGGCTTCATCGGTGGCTGCAGTGATGATGTTACCCAGCAGGGTAATGAAACATCTGCAAACTAACAAACCAGCTCAGTGAGCGAACCAACCAAGCATCCACAACCCAAGCTACAATAGCTACCCTAGCTACTCAAGAACCTTAGAAGGCATAGAAGATTTACCAGCATGTCTCCAGGGCTGCAGAATTGTAGCTCTGAGATTGGAGAGATTGGGGTTGTTTTCCTTGGAACAGGGAAGGCTGAGGAGTAACATGATTGAAGTATACAAAATTGTGAGGGAGAGAGATAGGGAACCTACTTCCCTTGGCAGAGTTAAAAATAAACAGAGGTCATAGATTCAAGCTAAGTGGCAGAAGGATTAGAGGGGATGTGAGGAAAATTTTTTTTAACGCAGAGGGTAGTGGGTGTCTGGAATTTGCTGTCTGAGTTGGTGGCGGAGGCAGAGAACCTAAACTCTTTCAAAAAGTTTAATGTTTTAGCAAAGATCTGTAGCTCGGGTTGTGGGTGAGGTTGTTGACTTGCTCATCGAGCAGGCTTGTTTTTGTTCAGATGTTTCATCACCATGCTAGGTGACATCATCAGTGAGGCCGCCGATGGAGTGATGTTATTCTACTCCGCTTGGGATTTATACTGTCCCATCCGTTATGGTGAGTACTGACATTTCTGGTTTTGTTCTGTATGGGTTTGTAATGGGGTCCAATTCTATATGTTTGTTGATTGCATTATGGGTGCAGAACCATACCTCTAGGAATTCCCGTGAAAGCCATCAGTTTAACTGGGACAAGGTAACCATAGTAGCCAAAGCCAAACGTAGACACGTGTGGGAATTCCTAGAGGCGTGGTTCTCCACCCATACTTCAATCAACAAACATATAGAATTGGACCCAATTACAAACCCATACACATCAAAACCAGAAATGACAGTACTCGCCATAACGGACCAGACAGTATAAATCCCAAGTGGAGTAGAGTAACATCACTTCATCGGCGGCCTCACTGATGATGTCATCTAGCATGGTGATGAAACGTCTGAACAAGAATAAGCCAGCTCCGCGAGCAAGTCAACAACCCCTTTCAAAAAGCACTTAGATCTGCACTTTAAGTGCTATAAGCTGCGGGGTTATGGGCTGAGTGCAGGAAGGTGGGATTAGAAAGGTCATCTGGATGTCTTTGGGTCGGCATAGACAACATGGGCCGATTCACTCCCCCTTGTGTGCTGTATGATTTTAATGGTTCTATGTTTGCATTCTTTAGGATCTTGCTGCAAAATGCTAATATTTTAAATAAATTATTAATTTATTCAGGATTGGAATACTGAGGACGTTTAATCTTTCTGCTGATTAAGGAGAAGGTAGAAAATGCCCACCACGTTGATAGACTCATTTTGAAGAAGATCAAAGAAGGTGAGTAGTCCCATCTTCTTCTTATACTTTCCAAAAATCAAATGCCTTTGTAGTGTCCATGATGTTTTGCTGTCAGCCCTCCAGTGGTGATCTATTATTTAAATTGTTACTGCTCTTCAGTTTTTACTCAGGAAGGAGGAGGTCAAAAATTCATCAGAAAGTAAAATGGTTTCATTTTTGTGTTGTTTATGTATTGTCTTCCTCATAGAGCTGTGCATTGAGAACCCCGAAGGAGAAAGGTTCCGTATTGATTTGTTTTTAACCCATGCCGCCCCAAGCCCCTTGGTGATGGAATGGAGAGCAGGAGGGCTGGCAACATGGTGGGGGAAAGCTCTGGTTTGTGAGCCCACAGTTTACCCATTGCCATACCATATTGTCAGAACAACCACTCATGAGGGGCCAATTCAGCCACTTAAATGGTCAATTCAGAGCCACTTCTATAGCCCACTGGTATTTTGCTTGCATTGTGAGGGTTCATTGCATCACAGGGCCACATGTGAAGACGATCATGTAAAAGCTGGCTGTCTCCAAGTTTGTTCATGGTATGGGCATGGTCATTCTTTATCAGTGCTCCATGTACAATGGAGTGGTCACTCATATGAACAGCACTGCCAGTGCCCCCCCCTCCCCCCCTCTTCAGATCAACATACATTTCTTTAAGGGTGCTGCACCATTCTGGCATTCTCTTCCTCTGCAGATGCAGCCTTAGTCATCCCACGGCAATCAGTGGCAAGCCCTATGGAGCTGTTATCCATCAGGCTGGGCTGGCAGATTTTGGAGCAGAGAACAGCCTTCTTAGTTGGCCAATGGTAGGATGTCACATAGAGTCCTGCATTTGCTGGAGTGGGGTCAATGTCAACTTTTAACCCTGATGGGAATTCAGGCCCAGTACATTAACAATTGATAGCAATGGTAAAGTTCCCTGAATTTGAGAAGAATAATCCTTCTCCAGGATCCTCCTGGTGTGTACTGGGAATGATAAGACCATAAGAAAAAGGAACAGGAATAGGCCATTCAGCCCCTTGAGCCATGAGGAGCTCGAACAGTTCATCCACTTCACCAACACTTTCCACCCCAAACTTAAGTTCACCTGGACCATCTCTGATACCTCTCTCTCCTTCCTGGAGCTCTCTGTTTCCATCTGTGGCAAGCACCTGGAAACCAATATCCATTTCACACCCACCAACCCCCACAGCTACCTAGAATACACCTCCTCCCACCCACCTTCCTGCAAAAATACCATCCCCTATTCCCAATTCCTTCGCCTCCGCCGCATCTGCTCCCAGGATGAGGCATTCCACTCCTGAACATCTCAGATGTCCTCATTTTTCAAGGACCGCAACCTCCCCCCCTCAGTGGTCGAGAACGCCCTTGACCGTGTCTCCCACATTTCCAACAGCTCATCCCTCACACCCCTCCCCGCAATAACAACCAAAACAGAATCCCCCTCGTCCTCACATACCACTCCACCAACCTCCGGATCCAACGCATCATCCGCCGACACTTCCGCCATCTGCAATCTGACCCTACCACCAAAGACATTTTTCCCTCCCCACCCTTATCTGCTTTCCAGAGGGACCACTCTCTCCGTGACTCCCTTGTCTGCTCCACACTCCTCTCCAGCCCCACCACACCCGGCACTTTTCCCTGCAACCATAGGAAGTGCTACACCTGCCCCTACACCTCCTCCCTCACCCCCATCCCAGGCCCCAAGAAGACCTTCCAAATCAAGCCGATGTTCACCTGCACATCTGCTAATGTGGTATACTGTATCCAGTGTTCCCGTTGTGGCCTCTTCTACATCGGGGAAACCAAGCGGAGGCTTGGGGACGGCTTTGCGGAACACCTACGCTCAGTTCGCACTAAGCAACTGCACTTCCCAGTCGCGAACCATTTTAACGCCCCCTCCTATTCCTTAGACGACATGTCCATCCTGGGCCTCCTGCAGTGCCACAACGATGCCACCTGATGGTTGCAGGAACAGCACCTCATGTTTCGCTTGGGAACCCTGCAGCCCAATGGTATCAATGTGGACTTCACAAGCTTCAAAATCTTCCCTCCCCCTATCGCATCCCAAAACCAGCCCAGCTTGTCCCCACCACCCTAACCTGTCCTTCCTCCCACCTATCCCCTCCTCCCACCTCAAGTCCTACCCCCATCTCCTACCTGCTAGCCTCATCCCGCCCCCTTGACCTGTCCATCCTCCCTGGACTGACCAATCTCCTCCCTAACTCCTCACCTACACTCACCTCTACTGGCTCCATCCGCGCCTCTTTGACCTGTCTGTCTCCTCTCCACCTATCTTCTCCTTTATCCATCTTCTATCCACCTCCCCCTCTCTCCCTATTTATTTCAGAACCCCCTTCCCCTCCCCCATTTCTGAAGAAGGGTCTAGGCCCAAAACGTCAGCTTTCCTGCTCCTCTGATGCTGCTTGGTCTGCTATGTTCATCCAGCTCTACACGTTGTTATCTCAAGGAGATGTGGGGCTGGATTTTATGGGATATCATTGTGTTCTCTCCCACGGCTAATAAGTCAGTGGGGAGCTCAACCAGGGAAAGAGCAGCTGGCTGACATTAATGGCCAATGGGCTGCTAATATCCTGGAGATGAGGCTCCTGCACCTCAAGAACAAGAAGTCCTGCCTCAAAGTGCTGTTTGTCATTTAAATGGCCAGCAATTCTGCGGTCCTTGCTGCACTAGGCAGGGGCAGGAACTACTGTTGGGAATACAGACAGATCCCAACAAAGACTGTCACTGGTGCTGGACACCAAGGTAAATGGGGGAGATTTTTCTGAAGAAGGGTCTCAGCCTGAAACGTCAGCCTTCCTGCTCCTCTGATGCTGCTTGGCCTGCTGTGTTCATCCAGCTCTACACCTTGTTATCTGAGATTTCACCACGGCTCAGTTGGCAGACCCTGATGAGGAAGTTGGATAGTAGGATTGGGAGGGCAAGAGAGGATAACAGAGGATGTGTGATTCTCAGTGGGGGTGGGTCCAATGGGAATAGGGGCTTCACAAAATCCCAGCCCCCTTCCTGACATCAGCCCATGCAGTGAAAGCAGTCAGGTTTTCCAGATGTTGTGGTGTCCCTGTGCTGTAACATAGCAATCAGAGCCCAAAGTCAGGTGGGGCACCTAAACCTCCACCACTCACTGTAAAGTTTCATCCAAGTTGGGGGCAGGCAGGTAGCAGGAATACCTGAATTCTAAAAGCCCCCTCAGTGCCTTCAAGCATGCTGACAGGGGAGCATCCAATCCAGCCCATGGTCTAAAGATTAAAGCAACCTTTCAGAAGTGCAATTATAAAACACTATTGCACACAAAGCCTGGTAGTAATTCCAGACTCTTTTCCACAAACAGCAATTAATGTCATGTGAGTCATCGGATTTAAATCTGGGGTTGATACATTTTTATTATCCTAAATTACTGGGCACAAAGGCAGAGACAGGTTCACGGAATCAGGTTGCAGATGATGACTCATTGAATGATGGAATGGGCGTGAGGCAAAATGACCTCTTCCTGTCCCTATAAATAGCTCACACTGAAAGCCTTTTTCACTATTGGAGCATTCACCTCTAAAATGCTAACATAACAAAGTTACGGCATTTAACAACTAAATCTTCATGGTGTTCAGGTTGAATGTATTAACTCATCTAGCCATTGCTGTTTAGCATATTAATAACATTGTTTCAACTGTGTAATTACACAGTTAAAATGTAGTTACTGTGCAGTTAAACTTCCATTAAAGTGTAGTTACATTTGGTTTATGGCCTCTGAGAACCATGTAAAAACTCTTTAATAAACCTTTGCCAAAATAAAATCTTATTAACATATGATGTGATTAACTGATTTTCTGATGTTTTGAATCGTTAACAATGATGCTAAATGTTTTGCTTTGTCATTTAGCTGCAATTCAAACTTACCTAATAACAGTTTAGCTAAATGAAAAAAGTTAATGAACTTCAAATTATCCACATTTCCACGAAGTACAAACAGGACAATGCAGGATTTAGTTTGAGTTCCTTACTCAATGAAATTTAAAACAAAAAGGAGGAAAGTGGGACTTCTAATACAAAATTAATGTGAACTTTTTTAAACAAAATTGCCCCATCCCATTAATTTTATCATGTTTAAGTCCTACCTCCCCTTCTTCATGTCATGGAGAAATGAATGTGAAAAGCTATTGCCTCAAATTTACCAGCCTATTTATCAATGCACTGGCTGCTGGAAAGATACAGGGTCATTCAGTTGTGAGACACATTAAATAAGAAGCAAAAAGCAAATAACAGCTTGAATATTACCCATCAGCAGAAAACATGGATCCATGTGGAATTTTTGGCACAATGTAACAACGTCAAAACTCCCCAGTGACCCTGAGATTGCACATGTTGGTCCCTACCCTACTTACTCAGCTTGTGGAATCTTTGAGGTCATTGTGAGAGTAACTCATTTCTTTGAGAATATTTTTTTAAATCTGCTGGTTCACAATTGGGGATTTTTCTACAGGCTTTGAGAGCCAGGTTTTCTTCCTTGAGCAGAACATTTGATTTCTGTTTTGGTATGTCCTACAATCCAGGTAGAGTCTGAGAATGCACCTTGATGGGAATTATTCATGGACCTTCAAGCTATCCCATTCTGCAGCGTTGGTACATCAGCTTGCCAGGTCATTTCAGTAACCTGGAACTGTGTTTTTAACTTCCTTTAAAGCTTTGTTGAGGTGGATATTGAACACCTGCAGTACCTGTTTCAAGAAAACACTTTCAAGTCAGAAGACTATGTTTCCACTACATTATGTATATCACGCAAAAGTCTCCTTAAGATGTTTGCACTTGTGAATTTAAAGAGCCCTTTTGACAGAGACAGCTGATGTACTTTTCTGATTGATAAGGTATGGCCACAGAAATAACTCCACAGAGACCGGTATCCCATCACCAAGTCACCCTTTGTTTACACGGGCATGGTACTTGACACTGAATCAGCTTCCTCAGAAGGAGCTCTCAGAGTGAACAGAACCTCTGACAATCCTGTTTATATCTGTTGGCCAGGGATCCCTGATTGGACCAGATTAACAGCCCCAATCAGGGAACATATATTCTGTGAGGTCCACCTGGCTGACCTCCCCCTGTAAATCCAAGAACATAATCTTGCA
>JAHRHZ010000264.1:27354705-27368197 GCA_024137785.1 Ginglymostoma cirratum
CAGTGTAGGTTCTCAATCACAACGCCACAACGCCAGGGACCCAGGTTCAATCCCAACCTCAGGTGACTGTCTGTGTGGAGTTTGCACATTCTCCCCATGTCTGCATGGGTTTCCTCCGGGTGCTCTGGTTTCCTCCCACAGTCCAAAAATGTGCAGGTTAGGTGGATTTGCCATGCTAAATTGCCCGTAGTGTTCAGGGAGGTGCAGGTTAGGTGGATTCGCCATGCTAAATTGCCCGTAGTGTTCAGGGAGGTGCAGGTTAGGTGGATTAGCCATGGGAAATGCAGGATTATAGTGATAGGGTGAGTCTGGGTAGAATGCTGTTTGGAGGATAGGTGTGACCTTGTTGGGCTGAATGGCCTGTTTCCAGACTGTAGGGATTCTAGGGAGAGGTCTGAATCAAAAAGGAACTGGGACAGTTTGGTATCGTGCGAAGCTGTAGACTGTTTCTTTAAGCCTGCCTTCAAAGTTTGGACTGTTCTTTCCACCAGACAATTGGACGATGAATGGTATAGAGCTGTCCTTATGTGCGGAATGCCATTCAACTTTAGGAAATATTCAAATTCTCTGCTGGTAAATGATGGTCTGTTGTCTGTGACTAACACTTTCAGGAGCCTGTGTATTGCAAGAGATGCTTGCAGCTTGTTTATCATCATTCCCATGTGTGATGAATGAACTCTATGCGTGTACAACCATTTTGAATGGATGTCCACAATGACTAAGAACATTGAGCCCATGAAACGACCATTTACCCCGCCATTCCCAAGAACTTGGGTGGCTGTTGGCAGTAATTTTTGTCCTTGGTGGCGCTCTGTCCAATCCTGGTCACCAGCTGTACCTTCTCGCCAACAGCTTCATTTTGGACATCCCCGGATGACACTGGCGTGTCCAGTTGCAACCTTTGCTCGGGACAATCACTCTTGCCCCCATAATAATCCTCTACTGTGATTGGATCTCACTGGGTTCAGAAAGGTTTCATTTCTGGTTATGATGGCTGTTTTGTTTCTCCCATCACCACCAGCTATTTTAGTTCTGCCACGACCGGATTTCTTTTGTGTCTGCAGTCTGATATTGTCAGCAGTGCCCATAAGGCAAATGACACTGGGCAGGCCTTGCAGAATTGTGGAATTGTATCCTGGTCAACATGCAAGGTGGCCCTGGTTCCTTTGATAGTCCCTAGACCTTCCTGAAAAGTGCCCAGTTATTTAATGGGGACCTTTCTCGAGCAGTCATTTTCTTATCGAAAAATGTTGATCCAATTAAGGTGAATATTTCTCAACCAATTTTACCCCATGAGGCATGAGCCTGAGCCTTTTGCTACAATCAGTGGTAACTGAACCAGTTGCTTCTCATTCGTGAGTAGAACCAAAGTTGTACCCTTAATCTGTAAATGTTCCCCAGTGTAGGTTCTCAATCACATACAATCTGGTCACTGTGTCCTTCCCTGTATTAGATACATCCAATCCTGTGAAACATCTAATTATTGATGGGCATTGCTGTGGACAACCCCAGGTTCTCATTGTGTTCAACAGACATTGTATTCACCAGGCCCTGGGATCTTTCTATGCATCCTATTCATTCACGTTCCAGAGTTACTTGATATACTCCTTAGGACATGTCCCAGACTTGCTTATCTCTGAAGGACTGCTTGAATTCTATTGCCCGTTGTATACCTTTCCTACCTCTATCAAATTCGGTTACTCCTTATATTTTCCCACTGTCCCAATTATATATATAAAAATTGCAAAAGACAGTTGGTTCAAACTAACTGCTGTAAGATTTGTGATATTAATTTCTATTATAAAGTCAGTTATATGTAAAGTTTTACAGCTACTTCTACTGTTAGCACTCTCTTGCTGATGAGTAAAGTTTCCTGAGACTGATTAACTTTCACATCTACGTTTGAATCTTTTCCCCAAATGCTTTTATTATATTTTGGTTAGAACAAAGAAAATTACAGAACGGGAACAGGCCCTTCATCCCTCCAAGCCTGGATCGACATGCTGCCTGTCACAACTAAAACCCCGTACCCTTCCGGAGACCGTATCCCTCTATTCCCATCCTATTCATGTATTTGTCAAGATGCCCTTTAAAAGTCACTATAGTATCTGCTTCCACTACCTCCCCCGGCAGTGAGCTCCAGGCACCCACCGCCCTCTGTGTAAAAAACTTGCCTTGTACATCACCTTTAAACCTTGCCCCCCCCGCACCTTAAACCCATGGCCCCTAGTAACTGACTCTTCCACCCTGGGAAAAAGCTTCTGACTGTTCAGTCTGCCCATGTCCTTCATAATCTTGTTGACCTCTATCAGGTCACCCCTCAACCTCCGTCATTCCAGTGAGAATAACCCATTTCTCCAACCTCTCCTCATAGCTAATGCCCTCCATACCAGGCAACATCCTGGTAAATCTTTTCTGTACCCTCTCCAAAGCCACCAAAACTTTCTGCTAGTGTGGTGATCAGAATTGAACACAATATTCCAAATGCGGCCTAACTAAGGTTCTATAAAGTTGCCACATTACCTGCCAATTTTTAAACTAAATGCCCCAGCTGATGAAAGCAAGCATGCCGTATGCCTTGTTGACTATCTTTTCCACTTGTGTTGCCACTTTCAGTGACCTGTGTACCTGTACACCCAGATCCCTCTACCTATCAGTACTCTTAAGGGTTCCGCCATTTACTATATATTTTCCAGCTGGATTAGACCTTCCAAAATGCATTACCCCACATTTTTCCAGATTAAACTCCATCTGCCATCTCTTCACCCAAGTCACCAACTGATCTATATCCTGCTGTATTCTTTGATGGTCCTCATCGCTATCCACAATTCCACCAACCTTTGTGTCATCGGCAAAATTACTAATCAGACCAGTTACACTTTCCTCCAAATAATTTATATATATTACAAACAGCAAAGGTCCTAACACTGATCTCTGAGAAACACCACTAGTCACAGCTTTCCATTCAGAAACACACCCTTCCAATGCTACCCTCTGTCTTCTATGACCGAGCCAGTTTTTTTATCCATATTGCAAGCTCACCTCTGACCCCGTGTGACGTTATGTATGTGCACCTATAATTATGTTGAAACCTATCTCTGATTATCTGAAAAATCTTTAACTAGAACCTATTTCTTAATATTGTGAATAAATTCAAAAAAACAACTAAATGACTAGAAAATAACGTTAGCTGTTGTTTTCACAGCTGCACGATGAGTTAGGCTGATTATCTTATGGGCTGAGATTTGTACCCCTTGTTCTAACTGATGCTGTTCTCCTAGTGAGACAACATCCTTTCATTAATGAGGCTGAAATCAATCACTTGCCGTAGTTTAATTAACTTGTGTCGACCCTTAGACATTCTCCTATCCTCCTATGACTGTTTGTGCAGGTCCTCCCATTCACCTTGGTGTAGCCCTTTTCAAAGGTACCATTGTGTGTCACTTAAATGCTGGAGCAGGCATTTGATTCTGTTTTAATTACTTTTATGCCATTTTGTGTCTCAATGATGGAGCAGGCTTTTTAATTCTGTTTATCCTTTGACGGCCATTTTGTGTCTTTCAAACATGCGCAGTCCTTACACTCCATTTACTGCATTTTCTAATGACAAAGCCAATCATAGTGTCTATTTGAAGTCCAGCTGAGCTTCAGCTAGTGGGTGCTTTTGTATGGTTACATCATTAAGCCTACATATGAAATGATCTCTCTGCATCTCATTAAGGGTTAAACCAAGTCACATGGCTCTGTCAGTTGTCTTTATATCATCAAAAATCCCGACATGGATTCCCCTGGTTCTTGAACTGCGGAGTAAGACCAATAGCATCTCAGAATTGGAGGATGCTTGGGATTGTAATATTCATTAACTAAATCTGTCAACTTTTGAAAGGTTTTAGTATCTGGTTCTTCAGGGGAACTTAGGTTCCTAATAACCGAAAAAAAAACTGGGTGTCCACGAGCTGTCAGGATAATTACACTTTGCTTTTCATCTGCTCCAATGTCGTTTGCCAGGAAACAATAAAGCATTCTTTCCATCTACTGGGCCTAGTCTTTGATGGCAGGATCAAATGAGTCAATGTTCCCAAATAACAGCATGATGCCTACCCCCAACTCAAAGACAACTGTTGCGAGAGAATTTCTTCAGGGGTGCATTTTTTTTCTATCGTCACCACTGAAATAACACCACAGAGGCCGGCATCCCGTCACCAAGTCCCCCTTTCTTTACATGGGCATAGTGCCTGACACTGGTCCAGTTTCTTCAGAGCCAGCTGTCAGAATGAACAGAATCTCTGACAGTCCCATTTATACCTGTCAGCCAGGGCTTTCTGATTGGACCAAGTTAACAGCCCCAATCAGGGAACTCATATTCTATGACTGACTATCTACCTGACTAACCTCGTTTCAATCACTCCAGCTTCATTATTCATCACATTTCTTAGAGTTACTGTTGAGACAGTGAAAAAAATGTAACATCAGAAAATCACAGCAGAGCTAAATTTGATGGTATAACCACTTTAACTAAAAGCATCAATATGAAGCCAAGAACTAAAGTGAGCATTTTCTGAAGTTGTTTCACTTCTTGAAAAACAATTTGTAGAACATGAATGTGTTGAGAAGTTTAAGACAGACCAATGAACCGGTGACCTGGTGCTTTCAGGAACTCAGAAAGAATTCACGTCGATATGTCTTAATTAGATAGCTACACCATAGTTATTGGTTTCTACTCACTTACTGGCAACTCTTGATTGGTTTGTTCTTGCTGATCAGCCATGCATGGTTTCTATCGTCTCGACTGCTATAAATTCTAATGCTTTACACCCGTCCTATAAAGCTTGTCAAGGTCCATTGCTGGACCCCATTAAACTTCAATCTAAGTCTAGGCTTTTCACCAGACACGCTCCATCTGCATTCTATTTGGATTTTTAGCTTCAAGATGTAGCTGTATATTCCTCTACCTTCCTCAGAATGTGGTGACCCATTGTGGTCGTGACTATTTAATATATCACCTCAGTGGCCATGCTCCTTGTATCAAACTAGTCAGCAAATTGTGAGATTCTGATAAGCCATAAGGATCATTGCCATAACATAATATCCAAATTGTAAGGGCTCAATTGTTTTGACCCTGAATTTTTTCCCCTTTTCTAGTATTGAAGTGTCATGATTTAGTGATGATGTTTTGGCAAGAATTTATGTTTAATAGAGTAGAGATTCATTTGGGTGCTGAAGTGTATAAGGAGGCATTTGCTAAGTGAATGTTCAATCCATGGTTCAAAGTACGAGGACTGGCACAACGGTTAGCACTGCTGCCTCACAATGCCAGAGATCCAGGCTCACTTTCACCATTGGGTGACTGTCTGTGTGGAGTTTGCACATTCTCCCTGTGTCTGCTTGGGTTTCTGCCAGGTGTTTTGGTTTCCTTCCACTGTCATAGGGCAATACAACATGGAAACAGACCCTTTGGTGCAACCTGTCCATACCAACCAAGTTTCCCAAACTAAACTAGTCCCACTTGCCTGTATTTGGCCAAAACAGCCCTCTAAACCTTTCCTGTTTATGTACCTGTCTAAATATATTTTAAATGTTGTAACTGTACCTGCATCTACCACTTCCTCTGGCAGTTCATTCCATATATAAATCACTGTGTGAAAAGGTTGCCCCTCATGTCTCTTTTAAATTTACGTCCTGTTTCTTGCATTGGGTTCAGGGATGCGTAGGTTTGGTGGATTAGCCATGGTAAATGGGGGATTACGGGGATAGGATCAGGGGTTGTGTCTGAGTCGGATGCTCTTTGGGGAGGACCAGTGCATGCTTAATGGCCAAATGGCCTCTTTTTGCAATGAAGGGTTCTATATGCCATTTTAGTTAGAGTGTCCAGTACCCATCAAGAGTGGCCCGTGACTCGGGCATTTTACTGTTTATGTAAATCAAGAAGTTGTTGAAGTTCAGTTCCCAACTTGGCCCCTGATTGACTGAAACACGAGCCTTCCATTTCCTCAATTTTTGCAGATGCACAACAGCCAAATTGGTGTCTGTAAGGATAGTGGTGGAGGTTGTCCGCAAAACATTAGTACTTACCCAAACGACAGAAGGGTCAGAGTAACTATTGATCTGTTGGTAGCCACTGTAATCCTTCTCCACCTTTACTCCACACTTCCCCAACAATTTTCTCTCAGGATTTACCCTATTATTATCCATTTTCTTTGAGTGTGATAAATTCATTCACCACCTGCAACAAATCAACTGCCTTTAAGGCCACAAATGGCACCAAAAACCTATCAATACCGTACAAATAAGGGCGAAACTCCCATTGATTTTTTTTTTGTTTTGGTTAGTTTTATTTTATTTATCTTAGATTTAGGATGGTCACGTATTTTGCTTTAATTCAATATATTTATTTAATGAATTTCAGATAGTTCGAATTATACTACAAAGAAATTAGAGAATTATTTTCACATAATGGTACTTAGCATAAATGGGGAAGTGATTATCCTCTGGAGGAATAGACAACAGCTTTTCCCAACAATACGGAGCCCAGAGAATTCTATATTTCTATCCACTCAACAGATAATACCAAATCAATTTCATTAAAAATGCAAATTTAGCTTTTTATCAAGAAAATCGACATATTTTCCATTTTTCTTCTGAAACCTTTTTTTTAATCTAGTCTGTTGTATTTTTGCTTTATGCAGTTATGGATCAGGGAAATTGGATTGCTTTGTTCTGAGCTCATTCTTAAGCAGTGAAGTTACAATGGTTTGAGAATTGGCATTCACCTCTATTCGTCCATTTGGAAACTGCCGCATCCCACTGTTTTGTTTGTGATTTTGTGGTGTGAGGATGGGGAGAGGTGAAAGAAAGTGGGAAGTTGCAGCCCCTCTTTGAAGAGATGCTTAGTTATTTCTGAGCAGAAAGCTGTATAAGAGGAAAAAAACTAATGCAGATGAGTGAGATGTGGCTGGGTGTTAGGCGTCTCAGGAGAGATTCAAGTGGCTAGTGAATGAAAGCGTGAAGGCAAGATAGTTTTGACCCATTGTTTTCTAATTTTTAGCAGAGAGCAGAAGCAGGGGCATAATCAGCAGCACCCAGGAAGTGGGTGAGCATTGTAAATAAGTTAATGAGGTTGGAAGCCTTGGCTTTAATCTGCTTTGCCAATTTTAACTGACCTGCTCTTTTGGCTACACCTCAGAAACCGAGAAGTTGCAGCAGGGTGAGGGTAGATTCAGGAAGTGCTCCTCATAGGCCTGAAGAAGGAGCAATGCTTCGTCCTGCTGCCAGTTTAACTTCAAAGGGTTCTAGAATATCTCCACCCAATGATACATAAGTGATTGTTTCTGGGAGCAGCTAATAATTCTAAGTTAGGTGGTTCATTTTGAATTGATTGTCAGTTCCACAGTCTACAATCATGTAACATAGACCTAAGGTTGAATCCTAACAGGGACCAGTTAGGTCTCATTTTCAGCATGCTTCGTGGAGGGTTTCTCTCTGCGCGGCTTCTCACGCAATCTTCCCAAACACACCTCATCACCAATGCACCATACCTGTTTGCTTGTCCTATTCTCCCATTGCTCATATTCAGAAGTTCTTCCTACTGGCAGGATCCTTAGATCCCTGACACCAGTGGCATCTTTGAATGGCAGCTGTGCACCCGATCAAGTGCTGACTGTCAGATTTGCCCTACACGCACATAGTGGCAGAGCAACTACAAACCAAGACTTCTCTGAAGAATTAAACCACACAGCCTACCCATCCTAAGCCAAATCTCATTTTACAATCTTGATTAAGTTAGTGCTACTCTTTCCCTCAACTGAGGATTCCCCAACAGCATAGTTGATAACAATGTCCAACACATCTCCTGCACTTCTGCCCTCATTCCTCGTCTTCCCTCCCACAACACAGATAGGATTCCACTCCCTTCAGTCTTCACTTACCATCCCACCAGCATCCACATCCTGAGGATCATTGGCTGCCATTCCACTACCTACAGCAGGATGCCACCACCAGACACATATTCGCCTCCCCTTCTTTGTCAGCATTTTTCAGGGACTGTTCCCTCTGAGACACCAAGGTCCACTCCTCCCCCACGCCCAACACCTCCCCAAATGATGTAACACTCCCCCTTCCTCACTATCCATGGCCCCAGATACACCTTCCAGGTGAAGCAGCAATTTACCTGCACTTCACTCAATGTGGTCTCCTGTATTCCCTGCTCACAACATGGTATCTCTACACTGGGGAGACAAAATGCAGACTAAGTGATTGCTTTGTGGAATACCTGTGTTCTGTTTGTAAAAATGATCCTGAGCTTCCAGTTGCCTGCCACTTCAACAGACCACCCTGTTCCCTGGCCAACATCTCTGTCTCAGGCTTGCTGTTGTGCTTCAGCGAAGCTCAGCACAAGCTGGAAGAACAGCGTCTCATTTTATGTTTGGGGATACTACAGCCTTCAGGATTCAATATTGAGTTCAACAATTTTAGAACATAAATGCCTTCCTCTATGTCTGCTACCTATCCCCACACCTCAGGCCTTGTCATGACATGTACTTATGGTCCCCATTATCAGCTGTCCTTTCTGCCTGGCATACTATCATCAAACTTTTGTCTGTCTAACTGTCACTCTCACTGTCTGGGCTCCATCTCCACCTATCAACTCACCTTTTCATCCCTTTTCAGTCCTGCTGAGTTTCTCCCGCACTTGCTGGTTTTGTTTCTCTGTCCCTGTTGCCCAGTGTAACCCAGCATCTTATCAGTGAAACCATCACATATGAGAAATCCTTCAAATGCTTCACAGCATTTACTCATATAGCAACAACAAATCAAAAAGAACAGAAGCTTCAACAAAAGCAGAAGCTGCACTTGTCTCTCAGAATAGGAGCTGACTGCTTGCTTTTTAAGCACTAACAAATTTGCTGACAGCCATGACAGCCTGTCTGTCTCTGTGCCTATGCCAAGCAGACTGAAGTACTGTGTGCCTTTAAGCCCTGGCTGAGTGGCAAAGCACCAAAAGGCAAACTAAGACATGGATGCCGTTATCAAAGTTGGCACAAAGTAAGTGAGCAAGGAGCCCTGAGAATCAGCTCTAAATCAATGTGTTCTTGCAGCATGTTTCTAATGAAAGGTACCAGTGAGCTTGAAAGTGTAGCATCGAAGTGCAGGACTGTACTGTAAGTACATCAGAGTTGTACCATGATGGCGTGATGAGACAGGTAGCTGTTCGATGCCAATGCCCATGGATGGGGAGTTGCTGCTCATGGAGTGTGCCCTAATTTGTTAGTCTCTGGTAGGAGAATGGGAAATTGCATAATAATGAAGTGAATTTTGGTGACAATGATAACGTTAATGGATGTTAGCAAATGCAAATAAGCCTCTTGCTGCTCACTAACAAGAATTTGTCTCACTGTTCATCACTTGATTAGAAAATGGGACCTTTTGCTCTTGACACAGAGAAGCTCCTCACTGGCCATCTCATGTGATTTTTCCCAACTTTCTCACCATTTTCCCAACCTCCTCACCATTTTCCCAACTCTCTTGCCATTGTCCCTATTGTTCAGGGCAAGGAAGATTCTACTCCTAGGTACTATTTCTTACATAACAGTCACAAAGTACTAATATTAATGTAGTTCGTCAATATTAAACTAATGTAACCTGTTATTTTACCATTATATAAACTACTTCTTGATACTCAAATGCATACCCCTTCTGCTGAAGATGTGTCATTGCTTAATCCATCAGAACGTAACAATAGTGGCCAATGGAGTACAAACAGGGTTGGTAAAAGCCAATCTATCCAAAGAATGGCACAAGCAAGTGCGATCTGCAGGCATCTCTTACAACACCTCACAGCTTTGAATCTCCATCCTCATTCACCCATACAAACCCACCCGAGAATCAGACACAATTATTCCTCCATTCCCCCTTCCTAGGTGTAGCATCAAACCTGTGCCATCCCAGGACTGGATTCACCCTGAAATCAGAATCCCCTCAAGGGTTAAGGTTTGAATCCACTTTGGGGAAGCATTAGCAAACCCCATCGACTTGGGGTCACCAACTGGACCCCAAACTAGGATTGATTCTTGTTTCCTCCCTTACTGGGGTTAATACTACTGTGACTGGTGACTCAAAACCCACCAATCCCACTTACCACTGCCTCCTGTCCTGGTTGAGGATGTGCACTTCTTGATCCTTCACCTTTGTTTCCCGGAAACCAAACTTTGCATCAAGCTTTACAAGAAGGGAACTCATCAGTGATATAAGACACACTGTAAACATAATAGCCCAAGCCAAACATAGACACGCACGGGAATTCCTAGAGGCGTGGTTCTCAACCCATAATGCAATCAACAAACATATAGAATTGGACCCCATACACAAACCCATACAGATCAAATCTGGAAATGACACTACTCGCCATAACGGACCAGACAGTATAAATTCCAAGTGGTGTAGAACAACGTCGCTTTATCTCCACGAATGCCTCAGGAACATCGTACTGCCCCGCAGTGTGAAGTAAAAACCTCTACTCAACAACCCACAGACATACAAAATAGCTGAAAAGAACAATGCAGAATGCTACGAGCAATGATTAATGATGCCCATAACCAACTCTACAAGTATAAACGGGAAATTTTGTGCCAAAAATCACAGTACCTAAACACTACGGACCAGCAACGGACTGCAACCCTAGAACAGGCCATCACCATCAATCAACACAGGACCAAAACTAAGAAGAGACACAAGCTACAGGAGAAATTCACCAAACTGATCCACCACAAAGGCAAGGACAACAACAAACGAGACACATGGATAAGAAACCCATCCAGCAGACAACTCACTGAAACTGAGAAAGCTGTCCTATTACATGGACTGAACTATAACCACAAAGATACAAACAGAACAGACTTCGTGGCTGCCCTGGAAGTGATATTAAAAGACAACAGACTCACGGATGAAACACAACAAGACATCCGACAAACTATAATCCTCACATTAAGCTGAAAGAATGGATGGGACACCCTGAACACAAAGTAAAAAGCGCTTGAAAAACTCAAGACAGACAAGAACATTATAATCCTACCAGCGGACAAAGAGCGCATGGCCATCATTATGAACAAACCAGATGTTGAGAAAGCATAGGAACTGCTTGCAGATACAAACACTTGCCAACAGGTGGCGATAGACCCAATACTGCAACTAGGTAATAGGATCACCCACACACTGAAGAGACTAAAGAATGTAGGACAGATAACCAAGACAGACGACATGAGAATGAAACCAGAAGGCACGAACACCCCCCACTTCTATGGAACTCCTAAAGTACACAAACCACACATCTCCCTCAAACCCATTGTCTCAGTACCTGGCACACCTTCGCACAAACTGGCCAAGGACCTACAACAGAGACTGAAACATCTAGTCAATGGATCACCCCATTCCATCCACTAAACTCAAGAATTCCTCAATATCCTGAAGAACATAAAAATCAGCAACGATGAGATTATGGTATTCTTTGACGTCACAACATTATTTCAACTGACATCCCACTAGCCAAAGAAACATTGGCCACATTAGTAGAGAAAGCAGGAATGCAGACCAGCAGCTCCATCAGCAATGACAACATACCCAAACTATGAAACTTGTGCATCACCACACACTTCATCATTAATGGTCAAGTATACAAACAGATCAATGGCACACCCATGGGGTCACCCATCTCAGGGCTCATCGCTGAGGTAGTCATGCAAAGATTAGAACACACTACCCTCCCCCGCATTCAATCTAAACTGTGGATCTGGAACGTGGGCGACATGTTTGTCTTCATTAAATGCACCAAACTGGAAGAGACCCACCACCTCATCAACAAAGTATTCACGGGGATTAAATTCACAAGAGAAGAAGAAAACAACAATCAGCTTCTATTTCTGGTCGTCAGAGTTGAACGTATGTCCAACAGGGAGTTCCAAACGTCAGTATACAGGAAACCAACCCACACTGATCAAATCCTTAACTTCCACAACAAACACCCCAATGTCCACAAACAAAGCTGTGTTAGGACACTATTTAAACAGCCCACTACTCGCTGCAACATGCCAGAACTACGCAGGAAGGAGGAAGGGCACCTATACAAAATCTTTGCTATGAACCGATATCCCCGCAACTTCATCTGCAGGTGCCTACTAAACAGACAACAACAGGAGGACACAGTACACCCTAACACACTGGCCACACTGCCCTACATCAAGAACATTTCAGAACTGACAACGAGACTCCTACAACTGCTAGGAATCATGGTAGCCCACAAGCCCACAGCTACTCAATGACAAACACTCACAAGGAGTAAAGGCCCCATTCCCACAACAAGCAGAACCAACGTAGTCTGCAAAATACCATGCAACGTCTGCAACAAGCATTATATCAGACAGACAGGTAGGAAAGTAGCCATCAGAATACACGAACATCAGCTAGCAGCAAAACAACATGACAACTTTCCTTAATATCAGTACACTCGAACAACAAAGGCCATCAGTTTAACTGAGACAATGTAACCGTAGTAACTCAAGCGAAACATAGACACGGACGGGAATTAATAGAGGCATGGTTCTCAACCCATAATGAAATCAACAAACAGATGGAATTGGATCCCATATACAAACCCATACAGAACAAAACCGGAAATGACAGAACTCACCATAATGGACTGGACAGTATAAATTCCAAGCAGAGTAGAGCAACATTGCTTCATCGGAGGCCTCACTAATGATGCTACCGAGCACGGTGACAAAACTTCTGAATGAAAACAAGCCAGCTCAACAAGCAAGTCAGCAACATCACACACGTTAAAACCTAGACTTCACATTTACCCCATGGAGGTTACTACCACATCTGGATTTTTTGTTGCCAATTAGGGTGCGCAGAGTAAAGAAAATTCCTGACTCCCCAAACCTGACTGATAGGAAATTTCTCCAAATTGTGAAAATAAAAGCCTATCCAATACATTTAAATTCCCTTGCATACTTAATAACATATGAAAACAAAAAAGAAATTCATTCCAAAGACAGTTAATTCCTTTATAACAACTTGGAGCTGTCAAGTAAATTGTGAGCTTTTAGGTCTCTTCAACTTCAAAAGTAAAAGGTTGTGGGAATAGTCAAGCAGCACTAATTTATCATGATAGCCCTCAGGACCTTGTCAAAAAAACATATATTGAAATTCCTAGCAATGACTTTCAATAACTTACTGTTTCAAAATTTCAAGAGCTGTGGTTTTAAATGACTTGACAATTTGACAGTTCTACAGTCCTTATCCAGCTTTTATACAGATTAATTCCTGCTGTTAACAATTCCTTAGGGAAACTGGGATGTCTCCAAAGGATAAGTAACCTTTCTAAGGAACACAGAGAAGATTTAGGCATTTCCTCCAATCCATAAACAGGATGAGAGATAACAAGCATGGGGCTGGATGAACACAGCAGGTCAAGCAGCATCATAGGAGCAGGAAAACT
>JAHRHZ010000264.1:27368597-27431124 GCA_024137785.1 Ginglymostoma cirratum
TACCTACACTCACCTTTACTGGCTCCATCCCCGCCTCTTCGACTTGTCTGCCTCCTCTCCACCTATCCTCTCCTCTATCCGCCTCCCCCTCTCTCCCTATTTATTTCAGAACCCTCTTCCCCTCCCCCATTTCTGATGAAGGGTTTAGGCCCGAAACGTCAAGTTTTCCTGCTCCTATGATGCTGCTTGACCTGCTGTGTTCATCCAGCCCCATGCTTGTTATCTCAGATTCTCCAGCATCTGCAGTACCTTTTATCTCTCATAAACAGGATGAGTTATGTTTTGGAAATCCCAGTAACAAAAGTTGCTCCAGCTCTGAAGAAGGATCATATTATACACACAATGTCAAATCTGTTTCTCTCAACACGAATGCTGAGTTTCTCCAGGTTTCTCTGTGTTTGTAATAAAAATGGCTCCTGGTTGAAGGCAGCTGCTAACTCGGTGAAATTATGTGAAATATCTCCTATTCCCATTGCCCTAAACCATGGCAAAAATATGTGGACGCTTGGTATGGAGGTCTGCAGAATCAGGCCTCCAGGGCCATTTTAGCCAAGGCATAGAGTCTTTTCAGCTTTGTGAAAATTTGTGCCAATATTAAAATACCATCCTAAGTGTCTGGGCATTGATGCAAAACACCTCTCGTTCCAGATGCTTGTTTAGGGCTGTTTCTGCAATCCAGAGATAGTTTTGGATACAGGTACGGTTACAATGTTGAAAAGGCATTTGGATAAGTTCATGAATAGGAATAGTTTGGAGTGATATGAGCCAAACACAGGCAGGTGCGACTATAGTTTGGGAACATGTTTGGCGTGAACTGATTGGACAAAGAGTCTATTTCCGTGCTGTTTAATTCTATGACTCTATAAGTACATCAGAGGGAGAATGTCCTGTTCTGAAGAATGACGTACATTTTTGAGGTACAAATTGGTGGAAAGACTAACTGTGTCATGTGGCTAAAGATTAATGGCGTTAGATGAGGGATCGAACTGAATAGCCTCAGGATATTTGCACAGGTAAAAGGAGCCTCAATTCCTTATTTGTGAATGTCAAAATATGCATAATGCCGGAGTTTGCTTTCACTCTGTTCACCCACAACAGAGGCTGCATAATGAATTCCTCCAAATAAACATTTCCCATTCCTCATATACCTGCTCATACCAGTGCACAGTAAATTACACTTATGTCACTTGCTGCATTACCATTTGGATTGTGAGCCCACAAAACTGCATGACAACACAATGTATTCATTTACTCTCAAAACGTTCAACTTTGCAGCAGACGTTACATTCACTAGGTTTGCATCCAAAAGCAAGACGCTACTCCTGCAACATCATCTTGTCGTCAACGGGACCTTACCTCCTACAAGATATAATGTCAGCTGTGGAAAAATCAACTGGTTCCTTTTGTGCAGTTGTGTGAATGCTTAGCAAAACCGCACTCCATCGTAAAATGTGGATCTGTGGAAACAGTGGAGTTTGAGTCTTTGGACTTTGGGGAATCCTGCAATGCGGCTAATTCCAAGGCCTTCCAATCCTAATGATAGACCTCTGGGGTGAAAATAATGAAGTTGTTTGCTTCGTGAAGAATGCGTCACAAACCTGAATTTTTTTATTGCACCAGTTAAATTTATCTTCTTTTAAATATTGACATCCTGTCACTCCAGAACCATGCTGTCCTACTTCAACAATGATCACAACTCTCACGCACTCCATTAGGCATGAATTCTTTTGCATTGTCCTGAAGTTGTAAAATAATTTTATGTAAATTATCTCCTGGCTATGGGAGGCTTGTCCATGTGGTATCACCAACCTTTATCATCCAGACATATGCTGCTGTATTTTCTAAGAATGAAACAAAGCTTATCTGAGCATGTTGGCACATTGGTCAGAGTAAGTGAATCCTGCTTTAAAAATTATGTAGTATTATGTTTCATTAACACTAATTGGTTAAGACACAGGGATCACTTAGTTCAAACACATTGATTTGTTGCCTTGAAATAGAAATGTCAGGATTGCAGAATTTCAACACAACAAAAACAGAAAGTACTGGAAAAACTCAGTAAGTTTGGCAGCATCTGTGGAGAGAAAGCAAAGTTAATGTTTCGGGTCCAGTGACCTTTCTTCAGAAGGATCTGGTTTTGTTTCTGATTTCCAGCATTCGCAGTTCCTTAGTTACTATTTGCAGAATTTCATCCTGCGAGGCACTCTTAAAAATATTGGACTGAACTGAGATAAAAAGGAGATTTTTTCTTAATTAGCCATTGTAAACGGTTTGTCCTAAATATGAAAGGACCTAATGTAAATGCAAATCCCCAAAATAACAGGAAGAATGTCAAAAACTACCCATAAATAAAAAAAATTACTCTGTCACTATACATCAGTTGTCCTGCACATCCATTGTTGATGGATAATGAGAGCAGAACCATTCCAAATTTTCATCAGAACTGAACCTTTCTGGTTATCTTCAATCTGGTTTCTGCCTTTCAAACTTTGCCTGCATTTGGAGAAGTTTTTGTTATAAGTACTTCATATATGTCAAGGAAAAATACAGAAGAGTATACTGTACTAAACACCTACAAAGTATGCATGTTAATGTTCAAAGATTTTCTTTCAGTGTAATGGTTTGCAAAATAATGAGGAACATTTGTACCTATTGGTCACATTTCAGTTTCATTCAAGAATAATATAAAGTCATTATACTAGTGAAAATGGAATATAATCATTAGCTCAAATACAAAACACTTGAGTTAGTGCAAATATCTTGAAAATAAAGCCTTCATTGCGTGAAATCTTACTCTCAGTTTAAGTATCATAGATGCACCCATTGGTAATAGTTGTTTTTCCAATAAATTCAATAATGTTGCAAATTTATAAAAGGTAGTTTGAACTGTAAAGAGACGACAGTGCTTACTGATATAATTAAGTCTGCGCGAAATACCTTGGAAGTCATTTTAATTAAGACATATGTTTCAAGGTGTAATGATTTCAGACAGAGTAATTCAAAGATTAAGGACAAGTAACATTATAATGGGATATAATTAATAAGAAAAACAATTCCAGGATATGTTGTAGACATTTAACAGAGCTGATTTTCACTCAGAATATAATGCTGTCCAATTTGTTTTTAATGTAGTCTCTTGCATTTTTTTTCAAAAATATTAAGGTACACAGGCTAAGACTTCTGTTAAAGTAGTAGACAAGTGAATAATGTATTTCTCAGAAAGACACAAGAGTAATCAAAGGAGGTTTTAACCTGTAGTTCAACTGCTAAAGTCAGATTAGCAAACAGCCTAGATGGAGTTCGTAGAATGTGTACAGGAAAGTTTCTTAGAACAGCATGTACTTGATCCAAGCAGCAAGCAGGCTATTCTTGAGTTTGCATTTTGCTCTGAGATAGGATTAATTGAAGATCGCGTTGTAAAGGTGCCTTGAGGTAGCAGCGACCATAGTGTGATATGAATGTATGAGCAAGGATCACGTATAGATCGCGCGGTCCTTTGAGCCTGGTCCACCATTCAATAAGATCATGGCTGACCTGATTTTAACCTCAGCTCTACATTCCTGCATACCCCTGACAACCTTTCATTCCCTTAGTAATCAACAGCCTTAACAGTCTTTAAAGATTTTGCATCCACTGTGTTTTGAGGAAGGGAAATTGAAAGACTCAACCCTCCCACAGAACATTTTTCCCCTCATCTTTGTCTTAAAACCACGACCCCTTACTTTTAAACTGTGACCCCTAGTTCTAGATTTTTCCATAAGAGGAAACATCCTTTCACATCTGCCCAAGCAAGTGCTCAGGTCTCGTGTTTCAATTAAGTCACCTCTGATTCTTTTAAACAGGCCCAACTTGCCTAGCCTTTCTTTATAACACTAATCTGCTTGTTCAGTTCTGATTGAATTTTACATTCAGTTTGAGGCTAAATGAAGTGAGTCCAACAGTATTTCATAATCTTCAAATAAAGACAATTATGAGGACATGAAAGTAAAGCTGGCTAAAGTAATCTGGTAGATTAGTTTAAAGCCTTGGCCAATAGAGATGCACTAAATGAGAAATTTCAGATTATACAGAATGTTATATATTTCAATGAGTAAGAAAAATTCTAGGTAACACACACACCATCTGTGGTTAACTAGAAATGTTAAAGACAGCATCAAGCTACAAGATGAAGTAATAGTTGTGCAAAAACAGGCAGCAGGTCAGAAGATTGTACAGAATATAAAAATCAACAAAGAATGACCAAAAAAGGTGAAAATTAAAGTGGAAGAGATAGCTATCCAGAAATATAAAGACAGACAGTAAGAATTTCCATAAATATTTAAAGAGTTACCAAAGTGAACAGAGTCAACAAGGTTTTGAGAAAGAGGAATTGTTTGACCAATCTATTGGAGCTCTTTGAGAAGGTAAAACATGTTTGGAGAATTGGAAATAATGGATGCATTGTACTTACACTTCCAAAAGGAATTTGATAAAATGACAGATTAGAAGTCATTGCAGAAAATAAATGCTCATGGTGTAGGGAGTAGCATTTTGGAATGGATAGAAGTTTGGCTGGCAAACAGAAAGCAGAGAGCAGATACAATTGAAGTTTTTCCAGGTTGGCAAGATGTAACCAGTGCTGTGCCACTGGTTATTGGTGCTGAGACCTCAACTGTTTATAGTTTATACAAATGTCTTGGATAAAGGAACTGATAGTAGAGCTGCCAAATTTGCTGACTACACCAAGGTACCTAAGTTGTGAAGAGGACATGAAAAGGTAACAAAAAGATATTGATAGGTTAAATGAGTGGGCAAGGATCTTGCATGTGAAATACAATGTGAGAAAATGTCAAATATTCCATTTTGGCAAGTAGTATATAAAAGAAGCACGTTATCTAAATGTAGAGAGATTGCAGAGGTCTGAGCTGCAGAGGGATCTTTTACCTTGTAAAAGATTAGTACACATTTATAGCAACTAATTAGGAAAGTTGATAGAATGTTACCATTTATTACTAGAGGAATTGAATCCGATATTAGGCAGGTTACGCTTCATTTATACTATGCACTGATAAGACTATACCTGGAGTGTTGTGCACAGTATTGGCCACTTTACCTAAATCAATCTTAGCAACAAACATATCCCTGAGGGTCTTTTATTTGCTGTTGGAATGAAGGGAGAAGGAAAAGGGAAGAGAAAAGTATAAAAATGGCTGGTAGAATAGTAAAATATTTGGGATTATCTTTGCATTCCAAGATGATCTTAAGGATACTAAATAGATTAGGGCAAGTCTGGTGTATTAAAGATCACTGCAGCCATAAACTTTTTGCCACATGTTTACAGGTGCTATTGTAGCATCCATCAATCTGCAACTCAACAAGATTCAACCTGGGCCTGATTTTTATGTTATGCGAAACAAACACTTCCATCATCTCCTCCAAATGTAGACTCTACCATGACTGCGGCTTTCTCAAAGTCCATACAATATGTTTTCCAATCTGACTCTGCTCAAGCTACTGCTGTATTCATCCTTTACAAGATTTGTACCCTATCAGTGTGTGACTGTGTCATACATCTGGTGAGATCATTGGCTCTTTCTTCTGGCACTGCACCCTGGTTCTTGGATAAACAAGATGTGTAGTGACTAGGGTTTTAATTTCCTGCCAAGTTTTTCTTAAATAACTATGCAATGTGCATCCATTCACAACAAAACAATAGCCCTCCTTTTCTGAACTCATTGGCAAAGTGCGGATGATGTATTACAACAGAGAATATCAGGAAATTCTGGACAAGGCAAGTTTGGTTATGAATTTCAGCTAGAATGAAGTGATTGAATGTTCCAGCGGAAAATTGTGCTCAATGCAATCCTGAAAGGGTTTACGTAATGGGACTTTGAATCCCAATTTAACAGAGAATGTTTGCAAGTTTTATTGCAGTAGGATCCAGCCTATTACTGGCTACATACTGTTTTGACCGGCCCTCAAAGCAGGATAATCAGGATAATCCTCACTAATACAAATTATCTAGTAAATTACAGAAAAACAGATTAATAACATTCTGAAATTTCCCGCAGAACATCTGATGATGGCATGAAAATTTTGGTCATGTAAGATCTGTTCATAGAATTACAGATATAAGAATTGTTCAATCTGTGACTTTGATAGCTCTAATAGGCAGTATTTAATGGAATTGACAGGGATCACATTTTCACCACCACATCCCACACTCCCAATATCTTCTGTTCAGCCAGGGGCAGGTTCGGAGACACAAGCCACATAGGGTGTGATGGGTAGGAACCCACAAACAGAGCCGACAGGATGTTCTTTTCAGATTCCATGCATGCCCGCTGCCTCAATTACTATTGGCCGAATACCAGTTCCGGTGGAAAATAATTGCCCAGGTAAGGACCAGTCCATGATCCTTTTGCTCCCGATGTAACTTTGGCAGGGGCAGGAAGGTGGTGATATTCCTACCCATTGCCCTCCCACCTGATCAAAAGCTCCAAATCACACAGGTTCACATTAAATTTCACCTAGTCCGTGGATTCAACTTTTTTGTTCAATTCCCAAACTTTTACCATTCAAATTATCAATAATTCACGCTCCTGGATCTGAACGGTATTTTAACTGGTTTCAGTGCCTTAATTTTCTTTAATTTCCATCAGTTCAACCATAACAAAACAACTACCTCTCAGCTCTGAGCTGTGTCACGACTTTTTTTTTCTTAGCTAGGTTTGCCAGATTTTCCAGCAGGTGTCAAGACCCTCGTGTTAGGCCTATATGAACTCCTAGGCCCACCCATATCCTCTGGTGAACAATGGTGCAACATTCCAGCATCCATGTTGGCCATCTGATAGAGGGTGGATCCTCAATGCTGTAATCATAAGCTTAGGGCCTGTAGATATGTCAGGCTGGCAACCCCACTCAGAAAGATAGGCAGTGCTGACACTGGTAGAGGAGCATAAGGCTGCTTCAGTACAGTGGTCTCTTCAGCAGCCTCTATAAAAGTGATAACTCTAAAAGTCACAAAGCCGAGTGAGCCATCAACCAAAGGGACACCCTCCATACTGCTATTCCTGCATGGGGTCGTGGCCTTTCCTCCTTGTGACCTGTGATTAAGTTTCTGGTCATCAATCCTAGTAGCAGAGACAGTCCAGTTCTGATGGTCACCCAGCAGAAGGGCAGGCAGGACACTCCGATATCAGGTAAAATAATGCCACCAGTGCACGATGGTCTGAATCATGGAGTCTTAATTGCATTAATTAGTTGCCTAGCTCTGAGAAACAGATAACAGTCTCAGTCGCCAGTTTCCAGTCCACCCCTGAGAAAACACTATGGAGGGAGGATTGTGTCAGGGAGTGTCTCACTGTACCTCATATCAACTTTCTAGACACCTTCCAGCTCCAACTCTTTGTCCATTGGGCTAGAAAAATTCAACCCATCATATGAGTTTCCAGCTAGGTGTCTTGAAGAAATCCTGAAGAACATTGACTGCCCCTTTCCTCTGGATGTTGTCTGGCTTGCTCTGTTCTTCCAGCATCCTGTTTGTTTACCTTGGATTCCAGCATCTGCAGTTCTTTTTTTATCTCTCTCCCACTCATTGTGCTGGGTTAAGATTCCTATGTAATTCTAATGTTTGCTTGGTCCATTTGGAGATACTTGAAGAATTTCCAATCAACTGCAGCAATTCATCTTATCTTCAGTTTCTGTCGTTCATGTGTCCTCATGATTTCTGATCCCGAATCTAGACTCCATGGGCTAGATTTTGTTTCCCGACGCAGGTCTTGCCCACTAGTTGGAGAACTGCTGGGAAATCAATACAGTTGTTGTGGCAATGAACCAACTGAATAAAATGCCTATCCCTGACTAGTTTTGGGCTTTTCCCAGGATTTAAAACAAACAGGTCACCAATTCTGCTGTTGAGACCTGCCAGCCAATCTAATACCAGCCTGTTAATAGTAGCTCTCCATTACAGATAATTGTATTGAGAGTGATGGCTGCAATTAGTCATAGAGAGATACCTTGACCAGAGATTATGGGATCCTTGAACAGAAGGAAATTAACAAGATTTGGTGTCATGGAGTATGTTGGGTGCCTGAAGTCAAAATAATGAGCAGAACTAGCCAGTCTGCATGTTTGCCACATTAGCCCATTCCCACCACTGACCTAATGGGGGCTGGGTGGACGTGTGGAGGAGATGGGAGTGGGGGGTTCTCATTTTACCTGCTAAAAAGAATGAGCCACATGACCTTCCATATGGTTATGCAGGCTCTCTTGTCACTTTCTATTAAGTCCAGCCCATGTTCAGAATTCATCCAACATCCAAAGCACTGTTCAGACTAGCAACTGTTGGGAAGAAATTTAACTTTGGTGCAAATGAATACCAAACCTGTGCACTTGAAGAATTTCCTTCTTGGAATTCAAAATGTCACCAGCTTCATGAAATATTGTGGCTGTTACGTTAAATCAATGGATAACTGATTTATTGTAAAATCATCATAGTGGTCAGTCCCAAATAATGATGACAATGCATATAAAATGAACCCCTTTTATCAAAGCTTTTTACCTTACATTCATCAGGATAATTCATAAGAATACCAATGTAAGGGGGAGCAACCATGTTATATTGTATGAGGAGAGCATACTGATCTATTGGCAAGTGGACTCTGAACAGTAGGGATTTTGCTTTGGAAAATGCACCAGTTAGATGATAGCTGGAAGCCTGGCCATTCCACATTTCTAATATGTAATAGAACCCAGATGGTATTTGCTCCTAATAGGATGCTGCCAGAAATTCAAAAAGATGGTCTGCCTATCATGAAAATGGGTAAATTAGTATATGAATTTCTGAGCCAGTGTGATGCTAGATACGTAGGCCATACATTCCAATGACAGACAGACTATACCAAACAGCATAATCCTCCAGCTAGTTGCAACAGGAAAGGTACTGACCATAACAAACAAGCCTATATCTCAAATATTAGAAAAGAATCTGTAGTTGAATGACATTTGCTAAATAAACCTAATTGCACAAAAAAGTGCATTGACAACTAATTTTGAATTGTCAGTTGAGCTCACAGGAGGCACACTTGCATGTACTGGAAGTTTATATATGTCTGGTGTATAGTATAGTTAGTATCTTGCTTGTGAATTTAATTGACAGTGAACTGCCAAGATTTATTTAAATTTGGATATAGTACCTTTACTCTAGTTAAAGAATTTTTCTGAGGGATGAACCAGAGAGTAGCTGCCATCTATTTGTTCAGTTGAAAAATGTGCAGACTGTGCAGTTTGCAGTCAGAAAGAACATGTGCTGCATTCAAATTTAAATAAGTCTTGGCAATTAACTGTCAGTCATCATCTATCTGGTGCTTTCTCCATGGCAATGCCTCTATCGATCACAGTCCACTTGCCAATCAATCTTTGTGCATTTATCTCATACAGTATAAAAATGCTGTTTTCCTCTACATTGATAATTGCAAATGTCAAGATGAAAAGTTTCGACAAAATTTGTCCTTTTTTCAACAATGTTCAAATTCTGTACTACCAAGCAACTGCAAATAGAATAAGTAATCATTATTTATAACATAGTTACAGACAATTATTAAAATAAAAAATGTGTAAAATAATAAAAAGATTTACATAATTGTGAACATTTCAGCATATAAATAACTACAAAATGTTGCAAAAATCAGGACTCCTTAATGTATAGAAATTACGCTTGTGATATAGCTGGGAAGAACTCGCAATGCTATCAATTTCAGCTATGCAATTTAATGTTTTAAGTTTGAAAATCTGCAATAATGATCTGCATTCTAAATATGCACGAGTGGGCAGTCAGATGTGATGCAAGAGACAGGCTTGTGCCAAACGGAAACCTGACCTCGAAAATAGATGACCGGAAACTTAGTCATCGGAGTAGGTCTTAAATAGTGTCTTAGAGGAGGGGAGGGTGATAGAGAAAGGAAAGGTTTGTGAAGGGAATTCCAGAACTTTGAGTACAATCAATTAAAATCAAAGATATATGAAAGGCCAGAACAGAACAGTACAAATATCTTGGAAGATTGTTGTGCAGAGGACATTAAAAAGATAAGGAGGATCATGCCATCCAGCGCTTTCAAATCACATGGAAAGTTTTAAAATTCAGCTTTGCCAGATCAGGAGCCAGGATAGGTCAATGAGCACAGAATGATTGTGAATGAGACTTAGTTAATGTAGAACGGAAAATTTGGAAGCTGGCCAGAAGTGCATTGGAATCATTAAGTCAAGACGGAATAGAAGCTGGGATGAGGTTTGCAGCAGCCAATGAACTGAGTAAAGCCGAGTGATGTAGCAAAGATGGAAGTAAGTGGTTTTTGCCATAGAATGAAATGGGTGGTTGGAATCTCATCTTGTAGCCAAATGTGTGAACAGCCTTGTTTAGCCTACATTGCCAAAGACAGGGATAGCAATGAGGCTGCCATATCCTCTTTGAGACGCACTGGTGAAGTTGAATTTTGCTTACCTTTTTCCAGCATTTCTCACACTCCACTTGAAAAGATCTTCACCTCTTCTTTTTATTCAGCATTTTCAATTCAGTGACCAGTGATTTTTCTCATTGTTAATATCTATTATGCTATGTTTAAGGCCAGATTTGTACTCTGATTGTTTCCAGTAATGTAGCACCAGGATTTTTAGAACTCCTTCATTTTTCTTAGTTCTCCTGAACTCCCTCAGTATTCCCCATACCCAAGTGCTCACCTTTTCACCAATTGTTTCCACAACTCAGCTCTGTTCCACCTTAACTTTAATATGTGGTCATGCCTGACAAAGCTGGTAGAATACTTTGAGAAGATAACGAGCAAGTCAGGCCACGGAGATGGGGGTGGTTGCAGCAGACATGCTATATTTGGATTTCTAGAAGGTGCCATGCAGGAAGCTGCTAAATAAGCTAAGAGTCCATGGCATTAGGGGCAAGGTACTGGCATGGATAGGGGATTGGCTAACTGGCAGAGAGCAGAGAGTAGGGATAAACAGACCTTTTTCAGGGTGACATCCAGTGCTAATGGAAAACTGCAGGGGTCAGTGTTGGGACCTCAACTATTCACATAATACATTAATGAATTAGTGATTTAATGTCACACATATCTAGGGAGATACAATGAAAAGTGTTCTGCCGCCACAATCCAGTGCCATTTTGAGATACAAAAGAGTAACAGAGAGTACTTAAGAACGAACAAAAGCAGAAGTTGCTGGAAAAGCTCAGTAGGTCTGGCAGCATCTGTGAAGAGAAATCAGAGTTAACGTTTCAGGTCCAGTGACCCTTCCTGAGAATTGATGGTAGCTAGGAAAATTCAAGAAATGTTCACACTTAGGCCCTATGAAGCCAAGAGTTCCCAATCTGCCATCACTGCAGCCTCCCCACAATGCTAGGAAGATGAAGAAAAGAAAAAGAAAAAGAGGAGAAGACAAAAAGGAGAAAGAAGAAAAGAATTCAGCCAGCCTGGAGTGGACAGGCTTGTCCCGAACAATACCTGCTAAGCCAGTGCCGCCATCTTGAGAGAGGAAACGATTTAGACAAGAGAACCGAGGGCATTGTTGCTTAATTTGCAGATGACAGAAAGATAGGTGGAGTGGCAGGTAGTATTGAGGATGTAGGGATGCTGCAGAGGGATTTAGGCTAGGAGAGTGGGCAAAGAAATGACAGATGTAATACAATGTAGGAAAGTATATGGTTATGCGCTTTCGTAGAAAAAATAAAGGCACAGGCTTTTTTCTAAATGGGGAAAGGCTTTGGAAATCTGAAGCACAAAGGAGCCTGGGAATCCTTGGTCACAATTCTCTCAAGGTTAACATACAGGTTCAGCTGGCTGTTCGGAAGGCAAGTGCAATGTTAGCATTCGTTTCAAGAGGGTGACAATGCAAGAGCAGAAATATATTTCTGAGACTGTATACAACTTTGGTCAGAATATGTTTGGAATATTGTGAGTAGTTTGGCCCCTGTATGTAAGGAAGGATGTGCTGGAGTTGAAGGAGGTCCAGGGAAGGTTTACTAGAATGATCTGGGGATGAAGGGCTTGTCATACACGGAGTATTTGAGGACTTTGGATGTGCAGTTGATGGAGTTTAGAAGGATGAGAGGCGATCTGTTTGAAACTTACAGAATACTACATTTCTGGATAGAGTGGACATGGATAAGGTGTCTCCACTTGTAGAAGACATTAGGATTCAAGGGCACAGCCTCACATGAAGGGATGATCCTTTCAATCTGAGATGAAGTGGAATTTCTTCAGCCAGGGTGTGGTGACTCTGTGGAACTCATTGCCGCAGAAGGCCATGGAGGCCAAATCATTGAGTATATTTAAGACTCAGATGGTTCTTGATTGGTAAGGGGATCAAGGGATACTGGGAGAAAGCAGGAGAATGGGGTTGAGAAACAGTTCAGTAAAGATCAAACAATGGAGAAGACTCAATGGGCCAAACGGCCTAATTTTTCTCTTTAGTCCTATGGCCTCCTTGAGCACCTTAGACTATACCACTCTTCTAACATGCAACTGACCCTGTATGTAGCTTAACATTCCAGCCAATACTTCCAGCCAGGCATGATCCATACTTCCAAACCAGCCCTAAATTTTGCCTCCATCCCCTTTTGAGTGAAATTTAAAAGAGAAGACTTCTAGGTAATAAAATGTAATGTTACCATGCTAATTGGTGGGTAATTGTTTGTGACGCTGCTTTGAAAATCACTTCTATCCACTTTCAAACAGATTAATTAGGGACAGGGGTCAATGTAATTTGGTATGGATCAAGAACAGTACTAGTTGCAGGTTGGTGAATTTCAAAATACAGTAGTCATCTAATAGGCACCAGATGATTAATAATGCTAAGCAAATACATACTAAAATTATAGTGAGATTCGAAATGCATTGCTGAAGCTGAAAATTCCTGAGAATATCTCAAAATGTTCTGCAACTAAGAACACTGTAAACAAAGGAAAATTTAAAAAAAGTAAGAATTCACAGATAGCTTTATTTACTCAAGATTTTTTCACATTTGCCTTTATTGAGAAAGATCAGGCAGATTGTCGGAGTTAGAATTCAGGTTGCCAGGAACAGCAGAAGAGACAGCAGATAGTATGCAAATCCAAAAAAATGGGTTACATTGATCTACAAGTTGCTATCAAACTAGTAGCAAGACTAAAAGCACTCACCATTATTTATGTGCAGTGACACTGTGACTTCTGGTAATATTAGATGATAAATTTACATCAGAAATCAAAAGTGTGCTTTCAGGTGTGTCCCATTCTGCCATTAACTGCGAAAATGGCAAGTTGCTGCCTCCACTGTCCCCATCCCCCAACTTGAGTGATATAAGTTCTTCATTGGTAAGTACAATGTTAAATAGCCAGAGAGTTACGTCACATCATTTTAAGCCAAACAACCATCTTATTGACATGTTAAGTGTTAGCTTCTACCAATCACCTCCTCAAAAATTCTCTCGAAAAGGAAATCAACATTTAAAAAATGTCCTGCATCTTTTAATCATTGTTCCAAATTTGAAAACAAATGTTTTTTGTTTCTCATTCTCTCTTCTCTGCCTCAGCATTCAATCTGTCTCTCCCTTGATTTATTTTTCTTTCTCTTTCTGACGTGACATTGAATTTACCATTTTAAATTGCACACATCCTGGTCAGCCCTTAAGGTGCTAATTTATTCTTACAAGGTCAAGATCATCCCGTATTCAGATAGTTGAAGATGTTGCATTGATTTAAAAGGATACAACTTGTCAGAATTTTCCATCTTGCACTCAGAGTCATAGAATCATAGAGATATACAACACGGAAACAGACCCTTTTGTCCAACTAGTCCATGCTGACCAGATATCCTATATAAATCGAGTCCCATTTGCCAGCATTTGGCCCATATCCCTCTAAACCCTGTCTATTCATATACCCATCCAGATGCCTTTTAAATGTTGCAATTATACCAGTCTCCACCACTTCCTCTGGCAGCTCATTCCATACACACACCACCCTCTGTGTGAAAAAGTTGTCCCTGAGGTCCCTTTTATATCTTTCCCCTCTCACCATAAACCTACACCCTCTAGTTTTGGACTCCCCCACCCCAGGAAAAAGACCTGGGCTATTTACCGTATCCATGTCCCTCATGATTTTGCCAAAAGGACAATTTGCAAGAAAACCAATATAAAGGGAAAATAACATGTATACTTTATGAGAAGAGTGTGCTGATTGGCTGGCAAGTGGATTCTGATTGATAGAGCTATTGTCATGGTGAATACATCTGTTAATGCTGATTGGTGGTTAACTTCCAGGCATCATTTTAAATATAAAACCAGTTGACTCTGGTTGATCGGTTAACTATCATGAGAAATAAACCAGTGAATGGTGGCCACCTATTTTTTTGAAGTGAAACAGGCATAATGCATGTACATGCTCTTTATATTTGCTAAGAATGGTGCCCTTTTGAAATCATTGCACAGAGGCCAGTTCCCCTCACTAAGTCACCCTTTATTTACTAGTGCATAGTACACAGGCTGTGGCCATCCAGCTCAGAGTCAGTCTTCAACTGAGGAGCATCTAATCTTCTGCCTATATTGTTCAGCCAAGGCTTTCCTGATTGACCTGGGTTAGCATCCCTAATCAAGGACCTCACAGTCAACGAGGTCTACCCAATCACTACAATTTACATTAATAAATGTAGCTTCCAGTACACATATGTGCAAGTCGCCCTGACAGTCTTAAACAAAAACAGAACTTGCTGGAAAATCTCAGCAGATCTGGCAGTATCTGTGGAGAGAAATCACAGTTAACGTTTTGGGTCCAATGACTCTGTTCTGAAGAAGGGTCACTTGACTCAAAACGTTAAGTCTGATTTGTCTCCACAGATGCTGCCAGAACTGCTGAGATTTTCCAGCAATTTTTGCTTTTGTTTCAAATTTCCAGCATCCACAGTTCTTTGGGCTTTCTGACAGTCTTAAATTGGTTGTCAGCATACTTCTTCATACCCTCAGGATTATCTGGCGAGTGCTGTGCAATTGTAGAATCACATCTAATGTTATGCACTGTGTTCAAAGTTTTGTAAGCATGGGATGGTTGGGTACAATCTGTACCTTTCTAGATCTGAACAGGCAAAGGAATTGCTGTTTGATGCAATCTGTCAGTCTTTGGGGTATATGGCCGACATAACTGTCATCACATTGGCACTGAAATTCATGTAAAAGCCAAATACTGCAGATGCTGCAAATTTGCAATAAAAATAGAAAATGTTGGAGAAAAACTCAGCAGGTCTGGCAGCATTTTTTGGAGAGAGAAACTTTTAAAATTTTGAGCCCAATAGGACCTTTCCTCAGAATGGAAGGAGAGTCACATCGGACTCGAAACATTAACTTTTATTGGCAAATATGCTAGCAACATCACATGAGAACATGGGCATTTAATTCCCATCTGCAAGCTTCTGTATCGTCTTCTCAAATATGAAGGAATCCTTAACTATGTTAGTGGAAACTAGTTGAAGAAATTCACGGATCTGTTTTGAATACTCAAGTTCTGAGCTACCAAACAACTATTAGGATGGACAGCCTTAGAAATTATTTTGAGGAATTGATTAGGCTCCACAATGTCTATCAGTGGTTGGCATAAAGAATCATAGAACATAGAACATTACAGCGCAGTACAGGCCCTTCGGCCCTCGATGTTGCGCCGACCTGTGAAACAAATCTGAACCCCATCTAACCTACACTATTCCATTATCATCCATATGTTTATCCAATGACCATTTAAATGCCCTTAAAGTTGGCGAGTCCAATACTGTTGCAGGCAGGGCATTCCATGCCTTTACTACTCTCTGAGTAAAGAACCTACCTCTGACATCTGTCCTATATCTATCACGCCTCAATTTAAAGCTATGTCCCCTTGTACTAGTCGTCACCACCTGAGGAAAAATGTTCTCACTGTCCACCCTTTCTAATCCTCTGATCATCTTGTATGTCTCTATTAAGTCACCTCTTAACCTTCCTCTCTCTAACAAAAACAGCCTCAAGTCCCTCAGCCTTTCCTCATAAGACCTTCCCTCCATACCAGGCAACATCCTGGTAAATCTCCTCTGCACCCTTTACAATGCTTCCACATCCTTCCTATCATGCGCCGACCAGAACTGTACGCAATACTTCAAGTGCAGCCGCACCAGAGTTTTGTACAGCTGCAACATGACCTCATGTTCCGAAACTCAATCCCTCTATCAATAAAACCTAACACATCATACGCCTTCCGAACAACCCTATCAACCTGGGTGGCAACTTTCAGGGATCTATGCACATGGACACCAAGATCTCTCTGCTCATCCACACTACCAAGAATCTTACCATTAGCCCTGTATTCTGTATTCCTGTTACTCCTTCCAAAGTGAATCACCTCACACTTTTCCGCATTAAACTCCATTTGCCACCTCTCAGCGCAGCTCTGCAGCTTATCTATGTCCCTCTGTAACCTGCAACATTCTTCCGCACTATCCACAACTCCACCGACTTTAGTGTCATCCGCAAATTTACTAACCCATCCTTCTACGCCCTCATCCAGCTCATTTATAAAAATGACAAACAGCAGTGGCCCCAAAACAGATCCTTGCAGTACACCACTAGTAACTGAACTCCAGGATGAACATTTCCCATCAACCACCACCCTCTGTCTTCTTACAGCTAGCCAATTTCTGATCCAAACCGCTAAATCACCCTCAATCCCATGCCTCCATATTTTCTGCAATAGCCTACAGTGGGGAACCTTATCAAAAGCTTTACTGAAATCCATATACACCACATCAACCGCTTTACCCTCATCCACCTGTTTGGTCACCTTCTCAAAGAACTCAATAAGATTTGTGAGGCACGACCTACCCTTCACAAAAACGTGTTGACTATCCCTAATCAAATTATTCCTTTCTAGATGATTATAAATCCTATCTCTTATAATGCTTTCCAACACTTTACCCACAACCGAAGGAAGGCTCACTGGTCTATAATTACCAGGGTTGTCTCTACTCCCCTTCTTGAACAAGGGGACAACATTTGCTATCCTCCAGTCTTCTGGCACTATTCCTGTAGATAATGACAACATAAAGATCAAAGCCAAAGGCTCTGCAATCTCATCCCTAGCTTCCCAGAGAATCGTAGGATAAATCCCATCCAGCCCAGGGGACTTATCTATTTTCACACTTGGCAGAATTGCTAACACCTCTTCCTTATGAACCTCAATCCCGTCTAGTCTAATAGCCTGTATCTCAGTATTCTCCTCGACAACGTTGTCTTTTTCCTTTGTGAATACTGATGAAAAATATTCATTTAGCACCTTTCCTATCTCTTCGGAGTCCACGCACAACTTCCCACTACTGTCCTTGACTGGCCCTAATCTTACACTAGTCATTCTTTTATTCCTGACATACCTATGGAAAGCTTTAGGGTTTTCCTTGATCCTACCTGCCAAAGACTTCTCATGTCCCCGCCTGGCTATTCTTAGCTCTCTCTTTAGGTCCTTCCTGGCTTACTTGTAACTCTCAAGCGCCCCAACTGAGCCTTCACACCTCATCTTTACATAAGCCTCCTTCTTCCTCTTGACAAGAGATTCAACTTCTTTAGTAAACCACGGTTCCCTCGCTCGACCACTTCCTACCTGCCTGACAGGCATATATTTATCAAGGACACGCAGTAGCTGTTCCTTGAACAAGCTCCACATTTCAATTGTGCCCAGCTCTTGCAGTTTCCTTCCCCATCCTATGCATCCTAAATCTTGCCTAATCACCTCATAATTGCCTTTCTCCCAGCTATAACTCTTGCCCTGCGGTATATACCTGTCTCTTTCCATCGCTAAAGTAAACGTAACCGAATTGTGGTCACTATCACCGAAGTGCTCACCTACCTCCAAATCTAACACCTGGCCTGGTTCATTACCCAGTACCAAATCCAATGTTGCCTCGCCTCTTGTTGGCCTTTCTACATACTGTATCAGGAAACCCTCCTGCACACATTGGACAAAAACCGTCCCATCTAAAGTACTTGAACTGTAGTGTTTCCAGTCAATATTTGGAAAGTTAAAGTCCCCCATAACAACTACCCTGTAACTTTTGCAAAGAATCATCTTTGCAATCCTTTCCTCTACATCTCTGGAAATTTTCGGAGGCCTATAGAAAACTCCCAAGAGGGTGACCTCTCCTTTCCTGTTTCTAACCTCAGCCCATACTACCTCAGTAGATATGTCCTCATCAAATGTCCTTTCTGCCACCGTAATACAGTCCTTAACTAACAATGCCACACCTCCCCCTCTTTTACCACCTTCCCTGATCTTACTGAAACACCTAAACCCAGGAACCTGCAATAATCATTCCTGTCCCTGCTCTATCCATGTCTCCGAAATGGCCACAACATCGAAGCCCCAGGTAGCAACCCATGCTGCAAGTTCACCCACTTTATTCCGGACGCTCCTGGCGTTGAAGTAGACACACTTCAAACCACCTTCCTGCCTGCCAGTACACTCCTGCGACCTTGAAACCTTATTCATGACCTCACTACTCTCAACCTCCTGTTCACTGGAGCTACAATTCAGGTTCTCACCACACATCCCCCCAGCTGAATTAGTTTAAACCCTCCCGAAGAGCATTAGCAAATTTCCGCCCCCCCCCTCCCCCAGGATATTGGTACCCCTCTGGTTCAGGTGTAGACCATCCCGTTTGTAGAGGTCCCACCTACCCCAGAATGAGCCCCAATTATCCAGGTATCTGAATCCCTCCCTCCTGTACCATCCCTGTAGCCACGTATTCAACTGCTCTCTCTCCCTATTCCTCACCTCGTGAGCACGTGGCACAGGTAACAAACCAAAGATAACAAGTCTGCTTGTTCTAGCTCTAAGCTTCCACCCTAGCTCCTTGAATTTCTGTCTTACATCCCCATCCCTTTTCCTACCTATGTCATTGGTGCCTATGTGGACCACGACTTGGGGCTGCTCCCCCTCCCCTTTAAGGATCCCGAAAACATTGGCTAAGAAATTAACTTTACTTTGATTTAAAAAGTAAAATAAAGGGATGTTAAACATTTAAGGCCGAAAACAAGTTTATGACCTTCGTACATCAGGGTTGATGTTAGACTAATTAGAAAATATTGCAAGAAATGAAGAAAAATCCAACCACATTCAATAACCAGACTGGAAATAGACTAATAGACTGGAAATGCAATTCACTGCAGACATACATAAAGTAATTAGTGTGGAGGCAAGTGACCTGAAGAGGAAGCATGTGTTGAATGGATCATTCGATAGTTTTCTGTTCAGGAAAATATCATTATGCCATAATCGATAAATTTATGCAACTCTCTGAATGTGCTGCAGTGGCAGTATTTACAATAGCCAACAGATAGAGTACAAAGCTGAATTGTTGTACAAGTTTTGGCTAGTCCACATCTGAATGACAGTGGAATTCTAATCACTTAATCACATGGAGATCATATAAAGCATACAAAAGTGAACAATGCAGATGATTACAGATATCTGAAATTTAAGACAGGAAACTTAGAAAATTTGTTTGTTCTTGTTACAAAAAAAATGAAATTTTGTGATGGTTCGTTGGAAGGCAAGTCGTGAGGTTGAAATAAGGATTCTACAGAGCGATTTAGAGACATTAAGTGAGTGGGCAAAAACTTGGCAGATGGAATATAATGTGGGATAATGCGAAATTATGCACTTTGGTGGGAAGAATAGAACAGTTTTTTTAGTCTGATTTGTTGTTGTCATATGCATCTAAGTACAATGAAAAGTTTTGTTCTGCATGCAGTGCAGGCAGATCATACCGTACAAAGATGATAGGGTGATTGAACAGAACGAGCAATACTGCTGCAAAGAAGGTGCACAAAAAACAAGATCAACATTAGATTTGAAATTCAAGAGGCCCATTCAGAAGTCTAATAATAGCAGGGAAGAAGCTCTCCTTGAACCTATTGGTTCGTGTGTTTAAGCTTTTGTACCTTCTTCCTGACTGAAGAGGTTGGAAAAGATTACAGCTGGGGTGGTAGGGGTCTTTGATAATGTTGGCTGCCTTTCCACAGCATCAAGAAGTATAGATGGAGTCAATGGTTGGAAGGTTGGCTTGCGTGATGGTCTGGGCTGTGTTCACGACTTTCTGTAGTTTCTTACGGTCCTGGGCAGAGTAGTTGTTGTACCAAGCCATGATCCACCTGGATAGAGTGCTTTCTATGGTGCATCTGCAAAAGTTGGTGAGCGTCCTTATGGACATGCCAAATTTTTTTAGCCTTCTGAGGAAGAAGAGGTGTTATTGTGCCTTGTCGCATCAACGTGGGAGGTCCAGGACAGAATTTTGAGCGTCACTCCTAGGAACTTGACTGTCTGAATCATCTCCACCTCAGGAGAGTGGAGTGATGAGTGGAGAATGAAGAAAGAGTGCAGAAAGCTACAGCATAGAGGGATTTAGGTGTCCAAGTGCACAAATCTCAAAAAGCTAGCAACAGCATTTAGTGGTTAATAGAGAAGGCAAATGGACTGTTTATCTTTGTTTAAAAGGGAATGGTGTATTAAAATAAGGAGTTCTGACTAATACTATACAAAGCACTCGTGAGACCACAGCTGGAATTCTGGGAATAATATCAGTCCCATTATCTAAGGAAAGGTCTCCTGGAACTGAAGATAGTCCAGAGATGGTTCATTAAGTTGCTCCTACAATGGAGGCATTTTCTTGTGTAGAGAGGTTGAGTAGATTAAGTCTATACTCATTCGACTTTAGAAGAATAAGAGGGGGTCTTATTGAAACACTTAACTTTCTTAAGGAGCTTGACAGGATAGATGCAGAGAAGTTATTTCCCTTGTAGGAGAATCTAGGACCAGAGGGCATAATCTCCAAGTAAGGGATCACCCATTGAAATGAAGGGAAATATTTTTGTCTCAGAGGACAGTGAATCTGTAGATTCACTATCAGAAGGCTGTAGATACTGGGTCATTAAACATATTGCAGGCTGAGATCAAGAGGTCTTTTTTAATCTATGAGGAAATTAAGAATTATGGGGATAAGACAGAAAAGTAGAGCTGAGGGTTATCAGATGAGCCATAATGTCATTGAATGGCACAGCATACTCACTGAATAGCTGACTTGTTTTCCTCCATCTCATTGACTTATGGTCTTAAACAAGGAATTAACAATGATTGAATTGGCAGAAATCAAGAGTTCAAAAGATGAAATGCAAATTACTTTTAAGTGGTGGAAGTTTAGGCAATGTTTATCTGGAAGGTAATAGAGATGTTGAATGAGTTACCAGGGATGGCCTGTAAAACAAAGAATCAAAATTAGTTTAATAAGATACAATTTTTGAGGAAGAAAATATTAAAGTTTATTCTAAGACTATTGGTGGTTCTTTGGAATTAAGGATGAATCCTGTCAGACAAGGCGAGTCATCAGATGAGTCGCAAGTTTGGACCCTCAAGCTTTTTCACAGCGGGAACACTTTGTTGCCAGTGCAATTGGAGGTGACAGTGTCAGGTTATCTTATTCCTTCTTCCTTTGCTGCCACCTGTCAACCTCATGACTGAGTCCTTGAGACTTGAAGTGGCTTGTGCCTTGATGAATCAGGAGGAGCCACATTGAGTGTGTGATAGCTTTCTTCTCCCAGTCAGTGGTCAATGACTCCATGCTTTAGAGTGGCCTTGAGTGTGTCCTCACACTTTTATCTTTGGCTACCTTTTTAGCATTGTCCAACAGAGAGCTGGGAGAAGAGATGAAATCCAGGGAGGTAGTTTCCAGGCAATGCAGACGTAAATACCCATCCATCGAAGTTGTTTCTTCAAAAGCAGTGATTCAATACCGGTCAATGAGGCTTCAAAGAGAATGCTTGCATTGATCTAATGATCCTCCCATTTGATCTCCAGGATTCAACATTGACACCTGTAAAGCCCAACCACAGCTAAACCCCATAGCCTCTTACAGCCCAGTCTAGACCCAGCCAACAAGCCCATGGACACACTCACCTCAGCCCCCTCCCTTCTAAGTTGCTCGTGTAATCATGGGGCTGATTCCCTCTGGTGCTTGCTGCTGATAGTTTCACCTGGATCTCTGATCGGAGCAGCAACTTCTCACAGATTCTGCCTCCCTCACTCACGGGGCTATCCTTCCTCTGATTGGCCCTGTCCCATTGCATTTTAACTGCTGTCATATTCACTCTGCAGCGCAGGAACAAGCTTTTCAATTCAGCTGCTCCATGTAGTGTTTATATTCTGCAGGGGTACCCTTTTACTGCTCATGCCCTCTGTGGTTCTTTTGCTGCAGTTTAACACCCAAATTCAGTTCCTACAGCTGTAATCTGTGACAAAGGCTTGTATTGTTGTAATGAGCCTACATTTGAGTGAACTGTATTGTATTGATACTTTCCTAGGCCATCAAAACTATTGTGCACTTAGAAAGACAATAGGAGAACAACATCGAGAATATCTTTGAAAATCTGCTCAAACAATACCGTCCTTTCCTTAGGTTAAAGAGGTCACTCCAGAGGTTAACTTGGATTTGGTGAAGTAAAGGAAGAAACAATCATAACTAGTTAGAATGATTAAATGTGGTAGATTCTTGTACCCAGAGCGTTGCATTCCGAGGTTGATCTTCAATTTGTTCTGCATTACCTCAGCCTGGATTGGCGTGGGAAGACAAGTATTAGGAGCTCTACTGGGCTAACTAGGAGACAGTTAATCAGGGATCTTGCTTTTGATTGTCACTTAGTGACCCCTGTATATATATGTGGAGTTTGAGGACTGAGGGCCTATGTTGATTTCATTGTCCCCAGTGTTTGAGCTCATTATGAAAAATAAACATGCAGGCAAAGTCAGCGAAGGGAGCTAGCACCTATGAACCTGCAGGCCTGTGGGGAAGGGCAAGAAAGAAAATATGCAAACAGCGAAACCAAAGAAAAATAAAAAATGTTGACCCAATGACAGTATTGGAATGCTCTGACCCAGGGAAAAATACTCACCGTTTCAGAATTTAAATTAATGGATGCAAATAGGAAAAAATGCAGATATTAGAACAACTCTACTAAAATGCTTCATATAGTTAGAAATGATAAACCCATTTTGTTTCAGATTTGAAATCCTACTTAGAAAATAATAATTTAATGTAAAGGTAGGGGAGGGCCTATAAGCCTGTAGAGGTTATCTTTAATGAATGATGACTTCAATTCCACTCTGTAACATGTAATTGTTAAATAATATATATTTTTAATCGGGGTGTCAAACAAAATCATCTTGGGACATATTTTCCCAATAATTAATTGGAATGAAATCTTTACTTATGTCTGGTAATCAGAAAATGATTTTCTCGATTTGTAATAAAAACCTCTTAATGTGTATGAAGAAACAGTTTGACAGGGAAGCAAAATTTAAAATATTAAACATTATTAAATTGCAAGGGTAGAAATGAGGTCTTTGGCGCTGATCCATGCAGTGTTGAGGACTCAAGTGGAGTATGATTTGTCAAACCTGTGTTGTTATCAGTATAATAAAACTGTACTGGTCCACAGAGACCAGCAGTAGATAAACGGATCTACACAGACTGCAGCAGGCATATTGAACCATACCAACAGGCAGACTGATCCACAATAGTTGATAAAGACGCTGAGTAAAACACTCTAACAAGGAAATTGTTCCACATGGATCAGCAGCTGTTAAACAGGCTGAAACACACAGACAGGCAGCAGATCAGAAGGTAACAGGTCCAATGGGAATTTCAGCTTGAGGTGACTGGGGTAGTTGGCTGTCCATAGGGGAAAATTGTGGTGGTAGTTAGTACTGCGCCAGGATTTCAATTCAATGGTCACCCAGGAGTTAGAGCAGCTGTTAATTCCTCTGACTTTTCCTGAGTCAGTCACAACTCTCTGAAGTCTTGGAGTCTCATTCCTGGTTTACTGAATTGGGACTTCTATATGGTGTTGAGGTTGGTTGGCTCGCCAAGCTGGTTTGTTGTTCTGCAGACGTTTCGTTACCGTGCTTGGTAACATCCTCAGCGCAGCCTCTGATGAGGCGTCGGTGTGTTTTCCTGCCTGGCTTTTAAACTCTGGGATCCGTTGCGATGGATTGCCTCACTTCTGGGGTTCATCCATAGTGGAATGTATATAGGGTCGACTTCAATGTGTTTATTAATAGCCTGCTTTGTGAAGTGCCTTGCTTCCAGGAATTCTCGTGCTTGTCTCTGCCTAGCCTGTCCCAGGATTTTGGTGTTGTCCCAGTCGAAGTTGTGGTTCTCCTTGTCCATGTGAATTGAGCTGAGTGAGTATTGGTCGTGTCTTTTTGTAGCCAGATGGTGTTCATGTACTCTTGTTGTTAGTTTCCTTCCTATTTGTCCGATGTAGTGTTTCTCGCAGTCTCTGCAGGGGATCTTGTCGATGACATTGGTCCTGTCCATTGCGGGGAGTGGGTCTTTAGTTCGGGCGAGCACTTGTCATCGGGTTGATGTGGGTTTGTGTGCCACTCTGATGCCCAGCGGTCGTAGAAGTCTCGTGGTGAGCTCTGACGTGTCCCTGATGTATGGTAGTGTGATGAGTGTGTCGGGGCGTGTAGAATCTTTCTGATGCTGTTCCTGTAGGCACCTCCTGCCCCAGTTCTTTGGATATCCATTATCCTTGAACACTTGGAAGAGGTATTCCTACCCCTCTACGCCAAGAGGAGGAAGGTTGTATGCCCTTGTGGGTGAGTCTATGACAAAAGAGCATAATCTCAGAATAAGGGGTCACACCTTTAAGACAGAGTTGAGGAGGAATTTCCTCTTTCAGAGACTTGTGAATCTGTGGAATTCTTTACCGTAGAAGGCTGTCACGTCTGGGTTGTTAAGTGTATCCAACACTGAGACAGACAGATTTTTAATCAGTGAGGGAATCAAATATTATAGTGAAAAGTCAGGGAAGTGAAGTTGTGGAATATCAGGTCAGTCATGGGCTGAATGGCCTAGTTCTACTCCTATGTCTCGTGGTCTTATTTCATTCTCCTGTTTCTCCACATAACTAAGAACCACGTCCTCAAGACCATTATAGTGGCGTTCTTTTGTACCGTTTCTAAGACCTAAAGTGTGTTGCTCAAAGCTGTCAAAATGCTCCATCCAAGGCCTATCCAATGATTTATAATGGTTTAGCACAATTTTCTTCCTTTTCAATTTATACATCTACTTATAAAGCCAGTTTACCAAGTATTTTCAGCAACTTATCCTATCATTTTCAAAGATTTATGTACAAACTGTCCCAGGCCTCTTGTTCCAACATCCCCCATACCCTGTAAATTATGTTTTAATGTTGGTTCTCTTAATTCTCCCCACCAAAATGAACTACTTCACCCTTCTTGGATGGCATGGTGGCTCAGTGGTTAACATTGCTACCTCACCGTGCGAGGGACAGGGGTTCAATTCCACCCTCAGGCAGCTGCTTGTGTGGAGTTTGCACATTCTCCTGTGTGTCTGCATTGCCTATCACATCTGAGGATGCACAGACAAGGTAGGTTTGCCATGGAAAATGTCGGGTTACAGGGATGGGGTGGGTTTAGATGAGATGCTCTTTGGAGGATCAGTGTGACTGATCCAGATCTGGACCTTGGAGCTTCACTAAAACTTTTTTGAAAATCAGTTGATGCTCGGTTAATGACCAGTTTATCCCTTTCCCCGTTTTAAACAGATGTATGACCATTGCAATCTTTTAAGTCTCAGGAGAATTGGAAGATTGTAGCCAGAACCAATGTCCTTTTCCACTTACTTACCTCAATGTCCTAAAATACATTGTGTCTGGACTGGATGACTCTTCTTATTTGAATGTTGCTAAGTTTTTAAGTATCTCTTTATTTTTCTCCAGATCAGGATCTCCAGTTCCATCATCCTCTGTGCCAAACCGAACCAAGCATTGATTTACCTTTCAGTCAATTTTGGTCTGAAAGAAGCCAATATTTTCCACGACCTGCCTGTGTTCAGATTTGCTGATTTACTGCAGTGTTAAACATATCTAATAAAATAATGAGTTGGTTTGCACTAGTCATGTGGATACTCTAATTTGACTCATAGATAGAAGGCTTCACAAGGCATCCTCAGTGAAATTATGACATTCTTTGTAAAACCTTTTTCTCCTCAAAAATGTTGATGCTTTTGGTTTAATTGCTACTGTTATTATCCTGCCAACACTTCTTCCCCATCCAATGTCCTAATCACCCTTCCAAAACAAAATTCATTTAACATGCAATTGTAATTCTGATATGAACAAAGAATAGAGCCTAATGCATTGAATACAGATTTGTTTAAGTGGCCCAAGACTACCTGTATCAGATCCCATCCTTTCACATGTGTAATAGCTCAGGCAGCCCAACTGGAAAGGAACATCACTTATTGTTGAACAACAAAATAGAGCCAATACTTGTGACATAGATAAGATAGTCTTAGACCAGGACTGACAGTTTTACAGACCCATCCCTGTATCTGGTTTAATTTTTTTTAAAAGTCCACAAGTGCATTTACACACAATGAACAGTTTTCCCACCACCAAATCGCCATTGGGTTTGCTTTATAAAGGGCTCGGGTTCCAGCTGGGCAGGCCATTGCCTGTAAAGAATATAGAACATAGAACAGTACAACGCAGTACAGGCTCTTCGGCCTACGATGTTGTGCTGACCTATTATCCTACTCTAAGATCAAACTGCCCTGGATACCCTGCGTTTTACTATCATCCATGTGCCTTGAATGAACTCATCCATGAGTCGCTTGAATGTCCCTCATGTACATGACTCCACTACCACCACCAGCAGCACATTCCACACACCCACCACTGTCTCTGTGAAGAACCTACCACTGACATCTCCCCTATACCTTCCTCCAATCACCTTAAAATTATGCCCCCTCATGATAGTCATTTCGACCCTGGGAAAAAGTCTCTGACTATCCACTCTATCTACGCCTCTGATCACCTTGTACACCTCTATCAAGTCACCTCTCATCCTTCTTCACTCCAATGAGAAAAGCCCTCGCTACCTCAACCTTTCTTCATGTGACCTGCCCTCCATTCCAGGTAGAATCCTGGTAAATCTCCTCTGCACCCTCTCTAAATCTTCCACATCCTTCCTGTAATGAGGCGACCAGAACTAAACACGATATTCCAAGTGTGGTCTAACCAGGGTTTTATAGAGCTGCAGCATAATCTCGCGGTTCTTAAACTCAGTTCCCCTGCCAATGAAAGCCAACACACCATACACCTTCTTAACAAAGCTATCAACTTGGGTGGCAACTTTGTGGGATCTATGGACGTGGACCCCAGGATCCCTCTGTTCCTCCACACTGCCAAGAATCTTGCCATTAAGCCTGTATTCTGGATTTGAATTTGACTTTCCAAAATGAATCACTTCACACTTTTTCAGGTTGAATTCCATCTGCCACTTCTTTGCCCAGCTCAGCATCCTGTCAATGTCCTGTTGCAACCTACAACAGCCCTCCAGACTGGCCACAACTCCTCCAACCTTTGTGTCATCGGCAAACTTACTGACCCATCCTTCCACTGGTAAATTAACACAGCAGAGCTTGACTAGGAATCAAACCTGGGCTGTAGCACTGAGAGGCCAAATCTTAGCTACTAGACCACCAGGAAAAGCGACAAATGCTATGTTATGAAAGGAACCCATATTCAATGAGGTCCAGAGGGTGATTAATTAGTAATTCCCCATGGCCTTAAAGGGGTTATCACACTCCTCCCCCGCCTGAGTCCAAGAGACTCCCCCCTTCTCCTGCAATAATGAGGTGTCCTGTGTTGTTTTGTCCATGGCGCCATTTCTGTTCCTTTACTGGTCTGATCAAGGTGTATTTAATAATTAGGCGAATGTCTCTTCCTCGAAGACCATTGAAGAGTTACTGCAGGAGGATTTGTCCTCCATGGCCTGTCAGTTGAAACAGCTGCCTCTGTTGAGCGTCCCCCCGAGTTGGTCATTGTGTTTTCTTTTTTGTTTGCGATCTTCTCCCAGTTTTGACCATATAAAATACCAGATCTGATTTTTTTTTAAGAAGAGCTCCCAGAAAACCTTGAGAACCATTGTCAGATTTCCTCACTTGGACCGTGTCTCCCCCAATAATTGTTGAGAGTTAGGAAAAGCTTTGACTCCACTATATTCCTTGGAGTTGGAGTCACTTTTTATGGATTTCTCCTTCTCTGTTGAGAGGGTATAATCCATTCTTGTCAACTCTGTACACAAGGTACATTTCTTCATTTACCTGGAACACATTTTTTTCCCCTTTTTAGCCTGATGCTGGACCTCAGAAAGACACAGGAAAGCTTCCCCCAAACTTTCCTTTGCAGTTGCTCATGCAATTAAAATATATTGCAGATAGACTGCCACTTTGGGCACCCCTTGGAAGATGTTCTCCATTACCATTTGAAAGATGGCATCAGCCAAATATACCCTAAAAGGCAAGTGAGTGCAATGATTCAGTGCTTTCTGAGTATTTACAGTCACATATTTCCTGGATGACCCCCTCAATCTCCAGTTGTAGCTCATATTCAATTTAGAATAGATATGACCACAGCCAGCTTTTCTACAAGTCTTCAATGCATGGTCTAGGGTATCTATCCGCATGGGAAACTCTGTTGTCTGTCAACTCATAATCCTCACAGAGATGGACCGAGTTGCCAGGTTCCTCTAGACATTCCAATTCAGCCTCTGCTCTGGTTCATAGGGCACTGGTCTTGCCTTGGAGTTTTTAGGTCAAGCCTCTGGGTGTACATAGATCTTGCCATCTGGCGCCTTTTTATCTTCCCAAGGCACTCTTCAAAAGCTTCAGGATACTTCCCAATGACTTCATATAGATCTCTAGTACCCATTTCGAAAATCTGTTGCCAATCCAGGCAGATTTTCTGTATCCAGCCCCTTCCCAAAAGAATGAGACCAGGTCTTTGTATCACCATTAGTGGGAGTGAGACTGTCTGCTGTCCCTGTGTAACTGGGGTTACTGTGGTCCCAATAATAGATGAGCGCTGTTCAATGTAAGTGGCCAGTCTAGCCTTGGTGTCTTGCAGGCTGACAGCAAGATGCCCCATTGGGATTTTCTAAAGGTTTACTCCCCAACAATATATAGAGCGGTACCTATATCTACCTACAGGTCGAGGGAGTAGCCTGAGTGGTTATCTTAATTGGAGCCACTTTGGAGCAGTGATACAATTTAGTTGTATCAATTCCTCATCCTCAGCTTGGTTTATTTGCAAAGCTCTGACCTGAAGGGGCTTCACTTTTTGGTCCGGGCGGTATGCATTTCACCTATTTTGCTCACCTTGTCTCAGATGAACTCTATGACCTCCAGTATGGCATGGACATTCCTGCTCCACACTGTATTGTGGAGAAATGTCCCATCCAGCTCTGGAACGTTGCAACTTCTGATTCTAATCACCATTCCTTAGCAACCAACAGGAGTCATGAGTATTATCCACTGGGGACTTGGGACTGCAGTTTAAGGATAGCCCAAGGCCGAGGACGGTATCGCGTATTGAAGCTTGAAGCCCCTGAGCCTCTTTTTTCCATGTTTCTACAGGAAGGGGCCAGTTCTATTGCTTTCTCAAGGTCCAGATCTGGTTCGGTCAATAGCTTCCTTTGAGTCATAAATTATTAATTCCCAAACTAAGCGATTGCTTAACATTTCCCAAATTGCTGACCTGTACTCATAATGTTCTGCCAACATCTGCAGTCTCATCACAAATTCAGTAACTGGTTCTGCAGGAAGTCTGCCTGCCATGTTAAACCCCTAACATTGCAGTAGAACAAATGGTTTGGGGTCATGGTGATCATCGGTTGTTTTATCAAAGGATTTTGACATGGGCTGTTGGATAGGTTAAACTTTTATGATGCTTAAAGTCGGGCCTCACAAGTGATTAGGAGAATGACTTTTTAACAGTGATCTCTGTATATCCAATTTACCTGAAAAAAGTGAGGTTGTTGACTTGCACACCGAGCTGGCTTGTTTTTGTTCAGATGTTTCGATGCCATGCTAGGTGACATCATTAGTGGAACCTCCAATGAAGCGAAGTTATTCTACTCTGCTTGGAATTTAACGGACTGGACAGTAAAAATTCCAAGCGGAGTAGAATAACATGGCTTCATCGGAGGCTCCGCTCATGATGTCACCTAGCATGGCATCGAAACATCGGAACAAAAACAAGACAGCTCGGCAAGCAAGTCAACAACCTCATCCACAACCTGAGCTACAGATCTTTGCCAATATTTTGAGCCTGAAAAAAGTATCTCATTCTTTCAGCGTACTGAGGCCAATCCTCCACGCCCACATCATAATGTACCAGTTTCCCAATATTTTTCATAAATCCCCGTCACAGTATTACTGGGTTTGTTGAAAGGCAAAACTATCCAAAACTTGTCTTTGCTCTCCTCACCAATACAATAACTTAGGGTCCAACTGGAAAGAGGCATCGTTTATTGTAGAACATCAAAATAGAGCCAATACTCATGGTGTACATTGGCTAGTCCCAGCCCAGGGCAGACTGTTCTGCAGACCCATCCAGGTTGGTTAGAAAAATAGGAAAAGTGAAAAAAAAGCAGCATTCATGGGTCTGCTTTTTTTTTGATTTTCCTATTTTTTAACCAACCTGCTCAGTGATGTTACTACACACCTCTGGAACAGGTAGGATGTGAACCTGGGTTTCCTGGCTACATGGTAGGGACAGTACCACTGCACTATAACAGCCCTTGAGTTCCTTTTTCACATATATATATATGTGTATGTATGTGTGTGTGTGTGTATATATCTATATTTATATATATATATACACACACAGTGAGACTAAAATAGAAACACTGCTGTGAAGAGACTTTATTCTACCTTCCACCAGGAAATCACCACTGTGGCCAATAGTGTATCAACAAGAAAAGGCTGTTAAGGGCAATGCTGACATCAAAACGGTGAGGGGGTAGGGAGAGAAGGAATGGACTAAATCAAAATGGAGTTATAATGGGAAATAAAGCACTGTATCCCTGCAGTGCCCACTTCTCCTACTTTATTGGGTCTACTTTATAAAGGGCTCAGGTGATGAGTTCTAACTGGGTAGGCCATTGCCTGTTACCCCAAGGGAGCTCATACTTAACGAGCTCCTTTGGGAAATTAATTAGTGATTCCCCATGGGCCCTAAAGGAGTTATCATGACATATCTCCAACATGACATTGCCCTGAGCTAAACAGAAAATGAACATTGTCAGGCATCTGAAATCCAAAGCCACTATGCTTTATGTTTTGTAGCAAAGCTGCAGCACTATTGAGGGGAAAGGGCAGTTTGCCCTGGTGCTGGGACAAAACCTGTTCCTGTACTCGTGTGAAGTATTTTTTCAAATAGAATTTGTACTACTGGGTTGCAGGGGTATCAAGAGTTTAAAGGATACCATTGTGCATATTTTGTTTACAAAACTTTGGATAAAGTCCAACAGCCACTTTCCAAGTATTTATTATAATCCGGTCCAGAGGTTTGAAAACCTCCCACTAATCAGTTTTGGAAATAGTAGTAAATATTTTGAATGCAAGCAAAGAAGAGGAATCTGGGCAGGGAATTTATAAAAGGCAAGGGTGCTTGGTACACACACAATTAGTTTGAACCATGACAGACCTAAATTTATAACCTGCAGCTGTTGGATGTCTGATACGAGTCTCAGGACTAAACAGCAGTGTGAAACACAGGAACCCAGGGAGACTTCCACAGAAAAACAAGCCCAGCGCAAGAAACTAGGGTAGGAAACAGTTCAACTTGGTAGTTAACCCTGACCTTTATTATATCTGTTACTGTATTTTTAATAAAATGTTATTATTTGTATGTTACCTTTTCTTTAAAAGCAGGTGGAATTTTTGTTTCCAGGCAAGACTCTATTCAGACTCTTCTATTTTTGACAGGTTTCCAGTATGATAAGTGGAGGTGATTGTTGCTTATTATGAGATACAGATAAGTTTTAGTGAAGTTATTTCATATGATCCATAATAAAACCATGCGAGATGTTGCAGTTAATTGAAGCCTAGAGACGTCAGCTCTAAAGCCCTCGGAATTAATCAAGCTGTGTCCTTGTTTATGTATTGAGTTATTAGATCTAGCAGTCATGGGTAATATATTTCACCTTGCTCCTGTTCATGCCACAATTTGCAATGCATAAAAATGTTGAAAAAGCTATCATAAAATATGGTTAAAGTTAATGTTCATATGTGATGTCAATGATAACTTCTGATGTAATTTGCAGAGTTTTCCAGTTTCCAAAAATGCATATTCTGCTTTTAACATTTGTTTTCAAGGGGAGATTACAAATGAATACTTTGACAAACTTAGATGGTAAATATAGACTGACAAGTTTATATAAATTTTCCTGAAGCAATCTGTTAATCTAAGTGTGGCAAAAGTATCAGAGGCAGGGTGTGGCTCAAAAAGTTCCTTTCTACAATTAGACCACAGGCTTCACATTAGAATCTGATAGCGGAGAGGAATGTAATTTACAAATGATGTCATGTAGCAAATTTCAGAGATTGGACAACTTAGACATTTAAACCTTTTAAAACCTAGAATGTCTGCACCCCATCACTCTTCATTATTGCAGCATACCACTCAGCAAATCTTGTCTTTTATAACTAATTTATTTCTGGTTTCTTTTACCTAAGTACATATGAGAAAATGTTTCAATGACTTGATATTTTCTAAATTGCTCTGGCCTGAACTCTTGTTAAATCATCTGTGTGAAGCCAGGGTCATGAAGTCTGTAACATTCACAAACAAAGCCAGACTGGATCTCAGCCTTGCGAAGAAAAATATATTCAATATCAAATCTTAAAAGCAGAACTTGTCAGCATTGTGTATCGTCAAAGTTTTGCAGAGCAAGATTGCAATATTTGTAAAGGAGCAAACAAAGATTCAAAGAGAGTGTGGGCTGATGTTATGAAGCAAACTCAGCAGCAGTTTTATGGCATCAGTCTAGGGGTCATAATGTGATGCCTGACACACCATGTGAGTACATTTCTCTATTAATTCTTTGCCAGGCTTAAAATATCCTTGGACCAGAGCACTGTAAGCACCATGTGTGAATTCCAATGTGAGTCAATAAACAGCTAGAGGAGCTAGTTTGAGCACCAATGCATACTGTCTTTTAATTTAGATAAACTCAAATGTGAGCTCCCAAGTTCTAAATCATCTTTTTCAGTCCCTGTTTCCTGACTTGACTATTGCATTTAATAGAACTGTCAGTCTGATAAGTCAGATCACTAGGCACTTTCAGAATAGATTTAAATGAATTCTTATCACTTAATGAATATATATTTTGAAACTTCAAATTTAAACGTTATGTTTGCTAAACAATTTTAAATATGTGAAGCACTACTTGGAGCGAATTTTCCACTAAATGATAATTCAACTGTTTATTTATTGTTCTTAAAAAGCATTACCAGAATACTCCATTGCTTCATTCCATTAAGCTTCTCATTCCTCAACAATTTCAGCTCCTTTCTAAGATCCTGCCAAACTGCCCTATTCTTGATCACTCCTTTATATACGGTAACTTATTATTGCCTCTTTTATTTCTTGGAGAACAGGCTACTATTGAATAAGGTAATGGTTCAGAAGAAGTGAAGGCTCGTTATGTTGACTCCAGTCTTTCTGCTGATGTCACACACAGCCAGAGGGAGTTCTACATTAGCTTTTGGAAGCAGTAGATGCATCTCTACTAGCTTCCTAAAGTCCTCGTGCCTGTGCCTGACCAAATGTTGTTGTACTCATTGCCATCACGCAAGAAACCTTCTCGCTTTCTAAGGATGGTATCTCTTCAGTAAATACTACACAGTGCTGTATCCTACCATTAATCCCTAAATAAGCCCAAGACAAAACAAAGAAAATGGTGGACTATTGGCAGTGAACTCCCTAAAACAGTCCCCAAAACAACCATATACTGCTAGAGATGGCAAAGCATATGTACCAGAGGGAAAATATCTCACCTACAACTTCAGAAGCATGAAGTCTGTTCTTTCCTTAAAAATAACCCCATGACCATTTCATTTTATACTCCACTTCTATCCTTTTCTTCTCTGATTTTTCTTATGTCTGTGCCTCCTTGCTCCATTTTTATCTCACTCATTGCTGTACCTTGAACTCTTTCAGGTTAGCTTTCAATCCAGTAGAGTTCCAAGCAAAACCTGATCAAATCTCAACTTCTGTATTTTTAAAGAATGATGATTCCTTCTTGTCCTCCTCCACCTGCATAGCTTTCAGAATTGTTGCCCATGGAATCCTCTCAAGCTTCTTCACTGTACTCAACTCAGTGGGATTACAATCTCCTGCTTGTTGGAAAGGAGCCCAAAAGAATATGCAATAGCACTTGGCCTTACATTGCAAGGTTGCTTCTAGTGTATCCCTAAGATTAATTCACGCATCTCTCATGTTTTAGGTATATATGATGATCCTCAGTAGCAACAGAAATGAATTTGTACAGAGATTCTCCTGAATATTTTTCAAAATGCTGCAAAAGTGATGTAAATATTTATCTGAGGCATCTGCAACTCTTGCATTGAAGGTGTGGCAGATGAACAGGAGGAGCATAATATAAGTTCATTCCCTTTAACCATATCTACATATGGAAAAGCTTTCCACATAATACTGCAGCTTTAGTTGTACATCACAACTCTTGACTATTACTGCCCTTATGAATTCTTGCTGTTGATGAACCAAAACTTTCTTCAGCTTAAAATTGAAAGATACAGATTTGGCTTATTTCAGACATTCCATGCTCTTCTTCCCTGCTGTTCTCGGATCAATGTGAATATCAAACCCCCTGTCTCCACAGGTCAGGCCTCAATTCTATATTTATTGTACAATTTTAACTAGAAGGTGCTTCATGGCAACCTGATGTTTTAGGAAGATTATTAGTGCCCTCCAGATATATCCGTTTGCACAAGCGACCACCTGCAGTTTGCTCCAAACATAAATGACAAACTGAAGAAACTTTTTTAATAATATGGCCTGAAATTCCTGGGACAGTGGCATTTCTGGTTGCTCTCCAAGATCCTGGGGGCAGCATCTATGATCAGGAAGAGTACATTGTACTTAGAGATTTCTACAACCTCTTTGTCTCTGCCTGAAAGTGAAACACTTGAAAATCATTTCTCCAGGTGGGCACATCCTGGGCTTGAAACAGAAAGAGTTTTCAGCTGAATGTCTTCAGTTTCAAGGGACCTGTTACCCATTTGAAAGAAAATCCTTTTAAAAGTTGATTAATTCTCTCTCAGGGCCTTCCTGGGTTTTTTCTGGGATATTGGCATTACTTGTGTTAACTTTTAGCTGGTATGAGTTCCGTTAAGAGTACATGGAAAGTCTAAAGGGTGGATTCCCAAAGCAAACCTAGAAACATTCTCAGATTCACTGTCTAGATAGTGAAAGGGGAATGCAAGATATGCTCTTGGTATTCCCTGTTGACTAGATTTTAATGGTCGTGTCTAAAAGTGACAGACTCCTGAAACAATTGGAGTCCAACCCTCCCCCACACCAGAACTTGTGTTCCACTCTGCCCTCTGAACCTGGGATTTTAGGTCCTTGCTCTCTGAGAAAGCAGATCTAGTCACAGCCCTTGAAAGACGGCAGCCTGAGAGGTGGAGGCTGTCTCTGTTGCAGGGGGACATTACTGAATGAACAATCAGTACCACTGCTCATCACGTATCATGAGCTCTCTGTAAAATTATACATTATATGGTAGATTTGCTGCTACCATTCTGTTTCAGGGTAATGGTTGACAGGGCCAGTTTGGTGAAGCGTTGTAGATGGAAAACAAAAAGAAGAGATTCTAGACTTAACAAGATGTAGTTTATTAAATGATAGCAACGAGGCGCAAGTTATATTGATTGTTAGAGACACTATGAGGGAGACCCAGATGGTAGGTCTCTCCCCATGTCCATCTGACATCATTGGAGTAGATTACACTTAACTTTCAAATCTTTACACCTTTAAACCACAGGCATAATAGCATCTTCACCCTCTGAAAGGCATTCAACCGAACAAAATAGACAGCAACTGAGGCTGGTCGGTCATCCCCTTTAGAGCAATGACCAATGGCTATAGCTGTGGCCTGCTGTCAATAGTGTCTTAGATTGGGATTTGAATGCAGGAGATTGTGAATTTAGTCAAAAAGAGAAAGGAAGCATATGTAAGATTTAGAAAACAAAAATCGGACAGGACCCATGAGAAATATAGAGAAAGTAGGAAAGAACTCGAGCAGGAAATTAGGCGAGCAAGGAGGCACCATGAAATGTCCTTGGCGAGTCAGGTTATGGAGAATCCCAAGGCGTTTTATACATATGTTAAAAACAAGAGGATAACTAGGGAGAGGAAAGGACCACTCAGGGATAAAAGGGAGAACTTGTGCTTGAAGGCAGAGGATATAGGCAAAATTCCAAATGCATACTTTGTATCAGTATTCACCCAGGAGAAGGATATGGAAGGTAGTGAGATTAGTGTAGGACATGCTAATAAAGTAGAGCATTTTGAGGTCAAGAAAGACATATTGTTGGGTTACTTGAAGAGCATTAAGGTGGATAACTCCTCAGGACTCAATGGGATCTACCCCAGGTTATTGAGACAAGCAAGAGAAGAGATTATTGGGGCATTGACCAGGATCTTTGTATCCTCTGTAGACACTAGAGAAATCCCTGAGGACTGATGAGTAGCTAATGTTGTTCCTTAGTTCAAGAAGAAAAATAGAAATTACAGACCGGTTGGGACGTTATTGAAAAGGATTCTTAGGGATAGGTTAATGTGTACTTGGAAAAACATGGCCTAATTAAGGACAGTTAGCATGACTTGATTGATTTTTTTGAGGAGGTAATGAGGGTGATTGTTGGATCTTGTTTACATGGATTTTAGGAGGGCTTTCAACAAAGTCCATCAGGGTAGGCTCATCGAGAAGATTAAGGTGCATGGTGACTTGGCTATTTGGATTTAGAATTGACCTACCCATAGAAGACAGAGGGTAGTGGTGGAAGGGTGCTTTTCTGGCTGGAGGTCCACAACTAGCGGTGTTGTGCAGGGATCCATACTAGGACCTCTGCAGTTTGTGATTTATATAAATGACGAGGATGAAAATGTAAATGGGCATATAAGTAAGGTTGCAGATGACACAAAGATCGGGAGTTATGCATAGTCAAAGGATACAGCGGGATATAGATCAGTTCCACATATGGGCAGGGAAATGGCAAATGGAATTTAATCCAGGCAAGTGTGAGGTGTTGCACTTTGGGAGATCAAATGTTAAAGGAAAGTGTACAGTTAATGGCTGGACTATTACCTGAATTGATGTGCAGAGGGATCTTGTGATCATAGCTCCCTGAAAGTGGACTCGCAAGTAGGTAGGGTGGTAAAGAAGGCATAAAGCATACTTGCCTTTATTGGTGGGGGAATTGAGTACAAGAGTCAAGAAGTGAGGTGGCAGCTTTGTAAAAGCTTAGTTAGGCTGCTGTTAGAGTATTGTGTTCAATTTTGGTTGCTAAATCACAGGAAGGATGTGAAGGGTTTGGAGAGGGTGCAGAAGAGGTTTACCTATATGCTGCCTCGATTAGAGGGTATGAGCTATAAGGAGAGGCTGGAAAAACTCAGATTGTTTTCTCTGGAGCAACGGAGACTGTGGGGAGACTTGATAAAAGTACATAAAATTATGAGATACGTAGGTAGGGTTGACAATCAGAATCTTTTTCCTAGAATTGAAATGTCTAAAACAAAGGGGCATGCATTTAAGGTAAGAAGGGAAAAGTTCACATGCGATGTGAGGGGCAATTTTTTATACAGAAAGTGGCCGGTGTGTGGAACAGACTGCCAGGGATGGTGATGGAGGCAAATATGATAGGGGCATTTAATGAGCTTTTAGATAAGCACATGAATATGAAAGGAATAGAGGGGCACAGACCAAGGGCAGGCAAAAGGGATTAGTTTAACTTGGTGTCATGTGTTCAGCATAACATTGTGGGCCAAAGGGCATGTTCCTCTGCTGTACTGTCCTGTGTTCCATGTTCTATCTTTTGTTGGCTTTCAGCACTTTACAAATGCCTTGGTTTACCACTAATGATTACCACATAGTGTGCATTTTTCTTTCAATTAAATACTATCCTTAACTACCTTGGTACATTATAATTGTTTTATACCTTCCTTGAATCCTTCTTCCTCATTGGAATTTGCTGCGAGTCATGAACTATTTTCTTGCCATTGTTTCTCAACTGATATTTCTGCTAAAATCATTTTCCAATCCACTCCGGCCAACTCAGCCCTCACCCCTTTTGTAATTACTCTTATTTAAGTTTAGCGCAGTTTTGTTTTCCTGCCCCAAATTTGTCACCCTCAAACTGTGTGCTAAATTCTACAAGGTTATGATCCATAGTGGAACTGTTACCTTGAGATAATTTATTAAACCTGCCTCGTCGCACACTACCAGATCAAAAATAGCCTGATCCTTGGTTGGATTCACAATATATTGTTCCAGGACATTCTCTCAAATACATTCTATGAATTCTTCCTCATGGCTACCTCTGCCAGCTTGATTTTCCCAAAGTATATGAAGATTAAAGTCAGCCATGATTAGCATTTTGCCATTTATACATGCCCCATTATCTTCTGATTTATTATCTGTCCTACAGAACTACTCCACCAATCTGTTCTTCCCCTTCCCAATTCCATTTTATCCTTTTGAGACAAAAACAAAATAATTATTTTAATGTAAATCACCGGAAGGATCGTGGAGGGTATCAGATAGTCCTGGACTTATTATTTTTCACTTCTTTATAATCGTTCAGGATTCTCGTATCAGGTCAGCCTATGCTTTTATGTACGTGATATAGCTGCAGGATAACTGCAGATATAAAAATTAGACTGAAAAACTCTGAAAGAAAGGAAAAGGATTCACTCAAAGCTTGAGCCTATCTTCCTTTTTCAGATAAAACCAAAAAAACTGTGGATGCTGTAAATCAGGAACAAAAACAAAGTTGCTGGAAAAGCTCAGCAGGTCCGGCAGCATCTGTGAAGGAGAAAACAGAGTTAACGTTTCGGGTCCAGTGACCCTTCCTCAGAACTGTTCTGAGGAAGGGTCACCGGACCCAAAATGTTAACTCTGTTTTCTCCTTCACAGATGCTGCCGGACCTGCTGAGCTTTTCCAGCAACTTTGTTTTTGTTCCTTTTTCAGATGCTGCTCTGTTCTTCAAAACCAATATAATTTATTTTCACTTCACGGAAAAAAAAAGTTCCATTTCAAGGATCTGTTCTGACCAAACAAATTCATAAGTTGATAAATAAATCGGTGCAGCACTTTCCAGCCTCCTGCCATATATGGTCCTGTAAGAAGGTTGGGATGATATGGTTACGCTGCAATTGTGTGAATGCAAAGCCCAAAAAGTACGTCACTTTGATGCTGACCCTTTTGGTCATTACAATATATTTGTTGCAAAAGCTTATGAAAAACACGCCTTAAAAACTTGAGACTGATTTGTGCTAAGTTTTGCAGTTGGGCTGTTCTCACTCTCACTGAGGGCATTCCTAATATATTATTGATATTTCTGAATCAGTGCCTTGCTCATGACATGGTGTGAATAATATATTGTGAGATTATATTTTTCCCACCATGCCATTAATGATATATAACATTCTGACGTTTCACTAAATGAGTAAAGTGTGAAACTAGGAGCTTTAGGATCGACTCCCTGAACATACTGCAACACAAGAAAGACCAGGGGCATTCATCCTGCAGAATACGAGTTGTGTTTACCTAGCAACTTATCACTTCAAAGCATCTCAAAAGTGCTTCACACAATGAATTGCTTTTGTAGTGCATCAACTACAGTTGACAAATATGGGAACAGTTCTGTGCTGACAAAGCACAACATACAACACAAAAATAAACTTGCTTCTAATGTGTTCTTGATGATTTGTTTGGGGAATGAACCTTAGCTGGAAGGCCAGGAAACTCTGTATTCTTCTTCAACTAATGCCATGGGATCTTTAATGTCCATCCAGATGTTCGGAAACCATTTTGGTATGGCTTCCTCTTTAAATGCCACAGCAAGACCATGCAGCAAAATCCAATACAGCAATGCAGACAATGAGATTTATATCCTGGAGAACTGAAAGACTGACATAATGAAAACAACATACAATTTGAATAAGCAGAGGAAATTGTGACAGAAAACATGCAGGAAGATATTAATGTCTGTTCAACAGAAGATGTCACCTTTTGTACCTACATTTAAAAAGAGAGGTTATGGTAGAGCATCAAGAATTGGGGCAGGTGTCAAGAATTATCATATGATGCACTACAAATCGACAATGATGGGCAATTTAACAGCATGCAGTGTGCCATTGGGTATGGCAATTCCGTGAACATCTGTGAACAAAACCCAACGACAGGAGCAAGTGCCCCCTTTGCATCATAAATGCTAAATTGCTGAAGGCTGTTCCTCCAGTTCTTGACAGGCAAAGTATTACCAATTTCTGTGGCACCGTTCATTCATTTTTCTTATAGATCAGTGCCCAGAACTAGTGCACTGGCAGGAATGTGCTAAGGAGATGAGACTGTCCCTTTGGATGACAGCATGTGTACCTCCCCATTAACCAGATTTCCCTTGCAGAAAATGTGCTGGAGGTCTTTATCAGAACTTGTCTGCAATAACCTGAGGGCCACCTCTGTCCCAAAAGGTTCACATAGACACCCAGCAATTCTTCATGCATTCATTCAACTGGTGCCTTCAGTGTAAGGCTCCTTCAACTGCTGTGCAAAACTGCAAATCATCTGAAAAACAACAGATGTCAGAATGACACAGGAGGTCAGTCAGGGAAAAGAGGTTAATGGTTTCTGGATGCAGTTCTCTGAGCTGCATTTTACAGGGGTGGTGATGGGGGCTCATATCCCCCTGTAGAGAATTTGGTTGCAAACAGACTAACTGTTAAAAAAAGCACCTCCCCGCATCAATAACTCAAGGGGATGTGGTGGCAGAGGGTGTGGTCAGCCCTAGTGAATCTAATTGAATATATCTGGGGTTATCAGTTGGAAAGGTATCATTGGGAGGGTGAGGTGGGAGAATGGGAGAAAGGGTTTAGAGTCTGGGTGGGTAGATGGAGCCACAAAGGTGGGAGAGATAACATGTTCGTGAGGGTGCTCCTGTTGGGAGTTTCTGTTTCACCATGTTTCTTCCCTAGTTTTCACCCAAGACAGTGAAAGTATGGGATGGTGTCCTTCATTCCACCTTCCCCAGCCACATGTTGTAATGTACCATTTCCTATGAGCTTCTCCATTTCCGTTCTCATTAGGCCTAAGGGTGGGCAGCCTGGCTGATATCTTCCCCATTCACTGTACACGGGGATTGCTCAGGGTGGGCAGAAAGGCAGTGGGCTAGCCACCCAGATCCCCTAAACTCCTGCAAGCAAATGCCAACAGGGAGGGCATAAAAACCTTGTACGTTCAATGGGGAGAACCACAGAACTGAGCCGGTCTTGTCTTTTACAAGTGCCATTGTATCTGCTGTGGACAAGTCTAGATTTTTCAGTTTTTATTTCACGTACAGTTTCAAAATAAAACAGCAAAGACAGACAGCATTGTGGGTTTAAATGCATCTGCAACCCAGCCAATGCAATGCCAATTTTGTCAAATTTGAGAAAGTAAGCTTCACATGAATAAGTAAAGGCAGGAGTAAAGAAAACCAACATTAATCGTCATCCTATAGTGTTGGCTGAAGGATCACTTAAACTACATTTCTAAGTAGCTAACATGCAGAATATCACATCCTCATTCTCCATTTTCAGTTACAATTACATTGTTATATAAAATGTGTTATTTAGTTACACAGCAATGGTATATTGTTTATACTGTTGTTTTGGACTTATCACTGAAGCTTGGCGTCCCTATAGCTTACTTTGATTTTAGAAACTGAGAATTTGCAGATGAGTTGAGTCACTTCCAATTCTGATTTGGGGGTAGAAAGCCCATAAATGTCAAATAGTCATTCATGCTGTTAAAATCATTAAAACTCTTAAGATATAAAATATTGTCTTTTGGTACTATTTGGGAAAAATATGGTCATTCTATAATGTCCTGAATGATATTCCAGTATGCAAATATTACCCAAAGTTAATACCGGGCAGTTTCAATATGAAGATGAGAGAATTTGGAAGTTCTGGCAGCGTGAGATTACACAGAGCAGAATAATTTTATCTGTTACTGCTGTATTGCCACTCTTAGCAAATTCCTGTAATGGAAAGAGCTAGAAATTAATAAGAAATTGACCTTTAAATGCAATTTCATTTTCCTATTTTGGATAAGAACCAGTGAACTGTGAGTTTGTTTGAAAAAAGCATGCACAATCATTGGACCCAGGTTAATCCATGAATGTTTATCATGCACAGTACTTAAAAATCAATTTGACTTCCTGACTCTGGCTGTTACAATCAGGCAAAGTGTGCACAAAATGTCACGTTCACTTGCACTACATTGTTCACGAGGTAAGTAACGTTCATTCCATTTACACCTGTTGAGAGTTACAAATAGCCATAACAGAATAGTTTATGAATGTATCTTTTTTTTTCAAGAGGCAGTAATTGAATTTAAGCAGCAGAAGGGAATGATCATTCCAACAGTTTTCCAAAATGTGTCTCTAATTTTCATTTGGATTATTTAAGGCCACATATACTGCTTATTAAGAGAAGTGGGAAACACATCAACAACATGTCACTCATAAGCACTAAAATGATAGTGAGGATAATGCTCATTTTGGTGCTATTTGTAATTTTGAATATAAAAGACCATTGTACCAATGCAGAATTTATCAGAATACACAAACCACAGAGTAGAACTGTTCTTATTTCCAGGTGCAAAAAATATTATATGGAGGAAACATAAAAATATAGACAGGAATGCAATTGAAAGATCTAGATAACAGCATTAAACAAGGAAGAGAAATTCATATACTTTGTTAGTCAAGTGAACTTTAAGTTTGGATTCTGCTACCTTCCGAGTGAGACACGGGGAGACCTATGTACAGGCATCCAATAAAATGACAAACAGTATTCACACAATGAAAGATTTTAATGCATTACAGGTAGTTTGTTTATATATATACTTTGGCACATTTGTTTCTGCATACAGTATCGCATAAAATTGCAGTGTATTCAGGGAACATTATGAGTCATATGAAGTGAAATGAAAAATCCATTCTTCATAAACAGGTATGCAATTTTGTTATACCTAAGACATAAGTGAAATCTCCCAACCTTTCAGACGGTGAGTTACAAAGAAGTGTCATGCTCCAAATAACAACTTTCAAGAAATGGGGCTTATCCATATACCTGCAGATCCTTAAAATATTATAAATAAGAAAAATGATTGCTGAACACACTGGCTAAAATTTCATCTTCCTCTGATTCTTACATAGGTCCTGGTTTTGGCCCACTGACGATCTCCAGTGACGCCACCAGAGATCATAGAGAAATATCCCACCAGGGAAAGCTCTGTTCTGGTCAAGAATTCTGACAATGTGTGTATCTGACAATTGGACTGAGTTGATGGAATTTTCCCTGAAAGTAATGTCATGACTTAATTGAGCAGCCAATGATAGTCACGCTCCACTGTTGGACAAGCTATCACAAAATGTATACCCATCTAAAATCCTAATGCAACCACCAAAATGACCAATTTACCTGACTTACTGATACTTGGGGCAAAAAATAGTTCACATCAGGTTTCTCCAGTAACAGTCAAAAGTAATATTGTTGTAACACATTTAACTAACAAGATCAGAGAAAAGGAAAGATTTCTTGTCTGCTATAATGTGAACTAAACTGTACCTATTTAAAACTCCAAATACATGCATGTAAAATCAAAATTAAGACAGACAAAAGACAAACCGTTCAATGTGTATACTATGGTTGGAAAAAGAATACAGGCAGAGTAATCAAAATTCCAAAGATTAAAAATCCAAACCACAAATTGTAAAATTATTTTCTCACTTTCATTTTGATTTTAGCAATGATGGATACTGTTTTCTGTCAAGTGATGGGCGTTATTCAATTTGATAGTTGGTCAGGTTGATTTTTATTTAAGAATTCTTACAAGCATTTGTGTTTTTTTTTCCTGTCTTTTTCTCACTTGGAGAGAGGGAGGAAGAGACAGACGATCTCTATTTTCAGACTTTGGATGTTTCTGTAAACTGATGCATCTGGCACATACAGCATTTGACATTCTGCAGCTCAACCAGTCAGAAGGCTGTTGTCGGGATGAATTTCCTTAACTCAAAAGATTCTCAGTGCCATTCAGCCTTGAATATCCCTCTCATTGCTTCAAAAAGCAAGATTGCATCGCACTATTCAACAGAAATGCAGCAATTGATTATTTTTAAGTTGCAACATTTTCCTGGTTTATCAGATATAGTAGCCCAATTTTCGTTTTAGTTCATAGTCTTACAGTAAATGCAAGTATTTCTTTTGTAAGTGGACAACTCTGTATCTGTAAAATTCTCTTTTCTTCTAGAGTTTGGGTCAAGTTCTACAGCTGGCCTGCCAAGGCTGCTACCCACCTACACTCCCTCCCCCACTTTAACCTCTGTATTCAGCAGGAACCTCACTGCCTTACTATACTCCCATCTCTACTATAAGCTGTAAGGTGTGGGTATAGGCTTTGTCATTAATATTAAACATGTTACTTGGCTATAAAGCCCACATTTAAGATTTGGTATACATTGCTCAATATTAGTTGCTGGATGCATGACAATTTACCCTATTGACTCCCAGGCAATCCAAGCTAAGCGAGGAATCACATTTGAGCTTTAGCCTATTTCATAGAATTTTAGCATGCTTACAGCACAGTGGAGGTTATTTGGCCCATCATGTCTATGCCAGCTCTCCTCAAGAGTAATGGCCAAGCTAATTTAAGTCCTTCCTAGCACCACTCACAGAACATTACAAACTCTTTTGCTAAATTCTGGCCATAATTTCTTAGACTTTTTATGTCCCATTGTTGTTTTGAAAATGGGTTGCATCTCCAAACCAAACATAGCTACATGTTGAAAATTGTTTTGAGTGACTGCTGAATATCGACAGTCACATTGTTTCTTGAAGTTCAATTCCCCCAAATAGTTATGAGACAAGCCCAGGGAGCCAAAGGAAGACTCAACCCTCTTGTCAATCATTGATTCAAGTCTATGTTATTCAAAAGAGGCATGCCAGGGGCAAATAGACAGAATATTGATTTGTTGCCACTAGGTGTCAATGGCAGCAGTAAATAAATATTGATTGATCTTCATCTAATTGCTTGTGCACAAGGAGAGTTGGAAAGTTTGAACAAAAGCCCTTATGATGTGAACATCAGCAATTTTGTAGGCAACACATTAGTATTTCACTTGTTTAAGTGAATGTGTGTGTCAAAATTATCTCTGTATTAACTTTTTATTTTGACTAACTTCAGTTTGAGCTGAATCAATTTGAGCAAATCTCTGATTTGGCATGACTGTAAACTAACTTTTTTAGCAGCCACTGGTCCCTATTTGATAAAGCGTTTCTAACTGATGCGCATATACTGTAGGGTCTCAGCATGGTTAAGTGTCACATATGTCAAAGTTAAAAAATAAAGTTTTGGTTCAGAATTTAATATGGGTTGCATGAAGATTAACAGTAGGCATAATAGCTGTATCATTTTGAGTTGTAGACAAGTGATCTACAATGTGGAAGACAATTGCATATTCAACACATCACCATACCTTTCTATAATGTGTTAAAATTAGAAAAATCACCGGATAGCTCTTAGAAGGATGAGGAAAGAAATAATATGGGCAAGCTAAGTGAAAAGATATTACCTATTGTGAGCAAAAGCTTTTTCCGTAGTTAGTAGCAGTCAGGTACAAAATCCAGATTGCTGTGAGGTGCAGATCCTTTGGTACCTAGGTTTAAAGTACAAACTCTGATGAAGGGCAATGCAGCCTTTGTTTCTGACAATATTTCCCTTTGTTCACAAGGGTTTTGATTTGAGCAGTACGAGACCTTCACATGAAGATAACAAATACAAATTATCTTGGAACAGACTTGGAGCAATGCCTTGTGTTATCAGTCCAATACTAACTGTGATACCTTTTTGCATTAAATACAATTCACAGACTTGATCTTATCTTCATTGGATACTTGTTACAATGAGTTCTGTTTGGGTTCAGCATTTCTGAAAAAAAAATCAAGGCAGTGAGAGTCAGGATTCAAATTCACTGTTTTGCCTGGGAGGCTAAGTTCTTCCTAAAGGATGAATCAACATGATGCAATTATAGTTCTGAAACATAAATTTAGCTATACCTTCAGTTATTCAATGCTATTTGCATTGTTCAATTGAAAAGAATGCATTAATACCGCAATCCCACCCATGTCTGTCACTGGATAGGAGTTTACTGCTGATTCAGGTGAGAATTAATTGGTCACTATAATTAACTTATAAATATGGTGTCGCTGTAATTAGTAGACATGATTTATCAATAATGTATTAAAAAGCTTTCATTTTTCCTTCCATACTTATTGCCAGTTCCCAGAACGCAGTAACACTTTTGGTGTACTGGTTGAAAGTAACACTTACATTTTTTAAGCAGATGCTTAACTTCAGTGTGCAGCTGCCCTCACTATTGATAGCTGTGCAGTAAGTCTGGCTGCCATTTTGTCCGTTATTTTTATTTTATCATCTACTTTATATATTGTGATTTATTTTCACTGCCTTCTGTGTTTGCCAAAGAGAAGCAATAATAGTAGTGCTCGGAAGTGAAAACACTGGTCAAAGTGGAGCACTGTTCTGATGCATACAAAACAAGATGGCCCAGCATGCAGTCACTTGCAAGTTTTACTGTTGTTTTCCTTCTGTGCAGCCAATCCTCACCTTGTCCTTTGCTCTTAACTGTATTGGCTTGGCTAGATTAGGGTGGTGGGTTACTGTCACCCTTTTGTTCTCCCTGCTTCTCTCCTGGTCACTAGCTATAGACAATGGAACCTACATTCAGCCTAACAGCCTTCTTAGTACTATACAGCTCTACTTCCAGACTTTACTTACCTCACTTTCTCCCGTCTGAACCTATACCCTTTCTGTGTGACCCTGCTTCCTTATGGGATTCACCCTCTTCCTGAGTTTGGTCTCACCAGGCCTCGAGCCCCACTAACCTCCATGCTGGACTCAAAATTTGTGTTTCTTTTATCCCCTCCTGCAAGACCTGGTCTCCCCTCTAGTCTGGGCAGCAGCTTTGGGCCTGTTTCTAGGCATTCAGACTTACACACGTCCTTCTTTTACCTCAGGACCTATTAGATTTCCATTGCCCCTGGCCTGCTGCCTTACCTCACCCTACTTCTTCCTTCCTCTCCTCTCAGCTCTGATCCCAAACAAATATCAACACAAGGCAGCAAGTAGATGGTGGTTACGCAGAAAAATTGAAATAGGGTTTGAGTGAAGATTTGCAGCTCGAGTGCTGGTTGTACATGTTGGTGTGTCTGCTAAGCTGGGAAGTTCAATAGCAGACATTTCGTCCCCTTACTAGGTGATATCCTCAGTGCTGTGGAGCCTCCTGTGAAACGCTGTTTCCTTTTGCCGGTTTGAATTCATATGGTCTGGTTTCTGCTGCTTCTGGTAGGTGCCAGTTCGGGCTGTGCATTGTAACAGTCAGTATATCGGATGTAATTCAATCTGCAGACTCCATCAACAAACACATTGAGTTAGACCCAATATACCGACCATTACAACGCACAGCTGGAACCAGCACCTACCGGAAGCAGCAAAAACCAGACCATATAAATGCAAACCGGCACGAGACAACAGCATTTCACAGGAGGCTCCATTAGCACTGAGGATGTCACCTAGTAAGGGGACAAAATGTCTGCTATCAAACCTCCCAGCGCGGCAAACACACCAACATCTAAAACTAATACAGATTGCATTCCCATTCCTTTGTCAATTTGTTAACACACTGGCATCTGGCTGTTCATTAATTTTTCTTACACTGTAAATGATTGTAGTATAAATTTATTAATTCTTTGGTTTCTGGAAGTCTTGTAAATTATCGAGTCCCTGGTGCCTGATCCAGAATTAATTTAATTGATTTGTGTGCCTATATTATTTCATTAATACTCTGGTGCTTACTCCACTATGAATTTATTAATTGCTACACCCAATGCTCCATTAATTTAGATATTTTCCCAATCCCACTGCTGCATCCATTTGTGGTTCCTGCATTTCTATTAATTTATTAATCATTGCTGGTCATTGTTTTTTACACATATAACTTTCAGCAACTGCTGCTGGATAATTCATCAATTGACTAGTGTCCATTATTTTAAGGATTTATTGACCTCTTATTCCATTAATATTGATTTGGTGGTGGTTGCTGCTGCATTGATTCTTCTGGTGTGCCCTTTACTGATTTGTTCAGGTGCCTATGGTTGCATTTTCATTAATTCACTTGTACTGTGTTCCATTCCAATGGTTATAAGTAACGATCAATTATTGAGTTGTCAGGTGTATGGTTTGACACTTTTCTGCCATTACGTAGCATCAAGAGCACATTTGCTCAAATGTAAAATCTCCAGTTTATTCTGTTTGTTTCTCATCAACCTGTTACAATGGTAACATCGCCTGGTTTGCACAGTTTCAGATTTATCAGCAGGAGCTTTTTCCCAAATCCAGGTTGTCTGGCTGCCGGAACCAAAACCAGAGGATGTATTTTACTGATCTTATCCCTTCCCATTACCATGGCGGGAACATCAAACACCAGCCAATCCATGTTCATGCTGCGGGTGGCCTTAAGTAGGTATGAGTGGGACTGCCACAACTCACTGGAAAAATGTCACAGTTTCCATAGCAACCAGTCAATCTAATTGATGGACAGCTCACACGGCCTTAACAGTGCTAGGACCCAGCAGTGAGAGCTGCTGAGGCTCCAACAAATCCCCAAAATGAAAACAACAATGGTGTCCAGACCCAGGTAACTGTTGGGTTTTTGACAGGAAAGAATCAGGGAGCCTGGGAAGGAGTTGGAGTGGGAAGTGAAAAAGGGGAGGGTAACATCCTGGACAGGTGTTCCCAATGCATAGAAGGCACCTACACCTACCCGTACCCTCGCAATACCATCACTACCAGGCATTCAGGAAGACCAAGACTTCCATAGCTTATTCTACTGGCTCTGAAATGTTAACCCAGTAAATATCAGGCGAAGATAACAAAGTGTAGAGCTGGATGAAAGTGTAGAGCTGACGTTTCGGGCCTAGACCCTTCTTCAGAAATGGGGGAGGGGAAGGGGGCTCTGAAATAAATAGGGAGAGAGGGGGAGGCGGATAGAAGATGGATAGAGGAGAAGATAGGTGGAGAGGAGACAGACAGGTCAAAGATGCGGGGAGTTGAAATGGTTCGCGACTGGGAGGTGCAGTTGTTTAGTGCGAACCAAGCGTAGTGTTCTGCAAACTGGTCCCCAAGCAGAACACCTATGCTTGGTTCGCACTAAACAACTGCACCTCCCAGTCGCGAACCATTTCAACTCCCCCTCCCATTCCTCAGACGACATGTCCATCCTGGGCCTCCTGCAGTGCCACAACGATGCTACCCGAATGTTGCAGGAACAGCAACTCATATTCCGCTTGGGAACCCTGAAGCCCAATGGTATCAATGTGGACTTCACAAGCTTCAAAATCTACCCCCCAACCACTGCATCCCAAAATCAGCCCAGCTCGTCCCCACCTCCCTAACTTGTCCTTCCACCTATCCTCTCCTTCCACCCCAAGCCCCATCCCCATCTCCCACCTACTAACCTCATCCCGCCCCCTCGACCTGTCCATCCCCCCTGGACTGACCTATCTCGTCCCTACCTCCCCACCGACACTCACCTCTACTGGCTCCACCCCCGCCTCTTTGACCTGTCTGTCTCCTCTCCACTTACCTTCTCCTCTATCCATCTTCTATCCGCCTCCCTCTCTCTCCCTATTTATTTCAGAATCCCCTTCCCCTCCCCCATTTCCGAAGAAGGGTCTAGGCCCGAAACGTCAGCCTTCCTGCTCCTCTGATGCTGCTTGGCCTGCTGTGTTCATCCAGCTCTACACCTTGTTATCTCAGATTCTCCAGCATCTGCAGTTCCTGCTATCTCTGAAACAATATCAGGCTAATATCTTTTATGTGACGCCATTGAAATTACTGACGATGCACAGTATATCAGTGTGAGGACAGTAAGGGACTGAGCTGAGATCCTTCTCGGATCTATCACCTTCTAGCTTTCACATGGGAAGTGGCCGTAGGAACATTGTTACTGTTCCAACATCAGCCAGCCCCTAAACACAGCTAAGGAGATATAAGAAAAATAAAACTTCCTACCATGGAATAAGAAAGATTTCATAGCCATGTGGGTGTATTTATCTTTTTTCTTTTTGCAAAATACTGTTACAGTATGACATTCTTGCCCTTATGAGCCTGAACCTGTAAAAGAACTCTTGTAATTCTCTGGTGACAGTATAATTTCTAATATATAATTCACATTTAAATTGTCTTTTAAATAATACATGAAGCAAGTATACTGCACATAATAAAATGTGTCAAATACAAGAGACATGTAAAAATGAATTTGATTCATTTGACCATAAAGAAATATTATCATGTCTATCTGTTTAATCATTTCCATGTAGAATATATCTAATGGTTATTTTATACAATATTTCACTGTGTAGGTTATAACAGTTGAATTAATAAGTGCATTCTTTTGTTTGCTGAGTTTTTTAAATCTGTTTTAAGATGTTGTTTTGTCATCTTTTCCTATGGTGATGGCATGGAATACATTCTTTTATTGAACAATGCTGGATTACATTCCAGTGAACATTCAATGCAAATACACAGCTATACTTAATTAAATCAACCGCAAATACCAGAAATCAGAAACAAAAACAGCAAATGATGGGCCAAGTGGCCTCCTTATGCATGGTAATACTTCTGTGATTCTGTCAACATCAGAATTGTGCAGCAGGCAATTCTGGATCGGAAAATACTAAGTAACATTTGCAAAACAACTTTCTGTGGGATTGATCTTTGCAGATTTTGCCTCTGTGGAGTAACTGACGATGAAAGATTGCTATCACCTAAATAGCCATTCCTCCCTAACCCATTTATGTAACATTTTATAAATACGCACATGAGGCTTTTGAGAGTTTTTTTTTTCAAGCATCAGCAAAAGGGTACAAATGTTAATCCACTTAAATCCAGCTGGATTTTCCTTTCTGTAGCCCAGTAGCACACTTATTTCCATGTGAAGTGGTAACAGTCCCAGTGAGGAGAGACAGTGAGAATTTTTTTATGCAATACGGTTATTCTGTAGGTACAAAATTAACATCAGGGTAAATGACTCCCAGACACAATCTCATGTGCTCGATTTTCCTTGAAGGGCATTGATTGTTAAATTACAAACAAATTTAACAAAGCCCTGATTTTATTGCAGGGTAGAAATTGCATGTAGAGGACAGTGATGATTCCAGTATTGATGTTCAGGCATTGAATGGACTGCTATTTCAACTGTGTGAGTATGCGTTGGGCTGCCCTTTTGACAAGACAAGTTTTTGTTGAGTTGCCCAAGGCCTACTGAAAGCAGGGATTGATGGCCAGGACCAAACAGTTTTACCCCAAAATGTGACACCACCATGAATCATGCTGACTTTAGGTGGCAAAATCAGTGGCAGTGGCATCACTCCCAGACCCTGACTCCCATATGTACATGAGTGAAACCAAGCTCTATCTTTGACTCTGTCACCATACCCAAATTATCCAATTGTTCACCCAACATTCAATATTGCATGTTCAGGAATTTCTTCCAGCTAGCTAGATATTAGGAAGGCCAAAACCAATATCTTCAGCCTCCACTATGAAATTCATCCCCCAGCCATTGAATTCCCCTGACAACTGCCTGAGGCTGAATTGGAATATTCACAATCTGGGTGACATTTCAGACCCGATGATGTGTTTTCAAGCACATATCTATTCTATCATCAATACTTTCTATTTTCACCTGCATAATGCATAACTCTGCCCTGCCTCAACTCATAAGCTGTCAAAAACACATTCAGGCCATTGTAGCTTCTTGTCTTAACTATTCCAAGGCTCGCCCAGTTGGCATCCCATCTGCCATCATTCATAAACATGAGTTTATGAAAATACAGCTGATATGGATAAAGCTAACAAAATTAATGTTGAGTGACTGCTCTCAACAGAGCCCTGAAATGGAATCCCATTTGACATCAATGTCTGGGCTTTACTGCAGAATGTAAAATCTTGCCCCTTGTGCCAGGATATCCCTGCAGGTCAGCTTCATTTCATGAGGTCCAGAATAATGATGTGCCTCCAACCTTTTATTAGAATGGAGAGTGTGGAAAGCATAATGCACGAGAAAATGTTAAAAGGGAAAGACAAATCAGTTGAAGTTATTTAAAAACCTTGTCTGTAAATGTACACAGTATTCAGAATAAAGTCGATGAATTGATGGCACAAATAGAGACAAATAGGTACGACCTGGTGTGGACTACTGAAACATGGTTATAGGAAGATCAGGACTGGGAGTTAAATGTCCAAGGGTACTCCATATTTCGAAAGGATAGACAAGAACGAGCAGGAGGTGGAGTTGCTTTATTGGTTAAGGATGATATCAAGGCTGTATCAAGAAATGATATTAGCGCTAGAGACCAAAATGTTGAATCAGTCCTGGATGGAAATAAAAAGCAAAAGAAGAAAAACCCTTTGCAGGAGTAATTTACAGGGTCCCGAACAGTACTTCCAAACTAGAGCATAGTATAAACTATGAAATAATGAGGATGTGTGAGAAGGGCATAATTGTAATTATGGGTGATTTGAACACGCACATTGACTGGATTAATGTACTAGGCAAAGATAGCCTCAAGGAAAGGAGTGTATGAGGGATTGTTCCTTAGAGCCAACCAGAGAACTGGCTAAAAACCGAAAGAACTGCAGATGCTTCAAATCAGGAACAAAACCAGAAGTTTCTGGAAAAGCTCAGCAGGTCTGGCAGCATCTGTGAAGAAAAAAATCAGAGTTAACGTTTCGGGTCCGGTATTGCTCTGAGGAAGGGTCACCGGACTCGAAAGGCTAAGTCTGATTTTTCTTCACAGATGCTGCCAGACCTGCTGAGCTTTCTCAGAGAACTGGCTAATTTAGATTTGGTATTATGTAACAACGAAGGATTAATAAGTGGTGTTGCAGTTAAGGATCCTCTTGGAAGGAGTAATCACAACATGCTTGAGTTTCAAATTCAGATTGAAAGAATAAAGACAGAGTCACATATGAGAGTTTTAGCATTAGGCAAAGATAAGTATACAGGCCTGAGGAAGGGGTTGGCCTCAGTGACTGGGCAAAAATATTAAAGGGCACAAAAGTTGAAGAACAGTGGCAAGTGCTTAGGGCGAAACTAAATACCTCTCAAAGTGTATTCCTGACAGGATGAAGAATTGTAAAAAGGTGAAAAATCATCCATTGCTTAACAAGGAAGTCAAGGATTACATAAAGGCAGAACTAGGGCATATTATACTGCAAAAAGTAGTGGCTTTCTGGAGGATTGGGAGCACTTTAAACGTCGGCAAAGGGTTACCAAAAACAAAATTAAAAGAGTTAAGGTGAACTATGAAAGGAAACCATCAGAAAACTTAAGCACTAATATCAAAACCTTCTATATGTATATAAAAAGAAAGAGAATAATGAAAGTAAATGTTATCCTTTTAGAGGACAAAAATGGTGCTTTAATAATGGGAAACTCAGAAATGGCGGAGGCACAAAACCAATATTTTGTCTCTGTTTTCACAGTGGAAGATAATAATTTCTTCCCAAAGACGACTGTTACTACAGAGGAACTTGGTGAAATTGCTACAACTAGGCAGAAGGTATTAAGTAAGCCCATGGATTAAAGGCAGACAAGTCCCAGGGCCTGATGGCCTACACCCTAGGGTATTAACGGATAGTGGAGATATTCGTTATATATCCCAAAGTTCCCTGAATTCTGGAAGGGTACCAGTGGATTGGAAACATGCTAATGCATCACCCTTATCCAAAAAAGGAAATAGGCAAAAGGTGTGAAACTATAGACCAGTTAGTTTGACTGCTGTAGTGGGGAGGTTGCTGGAGTCAATCACAAAGGAGGAGATTACTGAACAGTTGAAACAACAAAAATCAGCTCACCATTGCCATTACATAAAGGGCAAATCATGTTTAACAAAATTGCTAGAGTTCTTTGAGAATGTAACCAGCAAGGTGGATAATGGGGATCCAGTCAATGTAGTATATCTAGACATTCCACAAAGCATTTGACAAGGTGTTGCATAAAAGCCTGATCCTGAAGATTAGATGCACGGTTTAAGGGTATTGGCTTGGATAGAGGACTGGCTGACTGATAGATAGTAGACTGTCAGGATAAATGGGTTCTTCTCTGAATGGCATGTTCTAACTAGTAGGGTGCTGCAAGGTTCAGTTCTTGGACCTCAACTATTTATAACCTGTACAAATGATCTGCAAGCAGGGACAAAGTGTCACATAGAGATAATGAAATAGATGGTAAGGTAGGCTGCGATGAGGTCATAAAGAGTTTACAGATGGATATTGATAGGCTTGGAGAATGGGCCTGAATCTGGCAGATGGAGCTTAATGTGGGTAAGTGCAAGTTTATCTATTTTGGCTGGAAAAACAGAAGGACAAATTATTATTTAAATAGGAACCAGGTTCAAGTGCATCAGTGCAGAGGGATCTTGTGCATGAATTGTCGAAAATGGGTATATGGGTGCAGCATTGTAATAAGAAAGGCAAATGGAATCCTGGCATTTATTACAAAAGGATTGGATTATAAATGTAAAGAAGTGATGTTAAAATTATATAAGGCATGGTGAGACCATGTCTGGAGTAGCGTGGACTGTTTTGGTCTCCTTACGTGAGGAAAGATGTGGTGGCACTGGAGGCAGTTCAGAGGAGGTTCACCAGATTGATTTTGTTGACCATGGATTGGTTGAATACCTTGCGCTTGTACTCACTGTGGTTCAGAAGAATGAGGGGAGGGGACTGGGATCTGATTGAGGTATATAAAATTCTAAAGGGAATTGATAAAGGTGACATGGAACAGATGTTCCCCCTTGTGGGGCAGTCTTAAACAAGAGGGCATAGATATAGAGTGAGAGGAGGAGGTTCAAAACTGAGATGAGGAAAAACTACTTCTCTCAGAGGGTTGTGAATCTGTGGAACTCACTGTCCCAGAGTGCAATGGAGGCAAAATCAATCAACAGATTCAAGAAAGAAATAGATATCTTTCTGATGAAAAGCAGGATAAAGGACTATAAGCAGAAGACAGGAAAATGGAGTTAAGACCAGCATATGATCATCCATGATCATGTTAAATGGCGGAGCAGACTCAAAGGGGTGAATCGCCTGCTCCTGCTCCTAATTCCTTGTGTTCCTATGAATTCTGCCTTTATACTAATGTAGTCCAAGACACAATTTTTGACAAGCCTGAAGCTTGCGTCTTTGCGTGTATCTTCCAGCCAGATGTCCATTTCATGCTTCGATTTTAGTGGAAAATTAATTTCTCAGTAGTACCATCACAAATAATCCTGAGTAATTTACCTTGTTTCAAAAGCAGTGGGTAGAGGAGGGTCCCATTACATTGCTGAAAAGAGCTAACTCGACCAACTGAAATAGCACATCTCAATTCATTATGTAGAATTAACCTAATGTTGTAATTAGCAAAACTTACTCAAAGACATTGTTCAGTACAACAATCTAGCACCAGGATTATTTGCTAAAGAAAGTGACTATATTCCGCTTGAATTGTTTGCATCAAATTCCACAGCAATGATTTAACAACATCTTTCATTGATGTGTTGCTGTTTACGTCAAACAAAACCACAAAGTGATTTCGGTCCAGAGTTTACAAACTAGCTGAGTAAATTATTTGCAGTCAGTTTTGGTCAAGTCTTCAGACACAATTGGCTGACCCCCAAGAGATGGCAGAGAGGTTGGATGGGAAGGGGCAGGGGTAGGGTGGACAGAGTGAAGTCCCTTATTCATGTTTTCTGTACCATCACTGATTTTGTTACAGTTATGTGCATTGGAACTTCAACCAGAGTATCTTACTGATTGCAAAGCAAGATACTACAGATGCTGAAATCTGAAATAAAAACAGAAATTGCTGGAAATACTCATCAACTGGAGAGAGAAACAGTCAATTTTGCAACTCAATGACCTTTCAAAAAGAAATCAAATGCTTCAAAAGAAAACTGAAGCAGAGACATAACCCAAATCCTGAACTAAAGATCAAGCAAGTTGATTGGCATGTTGAATGAAAAACCAGAAAATGTCCATGTTATTGAACCAAAATATTATGCTTGATGGAAGTCACCATAGCAACAAATGCAACAAAACATACATACCTGTACACAATTAAAAATCAGTCTCACTACACAATCATGGCAACTGAAGGCAAACCTAGGTTACTGTTTGATCTGGAGGAACATGACAGAGCTAATAACATAAATGCATTGAAAAACCCACAAGGACAATCTATTACAGTTCTCCGATTTTACACCATGGCATGAAATGTTCATCAGTGAGTCAATAAATGAAGGAGGTGCTTTCCTGTCATACAGGGTATGTGAATGGTGCTGACGAAGCTATCATTTTGCGCATTATTAGTTGCCCTAGGAAGTGGGGACATTTATGAACAGCAACAAGGGGTTTAATCCAACTAAATGGCTTGTCCTGTCACATCAGAGAGCTGGTTGCTGATTTGCACTTTGGTGTGAGACTGCAGTCGTGATCAGGTTTCCACCAGCGAACTGTTGAGAATTTTTGAATACAGTTTTTTTGACAGTTTCATGATTACTTTTCCTGAAACTTATTTGTTTATATTTTTATGTTTAAACTAAATTTAAATCGTCAATCTTCTATTTTGAGAATTTAATTTAAATTCTTTGGATTAACAGTTTTGATCCCCGATTACCAACTGAGTAATAAATATTACACTATCACATCCACAAACATCCACTCCCTCCATCACTTATGTTCAATAGCAGCAGTGTGCACCTTTTACAATATCCACCAAAGAAATTCGCCAAAACTATTTAGATAGCATCTTCCAAACCCATGACTACTTCCTTCCAGAAGGATAAGGGCAGCAGATATATGGGAATAACATCACCTGCAAAGTCCCCTCCAAGCCACTCACCATCCTTACTGGTCAACATCCTTGAACTCTCTCCCTAAGGACATTGTGGGTCTACTTACGGCACACAGTTCAAACAGGCATGTCACCACCACCTTCTCAAGTGCAACTGGGATGGGCAATAAAAGTTGACCACATCCCATGCATAAATTTAAAAAATTGTTCAAATTCACATTCTCTATCGCTGTAAATTAAGTATTCCTTTCAGACCCACTCATAAGCTGGTACTTTTTAGCATCTAACTACAATGGCTGGGTAGGCTCAATCATCATCAGCGGTTGCATAAATGAATTTTCTTCCATTATAAGGTTAGAAATGAGGATCTCTGCATATTGTTCATTCTCATGCAGATCCCTCAGATACTGAAGCAGTTCATACCAAATGCAGCAAGACCTGGACAACATCCAGGCTTAGGCTGATAAATGACAAGTGACACTTGTATCACCCAAGCCCAAAGAAATGGCCAGCAACAGCAAGAGAGAATCTATCTCCCCTTCACATTGAATGATATTGTTGAATCCCCGGCTATCAACATCTAACAGTTAGCATTGATCAGAATCTGACCTGGACTATCCATATAAATACTGTGGCTACAACAGCAGATCAGAATCTAGCAATCTTGCAGTGTCTAATTCACATCCATGACTCCCCAAAGACTATCAACCATGTAAAATATTTGAGTCACAGAATGAGAGAGATCTACAGCACAGATAAAGGCCCTTTAGCCTATTCTATCTGTGCTGGTCAAAAACAATCACCTAATATTCTAATCCCAATGAGTTCCAAATTCCCACCACCCCCGGGTGAAAAAGTTTTTCCTGTATCTCCTTTAAACTTTCTGCCAATTACCTTAACTCTATGCCCCCCTTGTCACTGAACCCCTGCATCAAGGGGAAATATTTCTTCCTGTCTACCTATCTATGCCCCTTATAATTTTATACATTTTAATCATGTCCCTTTCTCAATCTCCTCTGCTCTAAGGAAAATGATCCTAGTCTGTCCGATCGGTCAATCAAGATTGTGATGAAATATTCTCCACTTGCCTGCATGAGTGTAGCACCAACACTAAAGAAGCTTGAAACCATCCAGGACAAAGCAGCCTGTTTGATTGGCACAACATCTGACACACTAAACAATCTACCATCCATGCACAGGCTATATCATTCACAAGCTGCACAGCAACAATTTAGCAAGGCTTCCTTGACAGCACCTCTCAAACTCATAACCCCAACCATCTTGAAGGATAAGTACAGTATATACATGAGTATGTCATCCTTTACAACTACACCATCCCAGCTTAGAATGGTAGACGTTCCTTTACTGTCACCGGTTCAGAATCTTGCAAACTCTGGGCAGCACTGTGAGTGTATGTACAGCCCTAGGACTGCAGCAGTTCAAAAAGGCAGCTTACCATCACCTTAGGAGATAGCAAGAACTGCAAGTGCTGGAGTCAGAGACAACACAGAGTGGAGCCGGATGAACACAGCAGGTCAGGCAGCTTCAGAGGAGCAGGAAAGTTGACATTTCGGATCGGGACCCTTCTTCGGAACTGATGAAGGGTCCCGACTTGAACGTCACCTTTCCTGCTCCTCTGAAGCTGCCTGACCTGCTGTTTTCCTCCAGCTCCACGCTGTATTGTCTCTTACCACCACATTAGCCTGAAGGGGAAGAAATGCTTCAGTAGTCTGGGATGCCCATTATTTTAAAAAATTGGCTTTTAGATAAAATTCAACTTTGGTGGTGTCTCAAAACAGTCAGTAGTAGATCAGCTGGGTGCTGTGGATTCTACCCAATTTCCAATTCACATATGCCCCTACCAAAGGAGGAGTAATTTGACCTAGACAGAAAAACACAAAGAACTGTGGGTGCAGGAAATCAGCAACAAAATCAGAAATTGCTGGAAAAACTCAGCATCTGTGGAGTGAAAGCAGAGTTAACATTTCAGGTCCAGTGACCCTTCTCCAGAACACAAGACCGAGACATTATGAAATTTCTACCATTGCTATTCAGCTCAGCAGAAAAAGGGATCTAATGCAAAACTATCCCTGACATATCCCTGCACTGTGTGCCTCCCAATGCACTTGTTTGATCCTGAAATATACTATACTACATTACAAGCGCACATAATTATAGTATCAATACACCCTCCAGTTCTTTCTTGTGACAATATCAAGTCAGTTTCACAAAAGTGCATTCTTAACAGAAACAGGCTGAATCTCATGAAGAATCCACTTACAAATTCCCAATAACACCATCGCCACCACCACCATTTTCTCAAGGACAATGCAGGGTGAACAATAAATGTTCGCCCAGCCAGTGACGCCCACATCCCATAAATGAATTTTTAAACAAAACAGTCGTTGTGGGTGAAGTTCCCAACTAAAGCATAATTTTCTAAAGTCTTGATATACCGCAACCACAGGAAATGTTAAAACAAGACTGTATTTGACTTTCACCTGAATATAAAAGATCCCTTGATGTTGTTTCAAGGGAGAGCAGGGAAGCTCTGTTCTGTGTTGTGCCAAATATATATTCCTTAACCAACATTAAAAGTCAAATTATCTCATCATTATCTCTTTGCTGTTTATTGAACCTTGCAGTTATTGAACTGCATCCAGTGTTTCTTCACTTCCTATGCTGCATTGGTAATGACTGTTCCAAAGGAACTTTATTGAATAATTATAAAATATTTGTGATCATCCTGAAGGCATGAAAAATCCAATATTTAAATGTAAGTCTGTCTTTTATGCTTTTGACTCTTTCAGTGATACAAAAAGCTGGAGATTGCAAGGTAATTTTCTGAGTCTGCTGATGGTAGAAGTAAGGTTCTTCAACGCTAATACACTGTTGAAAAATTACATTCACAGTGCATGGTTATAATTTATTACAAAAAAAATGAAAAGAAGCCAGAAAAACTTAGGAGATCAGGCAGAATCTGTGACTAAAGAAACAGGTCAATGACCTCTCATCAGAATTTCTGCTGAGCTTTTCCAACATTTTTTGTTTTTATTTCAGATTTCCAGATTCCACAGTTGTTTGCCTTTGTCATAATTTGTTGCATGGTTTGTGAGAGCTCATGAATTCCTTTAGAAAGGTAAACCAAACAGAATATGTAAAGCTGGAGCACATATCTAAAGAAGGGGAGGTTAAGAAAAATGTGCTTCACTTATCTGGGCAGCCTTAAATAGAAATGTGTTTGGTCCCAGTATACATTATAACTGCCAAGTATGAATTCTTGAGGAAGGATAGCCTATGCCTTTAACCTGAGAACTTGGCATGGAGAACATTAAGCAGCTGTTAAACTAATTATTAATAATGTTAGGACCTTTTGCACTGATCAATACCATTGCAAACAAAACTAAAATTGCAATCAGTATTTGTCAATCCTACAACATTGATCAGTTTTCAATGCATAATGGGGATGCCAGCACTCTAGATGAAATAAACCATGACTACAGATCTCTGTTTGCTTTAAATATGTCAATGAATGAACTTATTGTCCCAATGATATGACAATGTAATCCTTACAGTGCTTAACACTTCACAAGCCGACAAATAACCTTAGGGATGAGTGTAAAGGCAACGTTTACAATCTGGTTTCTGGACTAAAAGGGATACCAGGATTCAAGGAACAGAAATATATAGTTAATCTTAGAGTGGAAATCTTCAACAGACACATTGGAGCTGAATGTTACACGGCGCTGTGGCCCATATGTTCCCTTTAAAACTGTCAGGGCGGATGTCCACCCCATTATCTGTCCCATCGTAATTTAATGCTGGGATTAGCCAGCAGCTGTGACCACTGCTGATGCTACTGGAAGCCTCATCATGCCAAGAGGCTCAGGTAAATTCTGGGATCATTGTTCTCTGTGAACAATGGAACATAAGAAATAGGAGCAGGAACAGGCCATTCAGCCCCTCAAGTTCTGATGAGCTATGGATGTCTCATAGGCTATCCAAGTCCAGCAATTTGCCCTCGTTCACAAAAGCACTTCATAAAGTACACAGATTCACAAAGAAAAACATGATCCTTGTACCTACGACTCTTGTTTAGTAGGGTTGAAATCACAGGCTAACATCTTTGTTGAGTGTTAGGAGAGTAATATCGATGTCACCATGAATGAACAGAATGCTTGTTACCCTTGTTGAGTTTCAATGGTATCCACGCAATCCTGTAAGGTCAAACTTTGATTGGTATTCAGCAGAAAGAATACAACATTTTAACAGAGCCAATGTTGTCAGTTGTATGAACAGATTTGATTTATTCCAATACAACTATTACAAACAGTTAACAGCAAAATAAATTGTTCTTTATTTTAAAGTAGGAATTGGGAAGATAGATTTCCAAATAAAAATTAACTAAAATTACAGTCTTGTTTTCATAATTAAGTGATACTGACTACAACAGTTTATTTTTTATTAACATCTTAATTTGTAAACGAAAACTGTTTTAATTATTTCAATAATAGGAGATTTCTATAGATCCCAGTAAATTACTATCCAGAAGAAAATTTGAGAAGATTGAATGACAGATAATTTGCATCTGAGTGACAAGATCAAATATAATTTCACTATTTTAAAATTTATTCATTAACATGAATGATGGCAATATGTAGGTGAGGAAGTTCATCTGAGAGAGACATGGAAAACAAAATCAAGAAACAGAGCAGGAAATGCACATGGGTTACAGCTTGTTCAGTAAACCAGAAGCAGCCCAATAAAAAGCTAGATTTCAGTTTTTCATTTAGGAATAGTGAATAAATTACACGAACATTGAAAAATCAAAATTACATCCTTTTTGAAGAGGTGAATATGAAATTAGAAATAAGCATATTTTCTTTATAAATCTACTGACTGTGCTTATTTTGGTAAAGTATTAGAAATTTGCATTTTACACTTAGAACATGGATTGAATAGCTGAGCAGAAGTGCTTGCATGTTGAAGGTGATGTTTAAATACAAGCATTTTGTTTCCTGAATCAACTCCCAGTCCACGACACCAGGAGTCAAATTAGACCCTTTGCATTCTTCTATGGTAGGTAACACCTGCAATCAAGCTAGTGAATAAAACACGACCAGATTTTGTTAATCAGACATTCACATCTCAATGTGATACCACTGGGATCAGCTGGCACAGAATCATTGAGAGGCACACAATATCTGGCAAAGGAATGCATCCCCTCTCTCTGAGTGGATGTTGGGCTGAAGCTACCAGGAAGGAGGGAACAGAGCACCGCCGAGGCTGTTTGACACACCTGGCATCACTTCATAACTGAGATAACAAGGTGTAGAGCTGGATGAACACAGCAGGC